>CM040627.1:31103571-31122376 GCA_022817965.1 Solanum lycopersicoides | reverse complement strand
TGTGTGTTTATGTTCTTATATGTGTGTGTCATGAGTTTATGAAGTTCTTATATGATTTATAGTGTTTATAGTCGTGTATGTCAAGTCTCATGAAGTTTGAGGTTAAACGTCCACGAACGTCCATGACGTTCGAAAGGTTTGCCTTGAAACGACCTTGTGTTTCTTGGCATGTTTCATCGAGTTTTAAGTGTTTGTTTTGAATGAAATTTATATGAGAGGTCTTGAAATCATATACTATCATTATTGAGTTGGAAACATCAGGGAAAAAATCTCCAAGGACCAACCAAGGGTCCTTGAGGAAGGAACCTTCATTTGAGGACAAGGCTGTCTAGGCCAACCCCAATCGACTTATGCAATCGACGGTCAGTAGGCTGGTCGATGCCCCGTCCTTGTGGGACGTTGTTAAAGTCTTAGCATACGGATATTAAGTTCCCACAGTCCAGTATGACCCAAATGACGACCAGACAGGATGGTTCATTTGTGGACAAATAGTTCGTCGATGGAGGCGTCGGTGGTCTGTGTAATTGCGCAGGTTTACTGTAAAGTGAAAGGGTGAATTGGTAAATTCAACACTTCCAAATAATAGTTATGGATGTTACTTAGGGGTATTTTAGGTAATTTAAGTTGATATATAAGTCCTAAAAACCTAGATGAATTCATTCTTCCAAATCAAAACCCCAAAATCTCTAAGAAATTCTCTTGAACTCCATTGGAGCCAAAACTCAAGGAAGATCTTGGATTGTAGAAATTAGTGGATTAATATCAGTGAGGTATGGCTTCTTCATCCTTGAAACTCTATTCATCATGTAGTCATTTTCAAAGTGA
Source organism: Solanum lycopersicoides (assembly GCA_022817965.1). Classification (NCBI taxonomy): domain Eukaryota; kingdom Viridiplantae; phylum Streptophyta; class Magnoliopsida; order Solanales; family Solanaceae; genus Solanum; species Solanum lycopersicoides. Next base: position 31,121,551 of record CM040627.1, on the reverse strand, counting down.
TTTTGTAAAGTCTTCTATAGATGAACTTGTCCACTTTCTTGATCTAGCCATGGGTTATTGCACAAAACTTTTGATTCATTCATTATTGATTGAATTTATGTTAATTAGTTTATTCTAACCTAAAATATCATGAACCCATGCAAACCATAATCTCTTCAAATTGGCTATATTTTGGATGTGATGATCTTGTCTCAATGCTTATGAATTCTAGTGTAATTTTCTATGGGCTTTTGAATGATGTAAGAATTGTATTGAATTGATGTATAGGATGTCTTAGATTGATAAATCCATATTGAATTAAGTTATATTCATTGAGTATTGTGATATATATATTGAATTGATGATCATCGGCCAAGGGTAAGCGCCTATTGGTATTGTATTGGACGATTTAGCTATGGATTGAAGTGGTGAGAATGGATTGGTGGTACGCGGCCCTAATTCTTTTATAATGTAATTATTCTTGAATTATATTGTGATTGGAATGGTCCACTTATGGTGGCTGTGTTATGTGATATAATTGTGAATGATGTGGCCTTGTCGGCGTTACTTTATGCGTTATGAAGATCATGGCCTTGTCGGCAATACTTGATATATTATGATGATTTGTATAGCTGATTTATGTGAAGTATTATCATATCTATCTACTTGTGATTAAGGTGAAAACATGTGTTCTTTTATTGATGTTGTTAGGAGATCATGTTAGACTATGACTATGTCCTTATGTGTTTGTAGTCTTAGAGTTGATGTATGATTCTTCTTACTTGACTATATGAGTCTATGATGGTTATATTGATGATGTTATAGTAGTGTATAGGGTGATCTAAAGATGATGAAGGTTATGCATATATGCTTCTAGAATGATATGCTACATGATAAAGTGAAGTATGTGTGTGTCTTGTTTGGTAGACTTGTGTCCTTACTTGATTCCTATGGAATGTGTGCATGAGATGTCTTGACTTAGGATGCTAAAACCTCTTAGTCTTGTATGTATGAATTATACGTGGCATGAAACATACTGAGAAGGTCAAATTATGTGGAACCCTCAGCCTAGTTGAGAGGTTATGATATCCTTGAAGTCGAAAGTTGTAAATGTATGCTTCTTGAGTGAATGATAGACTTAAGGTTGGTTGTATGGAACGACATGAAATTATCCTTAGAAAAGTGATTAAGCTATCCTCATCGCCATTGAAAGGCATTCCGAGGGGACCTCTTTGGTAGGGTGAATGTGATTGGGTTATGAAATAGATATGGAACCACTTCATATGATCCTTAATGAATTACTCTATGAGAACAAAGGCTATCACCGAGTGAGTATGGTATGGAAAGTCTCTATATAAGATGACATTAGAGAACAAAGAAACCCATCATATTCCTTAACCACGTGCCTAGATGGATGTGTCCAAGTACTACCATTGGCAAATAGAACACCCTTATCAGAGTAGGTTACAACTTCAGATTCCATTCTTAGCTACCATGCTCTATTTCGGTTATTGTGTATTCTCAACATATGTGATACCTACTAGTGTTTTAGAAGGCTATGAAGTTTAGGTGATGGTATGGGACCCTACCTAGACATTGCACAATTGAGCTATGAAGTTGTTAGTGAGTGAGTCCCTAGGTCTTGTCCAAGATAATTACTTGAATGTCCTTATGCGATTAATGTATCTTAATGAAATAATGAAGTAATGGAACATGTTATAAAGTATGATAATAAATGAGAACCTAATCTAGAGTAAAACTAAGGAATTCCTAGTTAAAGTGTGAAGGGGGCATAAAGGATGATCTCTTCATGTCTTATCTAGGGAGGTCTTGAGAACAACTTGTAAGGTCCCAAAAATGAAATAGGTGAACTTAGAGAATAAAGTCGTCGTCATGATTGTATAAGGTCCTAAATTGGTCTATAATGTTCCATAGAGGCAGTGTCTAAGATTTTAGGTGCATTGGAAGTCAAACGTCAAGGGACGACCAAGACGTTCGACGACTAAGTCACATGTGTGCCTCATAAGTGTTTTATGAATTTATGTGTGATTCATGAGGTTATGAATTCCTTAAGTGAGTTATTATGGTGTATATATGCAGTGTGTCAACTTTCGTAAGGTTTGGAGGTCAAACGTCCGATGATGTTCGAAAGATAGTCATTTGACGTCCTTGTGAGTTTTGATGTGTGTTAGCATGTTGCGTGGCTTGTTTTAATTGAACTGGTTTGGATATGTTACTAACACCTAGAAGTACGTGTTTAGAGGTTAAACGTCTGGGTACGACATCACCTAGGACCTACAAGGGGCACTACAAGAAGGACCCCAGCTTGGAGCTCAACACTGCAAGGCAGTGCCAAACGACGTCCAGTCGACGAGGCAACGGCCCGTCGATGGGTGGCATCGATGGAGCTTGCGATAATGCAGGTTTAGGAGCTGCATGATCAAAACACGATACCCCATCGACGTGGCGTGGTCTCACCCATGGACCGGCGATGCTAGGGCGTCGGTGGTGCTGTGAAATCTGCCAGTTTTTCTGTTAAGGCTTGGGTTTTTTGGGAAATTCACCTCAAGTCTTATAAAATAGGAGGATGATTGTTTTAGGTGTTTATGGGTATTTTAAGAGTATATAAGTCATTAAACTCTCATTTAGACCCAAGCACTTACATCACAACCCTTTCCCTCCTAAAGATTCTCCAAAAACCTCCATGAGAGCTCAAGATGAAGATGGAGCATGAAGATGGGTCTTCAATGGAATTTCTTCTTCAATTATCATTGTGTTCTTCTAATACGTTATGGGAGTTCTTCATCTAAAGCTTTATATCACCTTAGATCAAATCTCAAAGATGATTTTCAAAGATTTTAAAAAGATGAAAAGTCCAATTTCTACTCTAAGTCTTGGGTTCTTGCATGAAAGGTTTTCAGTCATTAAGATATGATGTTATTTATGTATAATTTATGTTTTATACTGAAACTCCATGAACCCATGACCTTCTCAAATCTCTCTATTTGGACAAAAAATGGGTTATGTGATCATGCTTTGATATTGATGAATTCATGTCTAGATTGTTATGGGCTTTTGATTCATTTATAGATTATGATTGTATGGTTTATATTCTATTTCAATATGATCAATTGAGTATTGTATATTCTTAGATCTATTGACTATTAAGCTTATTGAATTGATATTAACTTAATGCTTCTAGATTGTATTGTAGTTTTCTATGGGTTATTGAATGATGTAAGAATGGTATTCAATTGACTATTAGGTTGCATTAGATTAATAAATCTCTATTGAATTGACCTAGATTCATTGAGTATTATGGTTATTGTATTGAATTGATGTTCATGGCCATGGTAAGGGCCTTATGATGTGGAATTGGATGATTTAGCTTTGGATTGAAGTTATGAGATCAAGTGGGTGGTATTCCGACCTAACTCTCTTAATATTATGTATTGCTATTTTAATTTAGTTCTTGAATTATGTGTGATTGGTATGGTCCACGTATGGTGGCGGTGTTATATGATTGATGTAGCCTTATCTGCGTTATTTTATGTATTATGATGATCATGGCCTTTTCGACACTACTTCAAATAATATGATGATTTGTGTAGTTGATTATGTGAAGTATGAACATATATGTGAAGTAATGTGAAAGTATGTGTTTTTCTATTGAAGTTAGGTGATCATGATAGACTATGACTATATCTTTATGTGTGTAGTCTTAGAGTTGATACATGATTGTTCCTACTTTACTATATGAGCCTACGATTGTTATATTCATGATGATATAGTAGTGTATAGGATGACTTAAAGATGATAATGGTTATTCCTATGTACTTCTAGAATGACGTGTAATATGTGCTAAAGTGAAGTATGTTGTGTCGTGTCTTTGTTGACTTGTCTCCCTTACTTGATGTATGTATCAATATGAATATGAGATGTCTTTACTTAGGATGCTAAATCCTTTTAGTATTGAATGTATGAATGATATGTGAGACCTTGAATGATGCTAAGAAGTTCATTTATGTGAAACCTTAAACCTAGTGGTAAGGTAATGAAACTTGAAGTCGAAAGCTGTAATGGTATCCTTCATGAATTGAATGATGGACTTAAGGTTGATTTGATGGAACAGAATCATATCAATCCTTAGGAAAGTAATGATGAGCTTCTTGTCTCCATTATAAGGCAACCCTAGGGGAACTCTGTCACATCCGGGTTTACCCCCTAGATGTAACCGGCGTCGTTGCCCTCTTTAAGGACTAAGACTAGCCCATTAGTTTTCATCATTGCATTCATCATTCAAAAATACGGAAGAATTTAAAAGTTTTACTATTTCTACATTGAGGTTTACATAGACCTCTACATACACATACATATAGTTATATCGAGTATACATAGACCATTCGTATATGAAGATTACACAGTCTTCTACTATTATTGCACAACCAAATATATAACATAAAATAGAGTCTCAAAGTCGTCTCATCTCATAACCATCTAGAACGATTATAGAAATTTGGTCATAGCCCTACATCAGTATCTAGAATCCACGTATAGGATTATACAAATTGTACTCAAACGAAATAGAATGAACATAAGAGTCTAAAAAGTAAAGCAACTTCATAAGCTAGATATCGGCATCGCTCTCGGAAAAGTGAGTACCTACCCACTTGTATGGTAGAGAATATCCAAATCTTCTTCAAGTCGTCTCGAATGAGCCTTCAACGACCGAAACCTAAAATATTTGGGAAAAAGAGAGAAAATGGGGTTAGTACTCAACATCTACTAAGTACGAGACCATATGCACATATAACAACAAAGCATGCTAAAAAGGGACATTTAGTTAAATCATGTCATCTTACCTCTTTAAAGGTTTATGCACAATCAAAACAAACCATGCCAACAATTTAGACATGTTCAACAAGTCAAAGCAAATTATATGCATATAAACATACTTGAACCCATAATCTCATATAACTCTATCACCAAGTAATAACATCACAAGTATGAATAAGAAATCATCATGAAAATAGCAAAGCAAGACAACTAATCATAAATCATCATCAAGTCAACAAAGGCAATGAATAAGCAAAGCCCCATAACCTTACTCAATCAAGTAATCCAACAAGAACCATAAATAGTAACTCACTTCAGATAACATAGCTTCAAAGTACACAACGGTTCATACTTTAGCAATAAAGACCAATTACATGTTCATAAGCATCATAATCATCATATAAGATCAATTGCATTATCTTCATATACATACATAATATTAACCTCCTAACGCTCCAATATAGGCAAACTAGTTTAAGGCATAGGTAGAGTCCCATACCCCTACCTAAGCTAAGTCAAATCATTCAAGTCACTTTAGTTAGTTTATACATCATTACATCATTTTATATTAGGGAACACTTGCCTTAACCAACATAGACCACATGAGCTAAGTGTGTAATCCGGTGTTGTAAATCCTTACACTGATGAAAGGTGGTCTGCCGGCCAAGATAGAACCTAACATGGAACGTAGCATCTAGGTGGATCCACTATCTAGTATTCCTATGGTGGAAACATTGTTAAGGAACTTCGGGCTGTCTTGTAAACATCACTCTACACCCTATTTGGGTCATGAGGTTATCCACCCCATGAGCACCGTAGTGAACCCTACCTTCCCTATGTGGGAATGTGTCACCCCCTCACACACAAGATCACTAGTTGCTAAGCTAAGTCCCTTCTTGAAATGTCTTTTTTATCAATCATAGCTTAGTTTATGTCATAGGGTCTAGCCCTTGTCTAATCATCATCATCATATCTCAATATGAATTGCATGAATATAGTCCTCTCATTACAATCCATATAAGTAAGGTCAACACATTTACATGTTTATTCATAATGAGGTACAATGGTAGTTATCAACACCCTCATAACCTTTCACCTTAATAGACCTTACAACCATAGACAAGACATTTCAATTCAACATCATACCACCCTATCAAACCTAATCAAGGCACACTCCAACACAACATCATGTCTTAATCACAATTCACCATAAATTGAAGTAATGTATAGGGATTATAAGACTTACGAAGTCTCCTTCACAATTCTTTACCAAGGTCATACCAACAACCCATAACTCAACCCAATTAGGAGAGTAACATCATCACACAATGATAACCAATAAGATAATAAGGCTAATTGCATCACTATAACACAATTCAACACTAGATCATAGATTAAGACAAGATAATTAGGTCAATTTCACAATATACTCCATAACCTAAATCACATCTCAAGAAATAGAATGATATAACTATAATTCATTTTAATTTATTCATAATAACACCATAAGATAGTAATTTAATCAATAAACAAGTCAATTGAATGATCATAATATAATATAGGTCAAGATTACAACCTAGGGTTAGGGGTTGAGAATCATGTTCTTCAATTTAGACCAAACTATCAACAATTATAATAATCAATTTAAAATACATGTTAATCTATTCAATATAACCTAAATAAATCATCACCAACTCAATTCATAACTTCAATTTCGTGATTAGATCAAATCCATTTGAAAACTCTAGTTTTGAAAACACTTCGAAGGAACCCTTTGAGGAAAGATGTCTCAAAGGTGAATAGATCACATACCTTAACATTTTGATGAATATAAGGAGATGAAATCGTCCCTTTCCAGACCCTAAAACCCTACCTTGACTTAGTCTTCAATGGAGTGATCCAATAGAGAGAGAACGAATAAAGAAGGTGGAGGAATTGTTTTAAAAGTTCTAATAAGTTTAATGGGGTTGGGGCCTTTATATGGGAGGTTAACTAACTTAATTAAAACCCATTAATCCAATAACTAACCCCCCTAACCCTTTGACAAATTAAATGACTTAATTTAATACATGCAGAAAAGTTGCAGACCCCATCGACGAGACCACGATCGACGGATCGTTGGTCCAGCGACGGGCAAGCCTTCCTTCGTGCTGCATAACCGTAATTTCGGTCAGAGGCTGGTGCATGCGGGGGATTTCTCCATTTTTCTATGTGTGGGACGACGGTTGGCAGCGACGCTCCGTCGATCCACACACGGATCGTGGCCTGCATCTCGTCGATGCACACTTCCCAGGCAGTGTTGACATCAACTTGCAAGTGTCCTCTTCAAGGACCCTTGTTGGTTATTGGGGAGTCGTACCCAGAGATTTCGACCATGAAATATGTTTAACACGTGTTACAAACATTTTGAACTAAATTTCATTAATTTCCGACTCTTAAAACCTAGTCAAATAGGCGAAGGCACGCTAATACCTCTTTGAACCAACTTCCAAACGTCATGGACGTTCTTGGACGTTTTGATTTCTAAACTTCCTAAGTGACCTATATTCATTAAGATAGCCTTAAAAACAGTGTCTAGACATCATGACACCTATGGTAGGCTTTACGACACGTCTTGGATTTTTGAAGTATTACATTATCCCCCCTTAGGAACATTCGTCCCCGAATGACACTAAAATTCTTTTGAAGGAAGGAATAGAGTCAAGACTAGCAGCCCAACCAACATCATTGCAATACAACATAATACATATTTCAAAACTTCAATTACCAAATATGAGACTTAAACATTACTTCATGAGAAATCTCCTTCTCACAACAACAATAAGAGCTCAACATGATATACATGAGTCAATTAGAATCAAGTTCAACCTATCAACATGCTATACATTATTTCATAAAGACTCACCATGTCAAAAGGCACTACATAACTCAAAACAAGACAAAAGCAAAAATTTCAAGTTCAAAGGCAGTATTCACTTTAACTTCACTGTGAAGTATTAAAAAAATGCATATTTTGCAAAACTTCACCCAAAAATAAAGAAAATTCAATTTCTAATCAAATTTATATTATTAAAAAGAATGGCTAACCTTAATTATCAAAAAGATGAGGGTAACGGGACTTCATGTCGGCCTCGGCCTCCCATGTTGCACTCTCAACTAGGTGATTTTTCCATAACACTTTTATGGAAACCACCTCTTTGTTCCTCAACCTCTTTACTTGCCTATCAAGAATTTGAACCGGGAACTCCTCATAGGAGAGATTATCCTTGACACCAAGACCCTCAATAGGAAGAATGGACTCGGGATCACCGACACACTTCTTTAACATTGAAACATGGAAAACTGGATGAACCGAAGCCAATTCACTAGGAAACCTCAACTCATAGGCAACCTTTCCAACTCTTTGCAGTATTTCATAGGTACCCACATAACGAGGACTTAACTTCTTTTTCTTGAAAATCTAACCACCCCATTCTTAGGTGAAATTTTCAAATACACCTTATCACCTTCTTCAAACTCAAGATCCCTCCTTCTATGATCGACCTAATACTTTTGCCGACTATATGCCGTTTGCAAGAGATTTCTTATAATATGAACTTTTTCCAAAGTTTTATAAATCAAATCGAGATCAAGAATCGAAGACTCACCAACTTCAAACCACCCAATAGGAGACCTACACCTCCTACCATACAAGGCTTCATAGGGGGCCATGAAAATGTATGAATGGAAACTATTATTGTAAGCAAACTCTACCAAAGGCAAGTTATTATCCCAACTCCCTTTGAAATCGATGACACAGACTCTAAGTATATACTCAAGGGTTTTAATAGTACATTCCACTTGACCATTCGTTTGGGGATGAAATGAGGTACTCAACTTCACCTTAGTACACAACCCTTCTTGAAACGACCTCCAAAACCTAGATGTGAATTCTGCACCCCTATCCGATATAATGGATACCAGAATCCAATGCAGACGCACAATCTCATCTATGAAGATTATTGCATAATCTTCCGCCGAATAAGTAGACTTGACGGGAATAAAATGAACGGACTTGGTCAACCTATCAACCACCACCCATTTGGAGTAATATTGCATTTGGGTCTTAGGTAAACCTACCACAAAATCCATATTGATGTCTTCCCACTTCCAAGTAGGAATTTGGATTTCTTGAAGTAAGCCACCCGACTTTAGAAGTTCCGCCTTCACTTGTTGGCAATTTGGACACTTAGCAACAAATTACGCTATTTCTTTCTTCAAACATTCCCACAAATAAATTTCCTTAAGGTCACGGTACATCTTTTTGGAACCCGGATGAATGGAGTAGCGGGACCCATGGGCTTCCTCAAGGATCCGGTCCCTCAACCCATCTACCTTGGGAGCACACAATCTCCCTTGGTACCTCAAAAGACCATCCCCCTCTAAGTAGAATGATTTATTTAGCTTACCAAGGACCGACTCTTTCAATTCCATAAATGGTTGATCAAGGTGTGGTTTGGACTTCACCTCAACAACCAATGATGACTCAAGGTCATGTCAAACCAACACGCCACCATTCGGAGAATCTTCCAACCTCACACCCAACTAAGCCAATCTATGAACATCTTTGACTAGCACTTTCTAGGCTTCATACATAGAGCATCCGCAACCACATTGGCCTTGCCGGGGTGATAGAAGACACTCATGTCGTAATGTTTCAACAATTCTAACCACCTTCTTTGTCGTAGATTCAACTCTCTTTGGGTAAACACATATTAGAGACTCTTATGGTCGGTGAAGACATCAACATGGACACTGTACAAGTAATGCCTCCATATTATCAAGGCAAACACCACAGCCCTAACTCAAGGTCATGGGTTGGACAGTTTCTCTCATGCACCTTAAGTTGTCTAGAAGCATAGGCAATCACTTTTCCATGTTGCATAAGCACACACCCCAAACCCACTCGGGATGCATCACAATACAAAATGAAACACTTTGTTCCCTCCGGTAAAGTCAGCACCGTAGCGGAAGTAAGCATATATTTCAATATTTGGAATATCTTTTCACATGCCTCTGACCACTCAAACTTCTTACTCTTTTGGGTCAACGTAGTAAAGGGAGATGCTATGGACGCAAATCCATCCACAAACATCCGATAGTAACCCACTAGACCCAAGAAACTCCTAATGTCGGTTGGAGTCAATGGTCTAGGCCAACTTTTTACGGCCTCTGTTTTCCTTGGATCAACCTCAACTCCTTCACTAGAGATGATATGACCAAGAAATCCCACCGACCTTAACCAAAACTCACATTTGCTATACTTGGCAAACAATTGATGTTCTTTTATGGTTTGCAATACCATCCTCAAATGACTCAATTGATCACTCTCATTTTTCAAGTATACCAAGATGTCGTCAATGAAGACAATGACAAATGAATCTAGGTAACTTCGAAACACCCTATTCATTAGGTCCATAAATGCCGCCGGAGCATTAGTGAGACAAAAGACATAACTAAGAACTCACAGTGCCCATATCTAGTTCGAAATTCCATCTTTGGTATATCCTCACTTCTAAACCTAAGTTTGTTATACCCCGATCTCAAGTCAATTTTTTGAAAGTAGCTTGCCCCTTGGAGTTGATAAAACAAGTCGTCAATCCGAGGGAGAGGATACTTGTTCTTAATAGTGACTTTGTTGAGTTGGCGATAATCAATACACATTTTCAAGGACCCATCCTTCTTCTTCAGAAACAAAACCGGAGCACCCAATGGACAAAATACTATGCTTATGAAGCCCTTATCAAGAAAATCTTGAAGTTGTGACTTAAACTCCTTCCATTCGGCCTGAGACATCCGATAAGGAGGAATCAAAATGGGGTTTGTTTCCGGTAGCAAATTGATACCAAAATCAATTTCCCTGTCGTCAAGAATATCGGGAAGGTCATTAGGGAAACCTCCAGAAATTCACTCACTACAGGGACTGACTCAATGGGAGGAATTTTGGAGTCAAGGTCTTGGACTGTCACTATATAATATAGACAACCCTTAGATATCATTTTGCAAGCTTTTAGACAAGAAATAATACGACCTCCAGAAATAGAACTTCCCCCCTTTCACTCAACAACGGGTTCATTTGGGAAATTAAACATCACCAACCTCGTTCTACAATCAATATTTGAAAAACAAGAGTGCAACCAATCCATACCCAAAATGATATCAAAATCAAGAATATCTAGTTCTTCTAGATCTACATTAAAAACTCTATTAGGCAACATGATAAGACAATTTCTATATATCCTCTTTCCAATTACCGACACACACACCGGAGTAGATACTAAAAAGGTGTCATGCAAGATATCGGTTAAAGTAACAAACTTTTTAGCTACTAGAGGGGTAACAAATGATATAGTAGCTTCGGGATAAATTAAGTCATATACATCAATTGAGAATACTTTTAACATACCGGTCACCACGTCGGGAGAAGTCTCTTGTTCACCCCTAGAGCGGAGAGCATAGAAATGGTTCTTCTTTGGAGCATCATTTGAACCAGTTGCTTGACCACTCTTGTCTTGACCCTTCACATTACGGCAATCTCGAACCTTGTGACCAACTTTCCCACAACCAAAGCACTTATCCGTCTATATGAGGCAAGCACCATAATGCTTCTTTCCACACTCAACACAAGTTGGTTTCTTATTTGGTGAACTAGTACATCTTTCCTTTTTAGGCTTAGGGTTTGCACCCTTTTCATTAAGATCCTTAGGGAACTTGGTTGGAACTTGACTTGAGAACCTCTTTTTGAAACTACGCTTGTCTTTGATCTGAAGCCTATTCTTTGAAGAACTACCATCATAAGATCTTTCCCTTTTTGCATCTTTACGTTTCCTCCTAGCCCTTTCCGTCTCCACTTTCCTAGCATGCACCATAAAACGAGAGATGTTCATTTTTTCATGTAGCATAGACAAATGACACTCATTTTGCAAGTCTTCTGACACCCCGTCACAAAAGCGGCTCATTTCATCTCTAGGATCGGAAACCAAGGAAGGAGCATATTTTGACAATTAGTAAATTTCATGGAGTACTCAAGAACACTCGTACCTCCTTGATGAAGGTTGATGAACTCCACCACTTTAGCTACTCTCATCTCCCTAGGAAAGAACTGATCAAGAAATGCTCTCTTGAAAATCTCCCAAGTCACCGGTCCACCCCGAAGAGGCCTATTGTCCCTCTATTGCACATACTAAGTTTGAGCCACATCTTTTAGTTGATATGTGGCTAACTCGGCATTCTCACTACTGCTTAACCCATGGAAAAAAGTATCTTTTAAACCTCATCGATGAACTCATGGGGGTCTTCATCAACCTTAGACCCATAGAACGTAGGAGGATTCATCCTAGTGAAGTCCCTTAGACGGGATTCCATGGTAGTGACTTGTTGATGAGCTCGTAGTACAACCTCCCGATTAGCTTGGGCCGTCATATCTTGAGCTTGAGTAGTGGCAGCTTGGGCTTGAGTAGTAATGCCTTTATACATTTGGATAAGGGCAGCCCTTATATTCTCATTCGTCAAGGGTGGAGGATTGACCAAAGCTTGGTCATCCACAACATCTTCTTCAAGAGGAGGAACTTGATCACCACTGGGAGGAGCTCCTGCATTGGAAATCTCCTCTTAAAGTCTTCATGCCACATTCCTTCAAGTTTTCATTTCTCCTATAATCACAACAATAGGATTAGATGCAAAAACACATCATAAGTATACTCTAACGGCACGATATTAGATTTCCAAGAAAAGAGAGTGATTCCTAAGCATAGTATAGATTCCCATCTATAAGTGTGGCGCGCTTCACAATTATGAACACGAATATACATAGATGTGGTTGAGATAGACATCATTACAAAGGATATTTAACCTCATGCTCGGCTACCAAGTTTGTCACATCAGGGTTTACCCCCTAGACGTAACTAGCGTCATCGTCCTCTTTGATGACTAAGAATAGCCCCTTAGTTTTCAACATTGCATTCATGAGTCAAAAATACGAAAGAATTTAAAACTTTTACTATTTCTACATTGAGGTTTCATAGACCTCTACATACACATGCATATAGTTATATTGACTATACGTAGACCATTCGTACAAGAAGATTACAAAGCCTTCTACTATTAATGCACATACATATATATAACATAAAATAGAGTCTCAAAGTCGTCTCATCTCACAACCATCTAGAACGATTATAGAATTTGGGCATAGCCCTACATCAATATCAAGAAGCCACATATAGGATTATATAAAGTGTACTCCAACGAAATAGAATAAACATAAGAGTCTAAAAAGTAAAGCAACTTCATAAGCTAGATATTGGCATCGCTCTCGGAAAGTGAGGACCTACCCAATTGGATAGTAGAGAATATCCAAGTCTTCGTCAAGTCATCTCGAATGAGCGTTCAACGACCAAAACATAAACTGTTTAGGAAAAAGGGAGAAAATGGGGTTAGTAAGCCACATGTACTAAATATGAGACCATACACACATATAACAACAAAGCACGCTAAAAAGGGACATTTAGTTAAATCATGCCATCTTACCTCTTCAAAGGTTTATGCACAATCAAAACAAACCATACCAACCATTTAGACATGTTCAACAATTCAAAGCAAAATATATGCATATCAACATACTTGAACCCATAATCTCATATAACTCTATCACCAAGTAATAACATCACAAGTATGAACAAGAGTTCATAATGAAAATAGCAAAGCAAGACAACTAGTAAAAAATCCTCATAAAGTCAACTAGTGCAATGACCAAGCAAAGCCCCATAACCTTACTCAATCAAGTAACCCAACAGCCTAGACTCACATAAGCAAACATATAACCATATTACGAGAATGTATATAGAAAATATACATAAGATACAAACCTTTTTGAACCTAAACCCCAGAGAAAAAGATACCAAAAATCAAAATGAAAATTATATAACTCAATACCTACAAGGGTACAACAAACTCATAGCACAACCAGGTACAAATTCAAATGTAGTAGCAACCTGCTACAATTACGGACTGTTAAGTACAGTATATACTGTAACAGGAGAAGAAGTTTCTTAGAGAGGGTGTATGGGTGGTCTCTCTTTGTGTTGCTTTAGTGAGTCTTACAATGCTTTTAGTGAGGGAATTACATGTTAACTAGTGTCTAAAGTAACATTAAGGAACTTCACTGTAATAGTGAAGGAGTTCAATGTATAGTGAAGTAGTTCACTGGAAAGTGTGCTTAAAAATGTGATGATTGCTTAAGTAATTTTTTATGTATTTCTGAAGTGTTAAATGTTGTTCTTATGCTTATAGTATGATGTTTTAATAAAAATTCATGAAAAGCATGCAAAGTACTAAATGTCCCTTTTTCAAGCTTTTTATCATGGAGCATCGCAGACCGACACTCCTCCTCAAGATCTCCATTGATTCCTGTGAGGAACCTGCTCATCTTATCCCTGCTGTTAGACACAAGGGAAGTAGCATACCTAGATAATTTAATAAACTTCAGTACTCATCTCATCCTTGTTGTTAGATACTAAGGAAAGTAGCATACCTGGATAGTTTAACAAACTTCAGGGAATACTCCCTGACTGTCATAGATCCCAGCTTAAAGTTGATGAACTCCTCAACTTTAGATTCCCTCATCTCTCTGGGAAAGAATCTCTCCAGAAAGGCTGTCTGAAACATCTCCCAAGTGACAGGAACTCTGCCCAATGATCGGCAATCCTGCCACATCTTGCACCAAGTCTGTGCAACATCCTTGAGCTGATAGGAAGCCAACTCAGCCATCTCAGTATATATGGCCCCCGTAGCCACCAGAATCTTATGCACCTCGTCCACAAACTCTTGGGGTCCTCTAAAGTCCTAGACCCTGTGTAAATAGGAGGATTCATCCTCGTGAAGTCTCTCAGCCTGTCAGCCATGCTACAAACCGGTGGATTCTCCCTCTGAACATCCTGCCGGTTGACCTGAGCAGTCATAGCCTGGGACTGCATAGTAATGGCCTGTGCCATCTGGGCCACAGATGCCCTCACCTCAGCATCAGTCAACCCAGCTGGGTTAACTGGCATATCCACTCCTTCAGTTGGAGCCTGGGGTTGAACCTGATTGTTCCCAGCAGCTGCTCCTCCTCTCCTCTGACCAATGTTCCTCCTAGTATTCATTCTCTGAAAACAATAAGAATTGATGTTAGACACGCTCATAACACCAAAAAATCACACATTAGGAAAAGCACGATAAGATCAGAAGAAGGGAAATTTTCCTACGCATTATGCAGTCTCTAATATACTGGTGGAATTCACTACCATTACTTATAAACCACTCAATGTGGTTGATGTGAACTTATTATTCTCGAAATTTAACTTAGTGCTCTGATACCAACTTTGTCACGATCGGAATCTTTAGACCCAGACGAACCGGCGGCGTTGACTCTCTCAGAGGTTGCAGACAAGCTACTTACGTCATTCTTACTTCATCTAGGTTATTTAGCGTAAAATTTGAAACTTTTTGTTTGTTAACATACTTTATACACATTCTCATCATTACATAAGTGTTCACCATCAACCAATAGAATATTAAGCATCAAATGAAAGAAATAGTATAATATAGTAATAAAGATGTACTTGCCAAAATGGCACCAATACAATGTCTGAGTAAAACATGAAAGAAACACTATTGGAACATACTACACTAGCTCAACTCTAAAAATATGCTAGAATATAAATGGCAGCATCGTCGAAAGCATGAGGTCCTACCAAGTCCGGATGAATGCTCGACGTCCGGATAGCTTCAGCATCAACTTGTAGCTCTAGCGTCCACATGTGCATGCACCTAAAATTGTAGAGTTGTATAGGGTTAGTACACACTTGTACTAAGTATGGGTATATGCAAGCACACACCAAGGACATGCATGAGAAAGGATAGCTCTTTCCTAACAACATGATTATGGAAAGTCAAGTCAGTGGACTTGCCAAATTGGGATTAGAAAAGTTAGTGAACTTTCCAGATTTGGATTAGGAAAGTCATGCAATGACAGTAACATGCATCATCATACTTATCATATTATACAGAGCACATAACATCTTACACATAGCACATATCATATAGCATACAACACATAACATCTTTCATAACATTCATTCATATGCCATGAGACCTTGGAATCATGGAATTGACATTAAGACTTTCCAAAATGATGGCTCAACATATGGGACCTCAACTAGGGAGTCTTCATTAGCAAACAGAGAGTCTGCTTCATTCATTTATACGTGCTTTTTTTCATTTCGTTCATAGGCCAGTGTGAACATCAGCTATACCTATAGTGTAGTTTAAGACTTTCATCGGGTTTTCTGTGAAATGATCAAGAATAACCTAGTGTCATTACCTGAGTCTAGCTCACCTCTTTATTATCCTATCCTAACACCTTTGGTATCGTTCATTTCATTATGTGCTTCATTTGAGGCTGGCCTCATTTATTCATTGGGAACTTTAACTTTAACCGACATAGATCATGTGAGCATCATGAAATCCAGTGTCTCCCCCACACCAAAAAGAGGTGGAATCACCGGCCAAGGTGACCCAAAACATGCTAGCGTACATGGGAATTCAACCCCGCCAGATCCCTATATTGCCAATATAGGTTCGAATACATGGAGATATAAGGAGACCCATTCCAGGTAAGCCGGACAGTCTCATCTCATGAGAGTTATGTGAACCTCCACCCTTCCTGACAGAAGGCATCACCGCTCATAGCTAGTCTATCGGTGCTTAGTATAAAGTTCCATTACATTCAACTCATACGTCATGGAAGTTGGCTTCTAGTATGAGGACATCATAGCTCAATAGATGATTTCTCATCTTATCATTATTATTAAGTGTGTTGATCCCAATACTTTCATTAGAGTGTTCATAGAGACTGGTCTCTTCATCAACTTTACACTCTCATAGGTGAGTACGTTTTGGTAACATTTACTTAGGCTCGTTTGAGATTGTTCTCATCTTTTACATTAGTCTCATATGATGTTGTCACCACATTCATAAACATTAGCACATTTGCTCTTCATAATTACTCACCACATTTTACGTGAATGTTCATTTCATCATACTCCAATATACTTGGCTATTTGTGTGTTACACACTCTTACTTAACCCTTCTAGGGTTTCATCATTTCATTACATACATCTTAGGTTCACTTATTTTTAAACGTATGCTAGACTTATGGGTCTATATATACAGGCCATGAGGCTTCATTCATAGTTCGTTAAGTGACTCATACATTTATAATATTATGTAGTACAAGATTTATGTATCTTGTGTATATGCCAAGATCTTGATTTTGATCTAAGTAGATGGCATTATTCTTGAACATTTAATTCACGTATGACTTATGTATCAATACGGAAATTTGGGCAAGGGAACCCAAGTTCGAACCACTTGGACAATATTTACATTTTTCCTTGACTTTCTTTTTAGTCTTCATGACATTGGGACCCTAGATTGAACCCCAACATCAAGATTCTATTTTTATTTTTCTCCTTGGATTTTCCCTTAATTTTGCCGAAGGGTTGTGCGTTCGAACCCCTACAACCCCTTTTTATTTTTCATTAATATCTCATTGTCCCATTTGACCTAGACCAAGAGGTTATGGGATCAAACCCCCACAGCCTCTTTTATTTTTATTCATTATCTTCGCTGGGAATTGGGAGGTTGTAGGTTCGAACCCCCACAACCTCCTTATTTTAATTTTAATTTCGCTAGGGGCTGTGAGGTTGTGGGTTCGAACCCCCACAATCTCCTATTTTTATTTTTAATTAAAACTCACCAAGCTAGGCGTTTGACAGTGAGGTTGTGGGATCGAACCCCCACACCCTCACTTTATTTTCTCAATTAATTCCGCCATTCTCCTTTCTAACCCTGAGGTCGTGGGTTCGATTCACACGCCTCACATTTTATTTTCTTTAATTTTTCTTCTCTCATTCACAGCCTGGAGGTCGTGGGTCCATCCCCACACCTCTCATTTATTTATTTAATTCTTTTTCTCTTGTTTCCTCAACAAGTAGGCCCGATTTCGATTCCCCAGCCCCCTTTTTTTTCTTTTCTTTTTCGCGAATTACAATTGTCACGGGTTCGAATCCTAGTGACCTCATC
>CM040627.1:30548499-31102571 GCA_022817965.1 Solanum lycopersicoides | reverse complement strand
TAAGCCTACTAGGTCAAGATGTTCATATTCATAATGTACATGTATCAAGTAAGGGACACAAGTCTACCAAGACAAGACACACACACATCTTCACATATAGCATATCATTCAATAAGCACATAGGCATAACAAACATCATCTATAGGTCACCCTATTCGTTATTATAATATAATAAATATAACCATCATAAGACTCACATAATCAAGTAGGAAGAATCATGCATCAACTCTAAGACTACAAATACAATGATATAGTAATAGTCTATCATGATCACCTAAGATTAATAGAAGAACACATACTTTCACATTACTCACAAGTATGTAGATGTGATCATACTTCAATAAATCAACTACAAATATCATAATAATATATCAAGTAGTTCCGACAAGTCCATGTTCATCATAATACATAAAGTAACGCCGACAAGGCCACATAATTCACAAGTAAAGCACATAGCACTGCCAACATAAGTGGACCATACAAATCATAACATAATTCAAGACCTACACTACATAAAATAAAGAGAAGTAGGGCAGCGTACCACCAATCCATTCTCACCACCTCAATCCGTAGCCAAATTATCTAATACAATACTCAAATACCCTTACCCATGGTCATGATCATCCATTCAATAAAAAAATCATAATACTCAATGAATCTAAGTAAATTTAATAGATTTAGCAATCCGATACAGCCTATACATAAATCCGCTAAAATTCTTAAATCATTCAATAGCCCAAAGAAAACTACACTAGAATTAATAAGCATTGAGACATGATTACTTAACTCATCAAATAGTCAAAACTAGGATTACATGGTTTGCATGGGTTCATCGGAATTATTGATTTAAAACTTTGCATTAACATCAATTAATCCTAAAACATTGATTCAAAACCTTTTATGCAAGAACCAATGGATAGATTACCAAACTGGAGAATTCATGCTTTTGATCATCTTTTAAAAATCATTTGAATTGACTCCTTGAAGAAAGATATTTCAATGATGAATAACCATATCTTAATTTTGATGAAAATACCACAAGATTGATGGAAAAAAATTTGAGAAATGCATGTTCTTCCTTGAAGCTTCAAAGCTTCAACAATGAGAGCAAATGGAGAGGTTTTTTTTTGAGTTTAGGGTTTATCCTTGATTGGTGAGCTTAGGGGTTTAACAGGGTCTAATAACTGTCACTAAGTCACACCTAAATTACCCAAAAGACCCCTACATTTATTGGACAAATTAACCAACTCAAATTTGACTTTAAAACGAGGCAACAAAATCTTAAACATTACTGGGCGTCGCGGAAGCACATCCAAATCTTATTTTTTCGAATATTCTTGGAAAGATTGGTTCGTAACAGCCCCGCATCACAGGACAAACATTTTGCCCATTTTGGGCCAGCTGCGCGACGCGCAACCACTGCTTGATTCTGCCAGGCGCGGCAGCTTGCCCGCCAACTTTGGGGTCTCCTTTGGGACTCTTTTTTGGTCCCTGGGGCGTCGTTATGGGATGATATGAACCTTTTTAGATTAGTATACGCGTAGTAACCCTTGGTACTTAATTTCACCTCAAATCATCTCCCAAAACGTCAGTACAAAACACTACGATACACTAGTTCAACTTTGACTAGTTTCCGAACGTCTTTGATGTTCTTGGACGTTTGACCTCCATACACTTCCAAACTTTATATACTGCCTATGAACACTAATATTAACCATTTTATGGCTTTTAAACATCATGACACAAGTTTTAGGCTCTAGTTAAACCTAGCTCATTTTGAGGGTGTAACAATTATGGTATGGTTGTTGTATGATTGAAAGGTAGTCCTCAAGATTATAATGAAGTGCTGAAGTAAAAGGTTTACTCACTTTCTAGCGATTCAAAAGTGAAAGGATTGTTCTAACTTATGATAACCTATGAGCTATGATGATAAGATGTTTACATAAGGATCTAGTAAAGGCAAATGTGAACTTATGTGATGACTAAATATCAACACCAAAGGGAATAGATTCTTAGCATAGAAAGGGCAATTAAATGAGATATGGGGTCTCTGGTTTAGTAAGTTTTGCTCGTTCCTCATATTTAGTAAGTTCGGACTCCCAATATATGTGTTGTCTCATGAGATGGAAACTCCCAAATTTAGCAAGTTAGGGTTTATAGTAACAATCTACTTGACCCTTAACTATGTGCCCACATTGGAATCTAGCATAGTGGATCCACCTTAATAGCTATGTATGAAAGGTTTCTTAGGCAAGTGTTAACCCTATGTTTTCAGTGAGGAAGTAGAACACCAAATTCCATGTAGCTCTCATGGTCTCATGACGGTTATTGCAAACTTTTCCCCTAATGTAAAAGTGAATGAATTAATGAAATGTACGAAATATTAATAGGTCTTTATTAAGGGGTTTTACATAGTGTGAGAGAGGGTGTTGGACTTGTCTTACACACTGCACTTCTGGGATTCTAAGATATGGTTGTAGTAGTGTGCTCTTATGACAATGTTGCTTATGACTTGTATAGGTTAATCTATATATGATCCTTATGAGTAAAGAATGTTTTAATGATGTACTATGTTATCAATGTATGTATGAAGTTGGTTGCTTAAAGTGACTCTTAGCTTTTCATAGTGTTATGGGATTTTATTCTTTGCATTGCACAAATAATGCTTGGGTTTTGACATGTTGGGATGATATTGTGTTGGGTTGGCTTATGATGCTTACTTCATGTGTATATTTGATTTACTTGTTAAAAAGCCTGTTTTTGACTAAAATGTCCTTTTATACATGCATTGATGTTTTTGTGCATAGAATCCATACTTAGTACGTGTGATGTCCTAACCCATATTTTTTACCTTTTTTCCCAAACAATGTAGGTTCGGGCATTTGAGGAGATTTCAAGGTTGCTTCTCAAGACACATGGATTTTCTTCTCTAAGTTGGTGAGTCCTCAAATCCAACGACAAGACCTTATGTTCTATCTTTCTAGTTCTTTTGTTATGTTGAAAGACATTGTTGTATTTCCTATTTATAGATTGATGTATGGGCTAAGTCCCATGTTTTCTATTCCTTTATACCTAGATGGTACATTGTGACGAAGTTAGAGTCTATTTTCCTTATATGAGGTGAAGTTGAACTTCCATAGTAAAAATTTTAATTTTTCCACATTTTTATTCTACGATACATGTTATGATATATTCTAATGTCTTGTATAAGAACTCTTCGAGGGATAATACGCCGCTAACGACTAGGGGGTGCTCTCGGGTCGTTACAAACTTTGTATGAGAGCATACGATTGAGAATAAGGTAGGATTGATGTCACAACATACCACGTCAAGTAGAGTCTTGTTGGGTGTGAAGCGCGACATACTCATGATTGAGAGGCTATGAGATTCTTAAGAACCTTCACTCTTTTGTTATTTATTAGTCGTGCCTCAGAGTCTTAACTCTATCTAGTCCTTTCTTCTAATATATTTCTTGTGCTCTTAGGCAATTAAAACAAAAGTAACAATGCTCGAAAGGCATAGAAAGAGAATTTGAGTGAGGCAGTCCCCTCTTAAGCTCCTCAACACACTCAAGTTCTTATTGAAGAAGGGGATATGTCTAACATTGATATGAGGGTGGTTATTCATATCTTTACTCAAGTGTTAGCCACTGAAGTTGGTAGGGACACTAGGGTGCAAGTTGTAATATTTTAAAATGAACTAAGGTGAACTACAGCTTCGTGAATGTGTGATGAGTTAATTTTATGTTAAAATGATTTATAATGTTTTTCTTAGTCAATGTGTGAAGTTTGGTGACGTTTTGAGGTCAAATATCCCAGAACGTCCATGAAGTTTGGAAGGCGTGCCTTAAAAAGTGCTTGTGTGTCTTCATGTGTTTTAGTAAATTTTACGTGTTCGTTCTAATCGAAATTTAGGTGGGATGTTACCAAGACCTATACGACCATGTATAGGGGTTTAACGTCCGGGTGTGACTCCACCTATGACCCACAAGGGCTTCTATAAGAGGACCCAAGACTTAGAACCCAATCAGCCAAATCACTACTCAATTGACGCCCTAGCTTCAATGGACCATAGTCCTGTTGATGGGCTGTTATTTGGGGGAGTAGCTCCACCCTTCGTGGTGGGAACTTAATCCCAATAAAGGTACCTCAGTCCCAATTTAATGCTTAGCAGAACGGGCCATCGACTAGGCGATGCCTCGTGGCTAGTGGCCGTCGTTTTGGTCACTGTAAAAGCTGTTAAAAAGTCGACCTTGGCTTGGGGTGTTTTTTAAATTCACCCAAAGCATTTATGAACCTAGGATTATAATTTTAGGGTTTTTAAAGTAAATGAAATTATTTTTAAGTCCTACACCTAGACAAGACCCTCATTTCAAATATTTAAACTCTCTCTCTAAAGACAAACTCTCTCGAGTCATAATTGTAGCTAATACTCAAGGAAGAGCTACGAGAGATAGTTTGGAACGTTTCATCATAAAAAAATCAGTGATTTTCCCTTCTCTTTGAGGTATTGTAGTCATCCTTAAACTCTCTTCCATTCAAGGAGTCATTTATAAAAGATTTCAAAAAGGGTTTCCAAATTCTATCTTCTTCTATCGTTGTCTCTAAGCACGGGTCTTCATGTAATTTTTTTTCATGATTCAAATATGTTGTTTCTAGTATTAATTGATTATTTTAGTATCCAACCCTAATGAAGTCATGCTTACGCATTTTTCCAACTTTTAGCTTAAGAAATATGTTAAATGAACATGTTTGTGTAGGGTATGAACTTTGGTTTCATTATGTTGTTATTATTATTTTAGCTATTTACCTAAGGGCCATATTATGATGTAATATTAAAGAATTGGTTATATGTGGTGAAAGATTAGTTAAATTATGAGTTGGTTATGTTTTGTAATTATTATTATGAAATGCTCTTTATTGGTATGGTCCACGTTGTTGATGGCGGTGTTTACTTGATGTATTTGGATATATATTTGTATGTACTGTGAGTATGGATTTGAAGGCCTAAGTTGTGAAATGAAGTGATAATGATGAGGTTCATGTTGATATGCATTAAGAAGCTTGAATTTTATGTCTTGCTTATATTATGCCTAAATGAAGTATGTTTATATGTTGAGCATACTAGTGTGTGAGAAACGATGAATGAAGATGTAGGCATGTTTAGAAGCCAATGTTATGAAAGTTTTTATTTATGTCAAAGGTGTGATCACATGTACACACATACTCACACTTTGAATGAATGAATGAATAAAGTTAAAGGGTGTGAATGAAAAGGGGAGTTTTGCGTTGAACACTCTCCGTGAGTTCAAATGAAGTGTTTAGTAGGAACCTCACTATTCCCAAGACCTTTATACGATAAGTTGGAGGTTGGATACCCTTTATGATTTGATATGTGATATTCCAATGTAACCTCTAGGGATAAGTACACTTCGTGAGTTGAGATATGGTGCTAATTATCTATCCATTAGTCTATAGTAAAGAATGTTTAAGACTCCGTGGGGGTGTTATGCCCAGATCCGAGAGTATATGAAGAAGGGGTGGTTACACTTCGTGATTTGAGATGTTGTATTCCATTGTACCTCTTGAGATGTGTACTCCTCGTTAGTAGAGAATGAGTTAATTAGTAGCAATCTCCTTACCCCTTAACTATCCGCCCGCATAGGTGTAGCTATTGGAAAATATATGTAAAATCTAAGAGAATGACCCCACCCTAGTCATGTGGGGAACCCTTATCCGATAAGGGTTATATCGGGATTCCATGTCTAACTCTCATGGTCTATGTCGGGTAAGACTAATTCCCCACAAAAGAATGAATGAACTAAGTCTGCTAAAAGAACGTACTACTTAGGGTAGTTGGTGGTACGTGGAGCTACCTATCCATTGCACTAAGTAGACCTTCTGAAAGTGTAGTCTTGGTGTGATTTATATGAAGTGTATGAACAAAGTCTCCTAAAAGAATGTACTACTTAGGGTCGGTGGTGGTTTTGGATGCCATTTATCCATTGTACTAAATAGACCTTCCGAAATGAGAGCTTTGTGTGTTCTATAAGAAGTATATGAATTAGTTATCATGTGTTGTAAATAAAGTTGGATTACTCAAGGTATAATGTTAAAGAAGCAAGTTAAAGTTAAGTTTTATGTGATGAAGTTATGAATGACTAATGTAGAGTACTTAAGACAAGGGAATCCTCAAGGAGAACTAAGTTTGACTAGTAGTATGGGATGCTACTCTTACATTGCACTTAGTGTGACTTATCAGTCCTATTGGAGAAAGGTACTTACATGAAGTACTTAATGTATGAATGTCCTTCAAATGTCTAGCCAAGAGTGTGGACTTGTTTCCCGTTTGAGGTAAGCCTATGGTTGGTAGTCTTAGGGATTACTTTCGTGTGTCTCGAACGGGGTGCATGGGCGGTCCCTTCTTGTCTTACCTTAGCGAGTCATAGGATAACTTGGTTAGGGAAACATCAAAGGAAATGAGTTTACTATTGTAACACTCCGGAAATGCCATGACCTAGACTAGAGCTTGATCTATTAAATAATGTTCAAAATGATGTTTCCAGACCTATATTAAATTAGTAAGTTCATTTAGAAAAGGTTAGAGCCAAAACGACAATGCAAGACCTTGACATCCGGAAACTAGCTAATTTGAACTAGTTGATGTCCCTATGTTTGGTTAAGGTTTTGAAGTGTCAAATGAAGTCTAAAATTAGAAAAAGGACTTTCTATGGGTAGTATGTAGTAAAAATGATCCAAACGTGTCATAACGGCACCCCAAGGACCACCCGAAGGGTCCTTGGGAAGGATACAAACTTGGGCGAGCAGGCTGCCAAAGCAGTCTTCAAGCAGGCAGATTGGAGGGGCTGCAGCGCAACACGCAGCCTACACACAGTGAACTGCCGAAAGATTTGAGAGGAAGCATCGCGACGCAAGTCTGACACGAGGCTAATTGCCTCGACCAAAAAATTCATAACAAGAATGAAAATTGGCCACGCGACGCGCAATCATTTCCTAAATTAGTTAAAGTCGTTTTCGTGGTAATTTAACTTCACAAAAAAAGCGATTTAAGTGAAGAATCATTGTGTATTTTGTGGGACGACTATATATTAAATTTAGTTCAGTTTTAGATCACTTTTTACACACTTAAACCAAATCAAACGGATTCCTCTCATCTCTCTCAAGAACGCTCTCCTTTTCAAGATCCATTGAAGAACAAAAAATGCTTAAGGAAGAAGACGAAGACTTCAAGATTTTCTTCCAAAATTCGTGGATTATTCGTCAATAAGTTATGGGTTTTTTACTCTTGTGATTCCTTTCCCCAAGAGTTTCTTTCAATGATTGTTTTCAAGAATTAAACTCTTAGGGTTTTTACTCTACAAAACGGGTTTTCTTCCTAACTCTAGATATATGACTATCGATGAAAAATAGTGGTTTTCTATGGGTAATTAAGTATATATTTTCAAATGTTTGGCTTGTAAATGTTAGATTTTCGTGTGAAACATGTCCTTATAAGATTGATGGTTTCGAGTGTGTTGTATCTACTACTTGATTACATGTAAACGTTGGGATTTGAACTAAGACTTGAATGAACTCTTTAATGTCCCTTTCCCTTACCCGACATTATAAATTAGTCTTTTTTTATGAGTTGAAGAGTTAGTATTTATTATGCTATTGAGTATTTCACTATGTTGTTGGATGGTTGTTGTAAATTAAATATAAGTTTTTGAATAAGTATCTTGAAAGCAAGAGGTAAGTCATCTAAACTTGTGATTACTCTATGATATTTATGTTAGCCTATAAATGATGTTACAATGCTAATGAAGTATGTATTATGATGCAATGCATATATGTTGGGCTATGGATATGTTAAATTGTGAGATCATGATAAGAATACAATAATGCTAGTTTATGATATTCTCTTGTATGCTTTACACAAGATGATTTATGATATGTTAATCTCACAAACGAAGGGTTACGATGAAAGGAAATTCTCATCTAATCCTAAAAAGCTTTTGATCTTGTTAATAGAAGGAGTTAATCTCGTATGACTTATGATAAGATTTATGAATAAATGATGACTTAAAGGTTATTCACAAAGGGACTTAAGCTTAGCACCGATGGACTAGATATGAGAGGTGTACCTTCCCTAGTTATAAGGTAGGTTTACAATGACTCTCATGAGATAGAGGCAGCCATGTAATGTGGAACTATGAGTCTCTAATATATCTCCTAGTTCTTGACTATGTTGCCACCATAGGATACTAGCTAGTGGATTTACCTAGAAAGCTATGTCATGTTTGGTTCTACTTTGGCTGGTAGACAACCTTTATTCAGTGTGGAGTTTCATGACACCGGATTCCATGTTTAGCTCACACGGTCTAATGTCGGTTAAGGCGATTATTCCCTCATGTTAAATGAAAGAAAAGTAAATGGACGTTGACTAGGGTGACTTGAAGAGTATACTTAGTATAGGTACGGCATGGGACTCTACCTAGACATTGCACAAGTTGACTCTAAGGGGAGTCCTAGGAGATTGTTCTTATGTATTATGATAACTTGAAAGGTATGGTGCTTATCATACATGTTGTTACTGTTATATGAAGTTGGTTACATTAATGAACATTTTATTGGTCTAGATTGCTTTATGAGGTGATGACTACTTATGTTACAAGTTATATGAAGCAAAGCTTTACTTATGGTCTCCTTTCTTATATAATTGGTTGTGTGGGGTTATGGGGCTTAACATGACCATTGCACTTGTAGGTTGCTGATGGGATCATTGGTAAGTGTTTTTTATGTTATGTTTATATGATCTATTGAATATAAATTGTTAATATGACTCTATGATAATATGTCTTTGATTATGATCATGTTTTATGTTGATGAAATCCTTAACTCGTATATGTTCTATGGTATGTGCATTGAATACTTTCATATGACTAAGCATTCTTTCTATGAAATTATCCTTTTCATGCATGTCCTTAAATTTTATAGGCATATACCCATACTTAGTACATGTGGCGTACTAACCCCAATACTTTATATTACCACAAATGTAGGGTTAGGCCATTGAGGATTAACAAGGTCAATTGAAGAAGCTTGGAACTCTTTCTCTAAGTGTTGGTAGGTCCTCATGTTCGGGGATGCTATCTTTTCATAATTCTAGCTTATGAAGACTTTAGTACTTATTAATAATACTTTTGATTCCGTTTACGTTCTTTGGATTCTTTTGTATTAAGGCTTATATGGCATATTGACCTTTATTGGCTAAGTCCAGATTCATACTCTTTAAATTGTTTTTATATGAGACAGGTTTTAGAATATCACTAATTGTTATGTATGAAGTGTAAGTATACTTCAGATAGTATAATTTTTTTTAATTTTTCCGCAATTTTAATTGATGACATGTTATGACGAATGGTAAGGAATTGTCTGAGTCCTCTAAGAGGACGACGACGTCGGTCGCATCTGGGGTGTGCTCTCCGGGTGTGACAACTATGCTTGGGATGAACTGCTCACTGTAACATGTCATTGTTTCACTGTAATGCACTTGAGCTTACAGTAAAGTGTATCTTGGTCCTAAAATTATGAGAGTTATATTTTATGTGATTAATGATGATTCTTATACTATTTTAACTATATAATTATGAAGGTTTTACTTATTTGCCATGAAAGATTTATTTACTAACATTTCCCTTTTTGAATATTTTTTCGTATGCCATACTTAGTACATTATTTTGTACTAAACCCATACCTTTTATACTTAATAAGTATAGGTTGGAGGCCATTTTGAAGAAAAGAACATAATATTGGGAAAGACTCTCTCAAGACTAAGTATGTCCTAATATATTCGAGGGGATAGTTCTATTTCTTAGTTTCTATTATTAAGACTTATTATGTATTTTCCATTTAATGTAAAAGGGTCGTACCCCTAAGAAATTTATGCCGTGTCTTTAACATGGCTTGTGACGATACCACTTCTCCTTAACTTTTATGAAAGATGCTTCTTTTAGTAATTTATTCGTGAAAAGTTTTAAATTCCGCACTACTTTTTATGTCTAATGTAATGAATGATAGCTAAGGCTTGTACAAGACCTCCGAAAGGTCATGTACGCAATTGTTCCGACCTAAGGGTACTCCCTTCTTATATGGGGTACTTTCGGGTCACTACAAACTTGGTATTAGAGCATAAATTTATGGGAAATAGTTTATGGTCTAAAGTCTCACAAGCCCCTCGAGAGATTGCTTTTGGTATCGACTTAGAATCCGATACTAAACCAATTTCAATTCTTTCTTACAGAATGGCTCCAGCTGAACTCAAAGAGTTGAAGCTGCAGTTAAAATATCTCACTAACAAGGGTTTCATTCAGCCGAGCATATCCCCTTGGGGCGCTCCAGTGTTGTTTGTGAAAAAGAAGGATGGAACCCTTAGAATGTGTATCGATTATCGACATCTCAACAAAGTCATTATAAAGAATAAACATCCACTTCCTAGAATAGATGATTTGTTCGACCAGCTCCAAGGGTCTAGTTTCTTCTCTAAGATTGATTTTCTATCAGGGTATGATCAGCTTAGGGTTAGGGATGGAGATATCCCAAAGACAGCCTTTCGTACCCGTTATGGTCGTTATGAGTTCTTAGTCATGTCATTTGGTCTTACGAATGCACCATATGTATTTATGGACCTCATGAACCGAGTCTTCCGTGAATACCTTGACTCTTTCATCATAGTATTCATTGATGACATTCTCATCTACTCTAGGACCAAGGAAGAGCAAGAAAACAATATTTGAGACTAACCTTGCAGGTACTTAGACAACATCAGTTGTACGCCAAATTCAGCTAGTGTGAATTTTGGCTTAGATCAGTGACCTTCCTGGGTCATGTTGTGTCCGATGAGGGTGTGGAGGTGGATC
The DNA here is from genome assembly GCA_022817965.1 of Solanum lycopersicoides. Lineage (NCBI taxonomy): Eukaryota > Viridiplantae > Streptophyta > Magnoliopsida > Solanales > Solanaceae > Solanum > Solanum lycopersicoides. The sequence goes on along the minus strand of CM040627.1, from coordinate 31,091,653 downwards.
CCAGGAAGACTGAGGTTGTGAAGAACTGGCCAAAGCCTCTTACTCCCACTGACATCCGTAGCTTTCTGGGATTGGCTGGTTACTACCGCAGGTTTGTGGAGGGTTTTCTTCCATTGCTGCCCATTGACAACTTTGACTAAGAAGAAAGCCAAGTTTGAATGGACGGAGACTTGTGAGAAAATCTTCCAAGAGCTCAAGGACACACTCAATTCAGCTCCGGCGCTTACTTTGCCTAAGTGTGGTGAGAATTACACTGTTTACTGTGATGCATCTAGGGTTGGTTTGGGTTGTGTTCTTATGCAGGTTGGTAAGGTGATAGCTTATGCGTCCAGACATCTCAAGGTTCATGAGAAGAATTATCCCACTCATGACCTAAAGTTGGCAGTTGTGGTGTTTGCACTGAAGCTGTGGAGGCATTACCTGTATGGAGTGCATGTGGATATGTTCACAGACCACAAGAATCTCCAGTACATGTTCACACAGAAGTAGTTGAATCTACGTCAGCGGAGATGGTTGGAGCTGTTGAAGGATTGTGACATGAATGTTCACTACTATCCAGGTAAGGCTAATATTGTGGCTGATGCTTTGAGAAGGATGATCATGGGAAGTATACCCCACGTTGAGGATGAGAAGAAAGAGTTGGTGAAAGATGTACACAGACTGTCCAGACTGGGAGTGCGATTTGGTTGACTCTACAAGTGGGGGTGTTTCAGTTCATCCTAGTTCTGAATCATCCTTGGTAGTTGAAGTCAAGAAGGGTCAGCATCTAGATCCTGTGTTAATGGAGCTGAAGGACTCAGTGTTGATGAAGATGAATGAGTATTTCGTTTTTGGAGGTGATGGCATACTTACAGGACAGGTTGTGTGTACCAGATTTGGATGATTTGCGGACCAGGATTGTTGCAGAGGCCCATGTTTGCAGATATTCCATACATCCAGGTTCCACCAAGATGTATCATGATCTTAAGCAGATTTATTTGTGGGATGGCATGAAGAAGGACATTGCAGAATATGCGGCCAAGTGTCCTTATTGTCAGCAGGTTAAGGCAGAACATCTTAAGCCTGGCGGTCTGACTTAGATTATTCAGGTTCCAACTTGGAAGTGGGAGGCCATTAATATGGACTTCTTGGTTGGTATTTCGAGGACTAGGAGGCATCATGACTCCATATGGGTTTTTGTGGACAGATTGACTAAGTCTGCCCACTTTATCCCTGTGAAGTCTACCTACAGAGCCGAGCATTATGCGAGACTCTACATTGATGAGATTGTGAGATGGAATGAGATTCATTTGTCTATCATTTCAGATAAAGGAGCTCAGTTTACTTCGCATTTATGGAGATCTTTCTAGAAAATCTTGGGCACGCAGGTGAAGCTTAGTACTGCCTTTCATCCTCATTCTGATGGGCAGGCAGAGCGCACCATTCAGACATTGGAGGACATGTTGAGAGCGTGTGTGATTGACTTCAGGGGTAGCTGTAATGACCATCTGCCTTTGATAGAGTTCTCGTATAATAATAGCTATCACTCCAGCATTGGGATGGCACCATTTGAGGCACTGTATGGTAGGAGGTGTAGATCTCCAGTTGGGTGGTTCGAGGTTGGCGAGTCATCCATTTTGGGTGCAAGATCATTCATGAGGCCTTAGAGAAGGTCAAAGTGATTAGGGACAGGTTGGATACTACTTACAGTCGACAGAAGTCATATGCAGATAACAGAAAGCGGCCCTTAGAATTTGATGTTGGTGACCAGGTTTACTTGAAGATATCACCTATGAAAGGGGTGATGAGGTTTGGCAGAAAAGGGAAGTTGAGTCTGAGGTATGCTGGGCCATATGAGATCCTACAGCGTGTGGGTGAAGTGGCCTATGAGTTGGCATTGCCTGTGGAGATATCTTCTGTCCATCCTGTCTTTCATGTATACATGTTAAAGAAGTGCCTACGTGATCCAGCATCGATTCTACCTGTGGAAGGTTTGGGGGTCGATGAAGACTTGTCCTATGAGGAGGTACCTGTTGAGATCTTAGACAGACAGATCAAGCGGCTGAGGAACAAGGAGATTGCCACAGTGAAGGTATTGTGGAGAAATCATCATGTTGAGGGTGCTACGTGGGAGGCTGAGGCTGACATGAGATCTCGTTACCCTCATGTTTTCAGCTCTTGAGGATAGACTCCTCACTCTTAAGTCTAAGTTTGCTTATCTCTCCATATTTTGTTTATATTGCTTGACTGTGCATAGTGATTATGTTATGATCTGACTGGCATTACACTATATAGTGGTAGTTTCATTCGGGGACGAATGTTCCTAAGGGGGGGATAATGTAACAACCTTAAAAATTAATAAGATGAGAAATGCTAATGTGTCAAGAATTCCGACGATTAGACCAGGGTTCACACGGATTGATGCGCGTTGAACCAGACCTCGGAACCCTTGCTACAGCCAAGCCAACTAACTTGGGGAGTTAGTTGAGCTTGGAAAGGTTAGGACCAACCATGTAGGGCTCTCGAATATGATGATTTAATCGAAGGGTCTTTACCGATAAAAAGAGGAAATCTTAAGTTTTGAGGGTCCAGGGGTAAAATGGTCTTTTCCAGGCCAAGGGTAATATCGTAATTACCCTAAGGAATTAATTAATTAATTAATTAATTGAATTAAGTGGATGGTTCGGGTCGGGTTGACCCGAAATGGCTCATTTCGCGGTGGTCACTCAACCCGGGTTCGAACCTCAACGGAAAACACCAATTTAAGTGTAATTAAATTGAGGTTTATAATCTGATTTTGTAAGGGAATTATGGTCATTTCACTAAGCTAATAATATCAGATTTTTAAAGGTTTGAAAGAGTCCTAGTTGACTAAGTCTTTACCTAAGTCTAAACTATCTTTCACGCTTAACACTCTCTCACGTTCATCTCTCACGTTTCTCCATTCTCTTTCATGTTCTCTCTGCATAAACAACTTCAAGGACAGAAAATATATTGAAGTTCTTCACACTTGAAGAACACCCACAAAAATTTTAAGAAAACAACCTAACCAAAAACGTTAAGCAAAAAGGGAGGAGTTTCCGTCGAATTGGTGTTGAAGTCGTGAGGATTTGGACGTGATTTTGGAGAAGGTTTTGGGCAGCAAGATCAAGCTTTGAACATCAAATAAGGTATGGGTTTCTTCTCTCTTGGTCCCTTTCCCAAGAGACCCTTTAAGGTTCAGATATTCAGTCCAAAAACTAGGGTTGTTCCCCGTTGCATGCCCCTGTCACTAGCTCCCTATGAAATGTAGGTTGGGTATGATTGCTGGTATATTTAGGTGTATGTGTGCTTTCGTGCTGAATATGATTATGTTTGTGTACGTGAAATCGTGTATATGACAACCCATGTGTGTTCGAAATTATGTGCAAGTGTGTGCTAGCATTGTGACCGTGACTAGTGTCTCGGCCTAGTCTCCAAGATTGTGAAATTTTGGTTGTTATTTTACGTGCATAAACCTATGTAAATCATGATGTTCATTGTAATGAAATGTGGCTGATTAAGTATCAATTTTTTGGCCAATCGATATGAAAGAAGCACCTAAAAATGTGTTAAAAGGGTCTATGAACGTACCCTATGAATCAAGTAAAATGATGATGAACATGAGCTGAAAAATGACCAAAATTTCCCGCAACTTACAAGTTTAGTTTAGGCTAAATTGTGATGAATAAAAATATGGACATTAATTGAATGTTAAAGGGATGAGGCCACAAGGATTCGAACCCGTGACCTCACCCGTGTGCTGAATTAATTCGCGGAAAAGAGTGGGGATCGGGGGATTCGATCCTGGGTGCTGGCGGGATAAAACAATAAATAAGAAATGAGAGGAGTGGGATTCGAACCCACAACCTCTCGGTCATCAGCTAAGGAGAAAAGGAATTAAAAGAAATGTGAGGCGTGAGAATCGAACCCACGACCTCTAGGCGGAAAAGGGAAAAAAGAAAATAAAATAAAGTGAAGTTGTGGGGGTTCGATCCCACAATCTCACGGTCAACTAAGAAAAGTCATCATAAAAAAAAATAAAAAAATTAAAATAAGGAGGCTATGGGGGTTCGATCCCACAACCTCTAAGCCCTAAGCGAGTGAAAGAAAAAGAACAAAAATAAGGAGAAAAGAAACGTTGTTGTTGGGACTCGATCTCGGGTCCCAACGTCCTAAAAGGACCGAAAATGAAATGAAAATAAAAAGAAAATATAAGTGTTGTTCAAGGGATTCGAAATTTGGGTTCCCTTTCCCAATCTCCGTATTGATATTTAAGTCATCCGTGAATAAATGTTTAACATAATGCTGCCTACATAGATCAAAACCGAGATCTTGGCATACATACAAGATGCATAAGTCTTGTATCACATAATCTTAGGAAAATATGAATCACATAGACGAAATATGAATGAATCCTCATTGCTTGTATATATAGACCCATAAGTCTAACATACGTTCAAAAGTAAGTGAACCTAAGATGTATGTAATGAAATGATAAAACCCTAGAAGGGTTAAGTACGAGTGTAAGATACACTAAATGGCCAAGTACATTGGCAGATGATGAAATGAACAATGAAATGATGAAATGGACCATGAAATGATGAAACCCTAGAAGGGTTAAGTAAGGGTGTGAAACACACTAAATGCCCAAGTGCATTGGCATATGATGAAATGAACATTCACGTAATAAGGGGTGAGTAACTATGAAGAGAAAATGTGCTAATGATAATGAATGCGGTGACAACATGATATGAGGCTAATACAAATGATGAGAGAAATCTCAAATGAGCCTAAGTAAATGTTACCAAAACGTACTCACCTATGAGAGTGTAAGATAATGAAGAGACCAGTCTCTAATACACTCTAATGAAAGTATTGATATTAACACACTTAATACTAATGATGAGATTAGAAATCATCTATGAGCTATGATGTCCTCATACTACAAGCCAGCTCCCATGACGTATGAGTTGAATGATATGGAACTTTATACTGAGCACCAATAGACTAGCTATGAGCGGTGATGCCTTCTTTCAAGAAGGGCGGAGGTTCACGTAACTCACATGAGATGAGACTGTACGGCATGCCGGGTTTGGGTCTCCTTATATCTCCTAATCTTCAAACCTATACTGCCAATATAGGGATCTGGCGGGGTTCAAATCCCATGTACGATAGCATTTTTTTGGGTCACTTTAGCCGGTGATTCCACCACTTTTCGGTGTGTGGGAGACACTGGATTTCATGATGCTCACATGATCTATGTCGGTTAAAGTTAAAGTTCCCAATGAATGAATGAGGCCAGCCTCAAATGATGCACATAATGAAATGAATGATACCAAAGGTGTTAGGATAGGATAATCAAAAGGTGAGTTAGATTCAAGTAATGACATTACGTCATTCTTGGTCATTGCACAACGAACCCGATGAAAGCCTTGAACTACACCCTAGATATAACTGGTATTTACACTGGCCCATGAATGAAATGAAATGGAGTACGTATGAATGAACGAAACAGACTCTGTGTTTGCTAAAGAAGACTCCCTAGTTGAGGTCCCATATTTTGAGCCCTCATTTTGGAAAGTCTTAATGTCAAGTCCATGATTCCAAGGTCTGATGGCATATGAATGAATGTTATAAAAGATGTTATGTGTTGTATGTTATATGATATGTGCTATGTGTAAGATGTTATGTGTTGTGTGCAATATGATAAGTATGATAATGCATGTTATTATCATGGCATGACTTTCCTAATCCAAATTTGGAAAGTTCACTAACTTTCCTAATCCCAATTTGGCAAGTCCACTGACTTGACGTTCCATAATCATGTTGTTAGGAAAGAGCTATCCTTTCTCATGCATGTCCTTGGTGTGTGCTTGCATATACCCATATTTAGTACAAGTGTGTACTAACCCTATACAACTCTATAATTTTAGGTGCAGGAACAGGTGGACGCTAGAGCGTACATGTTGACGTTGTAGCTATCCGAACGTGGAGCTTTCATCCGGAATTGATAGGCCCTCATGCTTTCGAGGATGTATACCGTTACTATCTAGCTTAGATATAGGCTTTAGCTAGTGGAGCATGTTCCACTAGTGTTTCTTTCCTGTTTTATTCAGACATTGTATTGGTGCCATTTTGGCAAGTACATCTTTATTTCTATATTAAACTATTTCTTTCATTTGATGATCTTAATATTAGATGGTTGATGGTGAACAATTATGTATTAATGAGAATGTTTAATAAGTAGGTTACGAAACAAAAAGTTTCAAATTTTTGCTAAAATTAACCTAGATGAAGTAAGAATGACGTAAGTAGGCTTATCTGCGACCTATGAGAGGTCAACGACGCCGGTCTCGTTTTGGGTCTAGATTCTGGTCGTGACAATTGCTTTTTATCAACTTTTCACTTATGAAATGGGTCTAATGAACATGATCTGATAATGTTAGAGTTAGAGTTTCTTTATGCTTATATTGTTACTTACCTACTGCCCTAAGGGCCATTTTATGAAGTATTGAGGAATTGATTAATAGTTTGTGAAACCTTGGATTAAGGGTAACTTGGTTAATTTGCTTAAGCTCTTATTATGAAATGCTCTTGAGTGGTATGGTCAACCTTTGGTTGCGGTGTTCACTTGAAATATATGAATGTGAGTCTACTTATGTATTATGAATGAGGCCATGAAGGCATATTATGTGAAGTAAGATTATAATGATGTTGTTATTGTTGATGTGCTTTATGAATCATGTTATGTAAAGTAAGATGAAAATGATGTTATTCTTGTTGATGTGCTTCATGAAGCTTGTTATGTGAAGTATGATAGAGACAATGTCTAAAGGAATTATATGATTATGTGAAGCATGTCAAAGTGTGTAATATGATGAATGAAAATGCACACATGTTTAGAAGCCAATGTTATGAAAGTGATGATTTATGTGAAAGGTATGCTTACATGTACACACACATTCACACTTTGAATGAATGAATGAATGAATTTAAAGAATGTGAATGAAAAGTGAAGTTTTGGGTGAACACTCATTGTGAGTTGAGATGAAGTGTTAAATAGCAACCTCACTACATACCAAGAGCTTTCTAATTTAGGTTGGAGGACGGATACACATTGTGAGTTTTGATGGGATGTCTAAAAGTTATCCTTGACCTTTGGTAATTAATGTTTAAGACTTTGTGGGGGAGTTATGCTTCGCACCAGTGGATTTGAAGAAGGGGTGGGTGCACATTTTGAGCAGAGATGTTGTACCCAATGTACCTCTTGAGATGAGTACTCCTTGTTAGTAGAGAGTTAGTTACTTAGTATCAATCTCCTTATCCCTTAAATATGCACCCGCATAGGTGTAGTGATTGGAAAAGCCATGTAAAATCTAAGAAAAAGACCCCACCCTAGGCAGGTGGGGAAACCTCATCCAATAAGGGTAGTATCGAAATTCCATGTCTATCTCTCATGGTCTATGTTGGTTAAAGCTATTCCCCTACAAAAGAATGAAGGAACTAAGTCTCTTAAAAGAACGTACTACTTAGGGTAGGTGGTTGTATGGGATGCTATCTATCTATTGCATGAAGTAGACCTTTTGTAAGGTGAGTCTTGGTGTGTTTTATATGAAGTGTATGAACTAAGTCTCCTATAAGAACGCACTACTTAGGGTAGGTAGTGGTATGGGACGCTACCTATCCATTGCACTAAGTAGACCTTCCGAAATGGGAGTCTTGGTGTGTTCAATATGAAGTAAATGAATGACTTATCATGTGTTGAAAATGAAGTTAGATTACCCAAAGTCTAATGTTAAGGAAGCAAGTTAAAGATACTTTTATTTAATGAATCTAAGAGGGATGCATGTAGTGTATTTAGTCCAAGAGAATCCTCAAGCACTACAAGAAATTTGACTTTTAATGACCATTTCATAACAACGGGATACAAATATTGTCATTACAAGTGTACTTATAACGTCCAACAAATAATATAGTCGTAAAAGTTAATTTTTAAATTAACAATTATGAATGAATAATATTCGGTCGCTAGAATACATGTCATCCGGTCGTTAAAACTATATTAAAAAAAGTCCCAAAATATTCTATTTGGGCTAATGTTAATAATACTCAATTATTTATTCTATTATATATAAGCTCTATTGTGTAAAATCCCTCATTCTTCTCCTCCTATAGACAATATGTTTTTGGATCCCCAATCTCCAATGCAATTAGCCTTTTGCTCCAGCAAAATTAAATAAAGACGAGGAGGAGGAAAATGAGGCAGTTTAGGGCTTGATTTCTCCAAGGGTTTACTCGTAAGCGCTTCTTACGCCAAGAAAATCTAAAAGGAAAAGGAGGAGAGGAGAAAACGAGGAGTTTACGGCTCGATTTCGCCAAGGGTTTAATCAAAAGCACTATGTGATATGAAATTACATTATGAATTTTACCAATGCCCACACCATAGGTATGGTGCTCCCTTGTCCAAGATTTTGATCTTTTTATGTCTATAATTTCCCATATCAATTAGGGCATTGTTATTATATGCAAAATTCTGATAATTGTACATGTTTTCAATTTCATTTAGGTGAGTGTGACATAATTTTCTTTTTTTTCCCGTAGATCTATTTTAATGGAATAGGGTTAAAGCATAATTTACATTCCATAGTTAGATAGAAGAATGTTGTACCAGTTTAAAGAATTTAGTACAAGTGCAAAGCAGATTAAGTTTCTTCTACTATCCAGTGTATAATGTATACAAATTTTTACTTCTACTGATTTGGAGTCAATAGAAATACTAGGCTTCTTCTAGTTTGTGAAATGTTTTGCAGAGTGTTATGGTATGTAGGTTTAATTTTAATTTTGAAACTGGAAGTTCTAATGTTATGTTTCTCAATTATGTTGGACATGTGAGTGGACGTTATCGTTATATAGCTTTTTTAGTATTTTGTTTCCATATGCTTTTTCATTATTATTTTTACTTTTCAAAAGAAACAGTGAATTGCCAATACTATTTCGAATTATTAGGATGTCCTGCTCGATCTAGTGGTTCTACTCAGCCTGTGATGTATCAAGTAAAAGTGAATTTACCCTATCACTAAAGACAATACACCTGAGTCCCCAATAACCTGTGGTGATAGTAACTATTCTATATTATGTCTTCATGAGTTTCGAATACCTACATCACTGATCAAATCCATAACAAGGTCGGTCACTCCACTTCATAGCTTTTATATCAGGTAGATACTTTTTTCAATTCTTCGTATATTTTTTTCAGTGTAAAGTTTGTATCTTTATTAATCAATTGGAAAAATCTCAGTTGTGTTTTCCTGATCTATGGTGATAATTATAGGGTAAGTTTTAGATGGATGATTAAATTATGAAATAACTTGTGTAAGTTTGTCAATTAGACACAAAATAGTTGAACTTTCAATATACATTTGGTTTTTAATTATGGGTCTGGTTTGGAATATAAAGTATTACTTATGTATCCCTGCTGCTTGTTTATTCATAAGAAAATATCGATGTTGACAGTAAGGACAAAAAAGAAGTCATTGAGGGATTTCCTCTCGTTCAATCACATGATGCATCAAGAGACCCGCGGACACGAATCATAAGAAAGAATTCACAAAGGAAACTTCTTTGGGTGAAACATAAAATGAATCATATGATCAAGAAAATAGTCTGAGACCTTCTTTTTTCAGATTCTGTAACTCCCAGTGAAGGTGGAAGTCTTAAAAAACATTCTATCAGAAGCTTTCTTGGTGACCAAAACATAGATGAAGGTCTAAAGAGGGTTCTGATTCAGTTAATGAACTTGATTTTGTATATGTTTGTCACATGTCAAACAATAGACAATACTGAAACCTTTTTCATACAATGTTAAAGATAGACATGATATCCCGCTACTAAACATGGATCAAAACTCTCCTAATATAGTGATATTGTAATGTGTGATAGCTTACTACCTATCCATGAACCGGTTGTGCCTATGAATTGAAACCCCTCAATTATTCGCTGTCCCTAGTGATGGTCATGCCTTAGTTGAATGGCCAGGTTCTAAAACAATCATTAATAGGAAGCTAGCTGGAGGTTCAGGTTTAATATATTACAAAAACATTATCTACTTATTGTCAATATGATGTTTTTTCCCTTTTTCTTAATTGATGAATTTACTGTACTCAAACTTCTGAAACAGTCTGTCTACCTCTATGAGGTATTGGTAAGGTCTACCTACGTACACTCTACCCTCTCTAGACCTCAGTTGTGGGACTTCACTGGCTATGTTCTTATTGTTGTTTAGGCATAAGATGTCCACATTTTCCTAAAGACCAGAAGATAAAAAAGTGTAGCTTCATACGTTTAGTTGTAATTAGCAATTTCTTATTACGAAGGAGGATTATTGTAAGTTAACAAATATATTTCAGGTTTTTGGGTGATTAGGAATAATTTCTCCCTTTGTTGTTCTTAACTTCTTTAAAAGAGAGTTGACTTGGTGTGTTAGACCCAAATTTCAGCTCTTGTTCATAAATATAATAATTTAGTGAGATGACATGTTAGTATTTTTTCCTAAGGCAAACGCTCATGAAATTATGAAGTTGATGAGTGAGAATGGGCATTTGAAGTCTGCTACTAAGGACTTGAGAGTAAGTTCCGATCATTTTAAAGTTCTTCTAAATATTATTAACTCAATTTGTTTCTATCACAATTTTTAAGATGCTTATGGGCACATAAGTTTTAATGGAACACATCTTCTCTATTTTGAGCTTCTAGTTTGTTTCGACTTTTCAGAGTTGTGTTATCATATTTTCTTACTAACTGGAATAGTACTAGCAATAAGGCTTCATTCCATCCAGTGAATTGTTCCTAGGTTCTCTAGGATTCTCAATTTTCTCGTGCAGATTTTACAGTCATGTTTTCATTTAGTGGACAATGAAGTGACTGGGCTCTTCAGACCAATACATGTATCATGTAGTCTATTGTTGTATATTTAAGAAATGGTTAGGTGTTTTCACATAGTAGAGTAACTTTAAAATTGCTTTGCTTCTTAAAATTATTGGTGCAATAGAGTGAATGCTTGTAAATGCCATGTGTAGAAGAAATTTTGAGTGCAAGTGCATTTGATAGTTTGGAAATATAAGGTACTTATGCATTAGCACTATTTGTTCAACAAAGTGAATGTTTTAAATTTGTTGAATACATATTCCTTTGCATACAACTAATGGAACATATGCTTTGTAATATAAGGTGAAAAAATATATCATACTCAATAAAAGTCGTTTGAGCAAAAGTTAGGTTCTTCTAGCTGTCCAACTGTACTCCTGAAACTATCATAAATTTTTTCAATTGTTTTTTGAAGTTTCATAAGTTGACTGACTCTTCGTGTTTCATTAGATTCTTTTTAAATTAGTAGTGTCACACCTTCTAACAGACCCACCAGCTACCCTTATGCAGTATACCAATGTTCCATCGGCTAAAGATATTGATAATTTATATGTTGAATATGTTGGTCAAACTTTTATCATTATAGATTTGTACCTCCTGTGGAAGCTGTTTAATCATGACGTGATTACTAAATTTTCTTTTGCAGTTACTTATTGCTTATTATTTTTCTATATTTCAGTTATATGATCACTGTGGATAAACTCCTGGGATTAGCTATGCTTCGTGTAACCTCGAGAACCCCTGAATTGTGAAGAATGTGAGAAACTATAGATTTTGTATTTTCTTTCTTATTGTCCCATTAAGCTGATATCTCAAATAAATTTGCCACCTTCTTAATAACTTCTTCTATGTGAAGTAAATTGTATCATATGTTAGTACTTAGTGGGTTCCATTTTTGTTCTTTGGTAGTGCTTAAAATGGCCCTCCGATCCTAAGTTTGTTGGTGGCTTGTTGTTGTCATGTTGTTGCCACAGGTTGGTATAATTTATAAACTTTTTTCTCTATTCAATTCCTCTAAACTAATTGCAACAAAAATCATATTTTGCTAAGCTAATGTAATTTTTCCTTTACAGATAAAGAATATAATATTTGAAGAATCTGTACGTGAGGAAAGTGCAGAGCAAGTTGTACAGATAAAATGTCAATTTTTGCATGTTTTTGCATATGTCATACTTAGTACATTGTTTTGTAGTAACTCCATACTTTTCTATACCTATTAAGTATAGGTTGGAGGCAGGTTGAAGCCTAGCAGGCAAATCTTGGGAAAAGACTCTCTCATGACTATGTATGTCCTCATCTATTTGAGGGCATTGTTCTATTTCTTAGATTCTAGCATTAAGACTTTTTATGTATTTCATTTAATGTAAAGGTTTGTGTCCTTAAGATACTTACGTCGTGTCTTTAAGTTGGCTTGTGAAGACGAGATTATTCCTTAGCTTTAATGAAAGATGTTTCTTTTATCATTTTATTCGTGAAAAGTTTTAATACGCACTACTTTTCATGTCTAATGTATGAATGATAGCTAAGGCATGTAAAAGATCTCCTAAAGGTCTAGTACGCAATTGTTTCGACCTACGGTTTTGCTCTTATTCTAGTGGGTAATTTTGGTTTTTTACATTGAGGGTAATAAGCTTAGAGAATAGGCCAAGTAGTATAAGAAGGCTAGGACTTGGAACTATGACTATTCTCAGCAGAAATTGGGTGGTGGAAGTCGCTCGTAGAGTCAACAAAAATTTTCAACCCCAACCCCTTCATCATCTAGTGTTCTATCATCCAAGAACATGAATGATCAAAAGATTAGGGCAGCAGGCCCTAAGTCTCACGGAATTGTTTCAGGCACCAATACTTACCCCACTTACATGAAGTGTAGTAAGAACAATCCATGCGAGTGCCTCGCAAGAAGGAAGGATGTTTTGGGTGTGGTCAGTCTAGTTACAGGTTGAGGGATTGTCCTCCTTGATATGGTCAAGGAGGTGGAAATGGTAGAGCTCAGTCTACAAGTTCAGCAGCACCAGCAAGTTGCCCGACTCAGCAGGGTAACTCATCTGGTACAGGTGGCGGTTAGCGCCAGAACAACTTGTATGATCTTCAAGCTCGCCTGGATCAGGAAGGTTCTCCTTATATAGTCAATGGTTCGTGACAAGTCTTTGATGTTGATGTTTATGCATTGATAGATATAGGGGTAATCTTTCTTTTGTAACTCCTTACCTAGCAGTTTAATTCTGTGTTAGTCCATAAACTCTCTCAGAACCTTTCTCAGTCTATACTGCAGTTGGTGACCCAGTTATAGCTACACGGGTATACAGATATTTCCTTGTCACAATCTCTTAGAAAGTCACCTCATTAGATCTTGTAGATTTATAAATGGAATACTTTTATTTCATTCTAGGTATTGATTGGTTACATTCCTTTTATGCCTCAGTCGAGTCTAGAACAAGGATTGTTCGTTTTATGTTTCCAAATGAGCAAATCTTAGAATAGAATGGTAGTAGCTTAGCGCCTATGAAACTATTAATTTCTTACCTTAAGGCCAGAAAGATGTTCTCTAAGGGTTATCTCTATCATTTTTTTGGGTTAAAGATTCTTGCTCTGAAACCCCAACTTTTGATTCAGTTCCAGTAACACTTAGTTTCCAAAAGTGTTTCTAGAAGATCTTTTTGGAGTCCCTCCCAAAAGGAAAATCGACTTTGGAATTGATCTTATTTAAGATACCCATCCTATTTCTTTTCCTCCTTATAGAATTTCTCCAATAGAGATTAAGGAACTGAAAGACGAGTTGAAAGACCTTCTAGGTAAGGGCTTCATCAAACCTAGTATTTCGCCATGTAGTGCACCATTGTTGCTCGTAAAGAAGAAAGATGGTTATCTATGAATGTGCGTTGACTATAGCTAATTGAACAAGGTAATAATCAAGAATAAGTATCCCATTCCCAAGATTGATGACTTGTTTGAACAACTTCGTGGTTTTTACTGATTTCTCAAAGATAGATCTCCGATTGAGTTATCCTGAGCTCAGAGTCATACATAGTGACATTCTGAAAACAACCTTGAAAACTCGGTATGGTGATTATGAATTAGTAGTTATGTCGTTTATACTAACTAATGCTCCTACAACTTTCATGGAATTGATGAACATAGTGTTCAAACAGTACTTGGACTTGTTCATTATCGTCTTTATTGATGATATCCTCAATTACTCTAGAAATGTGGAAGAACATGCGAGTCATCTTAGAGTTATTCTGAAGACTCCCAAGGATCTCCAGTTATTCTCTATGTTTATCAAATGTGAGTTCTAGTAGCAATCCGTTGAGTTTTTTTTTACATTATATCTAGTGATGGGATCCGAGTGGTTTTACAAAAGATAGATTTAGTGAAACAATGGCCCAGACCTACCTCTGCTATAGATAAAAGAAGTTTCTTAGGTCTAGAGGGTTATTATAGAAAGTTCGTGGAAGGATTTTCATCAATAGCATCACCATTGACTAGGTTGATTCAGAATATGGTGAAGTTTCAATGGTAGATGATTGTGAATTTTTTTTTGTATAATTGAAAACTAGATTGACTATAACTTCTGTGTTGATTCTACCAGAGGGTTCAGATGGTTATGTGTTATATTGAGATGCATCCAGAGTTTTCCTAGGTTGTGTGTTAATTCAGTGAGATAAGGTTACAGCTTATACTTCTAGGAAGCTTAAGGTGCCTGAGAAGAACTATCCAACTCGTGACCTCGAGCTTGTTATAGTGGTGTTTACAGTCAAGATCTGGAGACACTACTTGTATGGTGTTCATGTAGATGTGTTCACTGACCATAAAAGCCTTTACTATGTGTTCACTATAAAAGAGTTGAATCTTTGCCAGAGGAGATGACTTGAGTTCTTTAAGGATTATGATATGAGTGTCCATTATAATCTTTGTAAGGCGAATGTAGTAGAATATGCTTTTAGTAGATTATCTATGGGTAGTGTAGTCGATGTTAAGGAAGAAAGGAATGAGCTAGTGAAGGATGTTCTCAAGCTTGCTCGATTAGGATTTTGCCTTATAAGCATATCAGACAGTGGTGTAACAGTTCAGAATGGGGCTGAATCTTCTTTGGTAGTGGAGGTTAAGGAAAAGCAGGACAATGATCCAATCCTGTAACAACCCTAAAAATGAATAAGATAAACACTTAAAGTGTCAAGAATGCTTGCGATTAGACCAAGGTTCACACGGATTGATACACGTAGAACCAGACCTCAGAACCCTTACTACGACCAAGACAACTAACTTGGGGAGTTAATTGAGCTTGGAAAGGTTGGAACCAACCATGTGAGGTTCTCGAAAATGAAGATTTAATCAAAAGAGTCTTTACCGGACTTAAAAGAAGAAATTTGAAGTTTTGAGGGTCCAGGGGTAAAATGGTCTTTTCCAGGCCAAGGGTAATATTGTAATTAACTTGAAGAATTAATTAATTAATTAATTAGTTTAATTAAAAAGAGCAATTCGGGTTGGGGCGACCCGAAGTGACCCATTTTCGCAAATAGGGTGTCACTCGGGTTCGAGCCCCACTAGAAGCATCAAATTAAGGATTTAATTGTGGATTAAAAATCTGATTTTTTCAAGGGCATAATGGTCCTTTACCTAAGCTAATTAAATCAGGTTTTTATTTAAAAATTAATAAGGAGTCCTAGTTTGACTAATTCCCAAACTAAAACTCCTATTATTTGTCTACTCTCTCACAATCTCTCTCTCACGTTTCGTCACTCTCTCTCACGATTATTTTCTGCCAAAAACAACAAAGAACTGAAATACATCAAGAGTTCTTCACACTTGAAGAACTCACACAAAAATTTGAGAAAGACAAAGTAACCAGAAACGTCAAGGCAAAGAGAGGTTGTTCGTCGAGTGGTTTGTACGTTTAGGAGGCTTGGACTTATTTTGGAGAGGGTTTTGGGCTTCAAATTCACGTTTGAACAAGCAAATTAATGTATGGGTTTCTTCTCTCTTGGTGCCTTTCCCAAGAGACCCCTTACGATTCAAGATATTCACTCCGAAACTAGGGTTGTTCCCCCTTTGCATGTCCTTGTCACTAGATCCCAATGATTCGTAGGTTGGGTTTGTTTGCTGGTAGATTTAGGTATGTGTGATGTTTTTATGTTTAATGTGAATATGTTTATGTGCGTGAAATCACGAAAAAGATAACCAATGTGTAATAGAAGAAAATGTATGTGTGTGTAGGTTGGCAGTGAGTTTTAGCCACTGTTTGGAGACGTGTAAGGCATGTTTTTCTTCTTGTATTTCATGTGTTAAAGTTGTGCATAATGTGATGTTCATATGGTGTGTGAAGTTACAATTTTTTAGTGAAAACGCTTGACTAAATGTAACCCCTAAATTACACCTAAATTACATACTAAGTGCTTGGTGAAATGCCCTAAGAAACTAATATAAAGAGTTGATTAAAGGAAGGTAAAAACTATGAATGAATTTCCAGATTTGTGCACTCTAGTTTCGGTCAACAATGAGGTTAAAATCTGGGTTTTTTTAAAGTGAAAATAAAATAAGTGAGGTCAATGGGGATTGAACCCAAGACCTCACATGTTAAGGAGGCAAAAAAAAAAAAAGTGAAGGGGCTAAGGGGAATCGAACCCTTTAGCTACTGGTTTCGCGAGAAAAGAAAAGGAAAATGGGGCTGGGGGTAATCGAACCTGGCTACTGTGAGTTCACGAGAAATGAAAAAGAAAATGGGGCTGGGGGGAATCGAACCTGGCTATTGGGAGTTCGCGAGAAAAGAAAAGAAAAAGGGGTCTGGGGGATTCAAACTCGCGATACTGGATGAGAAAAAAGAGAAAATTAAATTAAATAAATAAATGGAAGGCATGGGATTCGAACCCACTACCTCCAGGTAGTGAGTGAAGGAAGAGAAAAATAAAGAAAAGAAAACGTGAGGCGTGGGAATCGAACCCATGACCTCAAGGCTGAAAGAGAAGAAGGCGAAATTCACTAAAGAAATAAGGTGAGGCTGTGGGGGTTCGATCCCAAAACCTCACTGCCACTTGCCTAAATTAATTAAAAAAAAGTTAGGAGGCTGTGTGGGTTCGAACCCACCACCTCACAGCCTCGCGAAATTAAAGTTTAAATAAGGAGGCTGTGGCGGTTCGAACCCACAACCTCCCTATCCCAGCGAATAATTAACAAAAATAGAAGAGGCTGTGGGGGTTTGATCCCACAACCTCTTGGTTTGGGCAAAAAGGGCAATGAAATGTTAATTAAAAATAAAAAGGGGTTGTGGGGGTTCGAACCCACAACCATTCGGCCAATTTAAGAGAAAAATTAAGTAGAAAATTAATGATTCGATGTTAATGTTGGGATCAAATCTAGAGTTCTAATGTTATGAATATTAAAAATAAAATCAACGAAAAATCTAAATGATATCCAAGTGATTCAAACTTGGGTTTCCTTGCCCAAACTTCCGTATTGATACATAAGTCATCCGTGAAAAAAAAATCCAAGAATAATGCCACCTACTTAGATCGAAATCAAGATCTTGGCATATATACAAGATACACAAGTCTTGTTATACATAATCTTAGGAATGTATGAATCACTTAAAGAATTATGAATGAAGCCTCATGGCTTGTGTGTATAGACTCATAAGTCTAACATACGTTTAAGAGTAAGTGAACCTAAGATGTATGTATTGATTGATGAAATGAACAATGAAATGATGAAACCCTAGAAGGGTTAAGTATGGGTATGAAACACACCAATGGCCAAGTATATTGGCATATGATGAAATGAACATTCACGTAAAATGAGGTGAGTAATTATGAAGAGTAAATGTGCTAATGACAATGAATGTGGTGATAACATGATATGAGGCTAATGCAAATGATGAGGGCAATCAAACGAGCCTAACTAAAATATACCAAAATGTACTCACCTATGAGAGTGTAAGATAATGAAGAGACCAGTCTCTATGAACACTCTAATGAAGGTATTGAGATTAACACACTTAATACTAATGATGAGATGAGAAATCATCTATTGAGCTATGATGTCGTCATACTAGAAGCCAGCTTCCATGACGTATGAGTTGAATGTAATGGAACTTTATACTGAGCACCGATAGACTAGCTTTGAGCGGTAATGCCTTTTTTCGGGAAGGTCAGAGGTTCACGTAACTCTCATGATATGAGACTGTCCGGCTTGCCTGGTATGGGTCTCCTTATATCTCATAGTCTTCGAACCTATACTGCCAATATAGGGATCTGGCGTGGTTAAATTCCCATGTACGCTAGCATGTTTTTAGGTCACCTTGGCCGGTGATTCCACCTCTTTTCGGTGTGGGGGAGACACTGGATTTCATGATGCTTGCATAATCTATGTCGGTTAAAGTTAAAGTTCCCAATAAATGAATGAGGTCAGCCTTAAATGAAGCACATTATGAAATGAATTATACCAAAGGTGTTAGGATAGGATAATCAAGAGGTAAGCTAGACTCAGGTAATGACATTAGGTTATTCTAGATCATTGCACACCAAACCCGATGAAAGTCTTCAACTACACCCTAGGTATAGCTGGTGTTCACACTGCATATGAACGAAATAAAATGAAGTACGTATGAATGAATGAAGCAGACTCTGTGTTTGCTAATGAAGACTCCCTAGTTGAGGTCCCATATGTTGAGCCCTCATTTTGGAAAGTCTTAATGTCAAGTCCATGATTCCAAGGTCTCATGGCATATGAATGAATGATATGAAAGAAGTTATGTGTTATATGTTATGTGCTATGATATGTGATATATGTAAAATGTTATGTGTTGTGTGCAATATGATATTTATGATGATGCATGTTACTCTCATGGCATGACTTTGCTCATCCAAATTTGGAAAGCTCACTGACTTTCCTAATCCAAATTTGGAAAGTTCACTAACTTTACTAATCCAAATTTGGCAAGTCCACTGACTTGACTTTCCATAATCATGTTGTTAGGGAAGAGCTATTATTTCTCATGCATGTCCTTGGTGTGTGCTTGCATTTACCCATACTTAGTAAAGTATGTACTAACCCTATATAACTATACTATTTTAGGTGCAGGTGTAGGTGGACGATAGAGCTACAGGATTATTGTTGCAGTTATCCGGACATCCAACATTCATCCGGAGTTGGTAGGTCCTCATGATTTCGAGGATGCTAATGTTTTATATTCTAGCTTAGTTTTAAAGTTGAGCTGGTGGAGCATGTTCCACTAGCATTTATTTCCTGTTTTTATTCAGACTTTGTATTGGTGCCATTTTGGCAATTATACACTTAATACTTATTGAACTATTTCTTTCAGTTGCTTATCTCTTAATGTTAGATGGTTGATGGTGAATAATTATGAAATGATAAGAATGTTTAACAAGTATGTTAAGAAACAAAAAGTTTCAAATTTTCCGCTAAAATTAACTTAGATGAAGTAAGAATGACGTAAGTAGGTTTATCTGCGACCTCTGAGAGGTCAACGACGCCGGTCTCGTCTGGGGTCTAGATTCCGGTCGTGACAAATCCTTCTTGAACTTAAGGGTGTCATCCATAATAAATGAGTGGAGGTTTTCTCCTAAGGGGGAGATGGTGTGTTTCTGTACCATGGTAGATTGTGTGTTCCTGATATGGGTAAGTTAAGACAGAATATTCTTGAAGAAGCCCATAATTCTAGATATTCTATTAATCTAGGTACCACTAAGATATACCGCAATTTTCAAAAGTGTATTGGTTTAATGGCATGAAAAGGGATATAGCAGATTTTGTGAGTAAGTGCCCCAATTGCTAGCAAGTCAAGGTAGAACATCAGAAACCAGGTGGTATGACTCAAGAGGTCGACATTCCATCTTGGAAGTGGAATGTGATCAATATGAATTTTATCATAGGGTTACCTCGAACACACAGACAACATGACTCCATTTGGGTATAGTTGACATAATGACTAAGTCTTCTCGCTTTTTGGTGGTCAAAACTATAGATTCGACAGAGGACTATGCCAAGCTTTACATTAATGAAATTGTGAGGTTTCATGGGGTTCCTTTGTCTATAATCTCATATAGAGGTCCTCAGTTTACCTCTCATTTATGAAAGTCATTACAGAAGGGTCTTGGTACTCAAGTTAACCTTAGAATAACATTTCATCCGCTGACGGATGGACATGCAGAGCATACCATTCAGACCATAGAGGATATGTTAACAGCTTGTGTGATCGATTTCAAGGGTATTTGGGATGATCACCATCCTCTTATTGAGTTTGCCTATAACAATAACTATCATTCCAACATTCAGATTGCCCCTAATGAGTTACTCTATTGGCGTAGATGTATATCTCATGTTGGTTGGTTTGAAGTAAGTGTAACAGCTTTGACAGGGCCTGATTCAGTCCTTTATTCTATGGAGAAAGTGCAACTCATTAGAAATTGATTCAAGAGAACCCAGAGTCGTAACAAATCTTATGCATACGTAAGAAGAAGGGTTCAAGAGTTCCAAGTTGATGACTAGGTTTTCCTGAAATTTTCACCTATGAAAAAGCTGATGAGATTTGGCAAGAAAGGGAAGCCCAGTCCTAGATATGTAGGCCCTTACAGGATCTGGAAAAGGGTTTTCAAGGTGGATGAGTTAGAGATGCAAGAAGAACTAGCAGCAGTACATCTAGTCTTCGACATCTCACTTTTGAAGAAGTGTGTGGGTGACCCAGCCTCTGTAGTGCCATTAGAGAGTGATAGTCTCTCTTATGAGGATGTACCAGTTGAAATTCTTGATCATCAGGTTATAAGGTTGAGAAACAAAGAAGTCGCTTCATTCAAGGTTTTGTCGAGGATTCAGTCCTTAGAGGGAGCTACTTGGGAAGCAGAAGCAGCCATGAAAGCCAAGTATCCTCACCTCTTCACTTCCGATTCCACTCCTATTGGAGCTATTGTATTAGTTCCTGTTCAGTTTTTCAGTCATTCATGCGCGAATTCAACCTTAGAATTATGTTCCCTCAGTATGTACTTGCATTTTCAATGTATTTAAATGTTCTTGGAACTTAATCAATTCAACAACTCAGTCCTCAGTTTTTAGTTGTAGAGATTGCAACTCCCTTCCTCTATTTTAGCCAGTTTAGTCTTTATTTGAGAAGGAATGTTCTCAAGGGGGATATAATGTAACACCCCATATTCAAAAAAGACCAAAAATTAGTTTTCCAGAAATCTGCAGGTGCAATCGACGGTCACTATCCACGGACCATAGTCTGATCTACGGCCCGTACTGAGCATCTGTTGGTTGTCACTAAAACTCTCCCAAAACTCAGCCCAGAAAAATTGATTAAGTGTCGATCCATGGATAATCAGACTACTGTCCGTGGTCTATCTCCGTGGATTAAGACTCAAGTTACCCAACCTCTGACATGAACTACGAATGACCAGCACGTACCGTCGTTTGATCTATAGTCCATAGGTTTGGCGGTAGATGAAAGTTAGTAGTCAGTTAGGGGGGAAATGTTGTTGGGTCAAATTCAAATGGTCATAACTCTTAACGAAAAATGAATTAGGTGTCCATGACCTTTGAAACTATAAATAATTGAATTATCTTTCCACAACCATCGAGTTTGATAAAATCCAACCTCCGAGTAAAAATTTATGCCCGTTTTAGGAAAGTCCTGTCGAGCAGACCCAAACAACACGCTGTCGTTTTAACGACAGCCTGTCAGTCCAGGTCGTCGTTTGGTATGACAAAAAATTTTTCAGGGGTCTTTTGGTATTTTCCTACTTTTTAAACCCTTACGATACGTTGTTTAAGCCCTAAATCATCAAATTTTAGTTAGTTTAAGCCTAGGAAAATAACCAAAAACATACCTAAGTCAAAATAATAAATCAAAACTTAGAAAATTAAAAGCAAGAAAGGAGAAAAATTTCAAGAACCCTCGTTCAAGAACGTAATAAGGTTCCAACAGCTCCAAACCCAAAATCTAAATATTTTCTATGTAAATTCATCATGAAGTATGTGGGATTTCACTATCAGGTTCCTTTCACTCATTAGGTCCCTAGTTTTCAGTTAGTTCTTGATTCTGTTATCATGAACAGACCTAGGGCTTCTAGAATTACAATATATAATCACGAAATAGTTAGATATATGTTCCAAATTAGATTGTAAGGTTATCACTTAGATTATCGCAAGAATTTCAGAATCCTAGCTATGTATTTCTTTTGTTCTTGAATTACACATTCTAGGTCATATATTTCAGTTACTTCAAATATACATGCCTCAATTACTCATGCATAATTATCAGATTAAATGTTGCATTCTCAGATTTCATGTTCAGTTTTGAGCTTTCTAGTATTTAAAAAATTCAGTCATAATGTGTTAAAAACTTAATTCATTAGGAGTTGCTTAATATCGAGTTAGACTAGGGTTCAACGTACCCAAATATTCCAAGAACTACTAGCCACGTAGGTTGTAAGTCACCGCTTTGAGCATCAATTTAGTGATCATGCCATCATGCTTTTATACCTTTGGCAGGGTATATTGAGTCATCTTCATGGGGCGTATACATCATACTCCACATTTAGCTCATTTGATTTTAATATCGGTTATTAGTATCTCACAAAGTTTTGTTAGACTCTATTGCATTGATCGTATTTACAGTTCAGTTAGTATTCAGTCTCAGCATGTTATATATTTGGTAATTGCATCTACTTATCTCAGAATTCAGTATATCATGTTCAAAATATTATACTTGATTTTTTGCTTGTTTAGTTATGTATTATTTCAACTTTACTCTATCTTACATGCTCAGTACCTTTCAAGTACTGTCGCGTACGTGCGCTACATCCTCTCGTGTAGGTTCAGGTTCTTAGCATCCAGATCACACTTAGGTCTATTTCCGATCTCTAGTTCAGCAGAATTAGTGGTGATTCCTCATTCTCCGAGGACAATATTCATGTGTTATTTGTAGTATTTTAGTCCTTTAGTTTCAGTTGTTTTACAAGACTTAGCTGGGGCCTGTCCCAGAATCTCTAGACAGTTATATGTTATTTTCAGACATAACTAGTTTCTATTTAGTATTAAGTTAATATTTTCTTTGTATTAAACTCACAGTTTTTAAATATCTCAGTTATAGTATATGGGTATTTCCCAATCTTTTCATTTTAATTATGTTTTAGCTTGCGCATCAGTTTATTATCTTTAGTATGCTCATGATCATGCCAGCAGGGTTATCTTGGGATCACTTGTGGTCCTAGGTATTGTGTCCGCGTCTCAGGGGTAGCTTGGGGCATGTCATGATGCTTAATGTATCATGTATTATGAAGTTTTCACAAAAAGGCAAGATGCATGGTTTCAAAGAAAAAGTCCCCTTTTAAAGGCATGTTTTTGGATGGTTTCCATACTTAGTGCATTCTTTTACTAACACCATTTTTCTTATCTTTTTACACAAAGTGTAGTTTATGGATGCTGAAAGGATGTCTCTAAGGTGAAAGGCTTGATATGTGATTCCCAAGCTCAATGAAAGGTATCCTTAACTTCAAGGGTTTCTTATGTGATGTTTCTATAACGATTTGTAATAGTTTAGTTTATGAATTATGTGTTAATGGACGTGTCCCTATGTTACTGTAATGATGTTGAGTCTAAGATAACCAAAGACTGAGAGTCTTTAACTATGTTGTCACGACCGGGGAGAAACCCCTAGAAGTAACAAGGCGTACCTAACTTGTCGGAGGGATTATACAAGCCCACAGTTATCATTCATTGCATTGTCATAGGTAAATTTAGCGGAAAATTTAAAACATTCATAACACATCATAAGATAGAATAACACTTCCAATATATATATATATACTATCATATTTACATAGTTAAAGACTCTAAATCTATTTGACAAAATAGACTCAACAAAATTAGAGTACATTGGGGATACGACCCTTATAACATAAAACATAACTAAATATTACATGACTTTAAACATAAACTTGACATAGGACATCCTTGAATTGTAAGGATTCCTTTCATTGAGCTTGGGAAACACATATCAAGCCCTTCACCATAGAGACATCCATTTAAGCATCCATATCCTACACTTTGTGTAAAAAGGTAGAGAAGAATGGTTTTAGTACAAGAATGCACCAACTATGAAAACCATTCAAAAATATGCATTAAAAGGGACGTTTTACTTTAAAACATGCATCATGCCTTTTCGTGAAAACCTCATAAAATTTTGATACAATAGCATTATACAATTCACATACTTCATATAGGCATATTCAAAGATCATACAACATATAAAATCACACATCGCATTTAAGGCATATTAATCATCACTGTCATATCCCGAGAGCATACCTTAGAATATATGGCACTCTCGGAGTGCAATCGGCGTACTTAACCTCTCAGAGGTCTTGTACAAACCCTTTCGCATCATTCATCGCATATACATATATGAAAAGTAGTGCGGAATTAAAAGTTTTCATAAAACACTCGAATAGTCTTTCAAAATATCTTTCATATAACTAAAGAAAATATTAAGTCTCATATCATGAAATCTTAGACTCACGAATACTGGGGACACAGACCATACAATCGAAATATAGTACTATAAGTCTATTACAATGCTTTAATAGAAGAAGACTCTAAAGAAATCTATGCCCTCGGGTCAAATGAGGACATACTTCAAACTTGATTGAACGATCCTATATTCCAATCTTCGCTTCTAATAGCACCTCCACCTATGAATCACATTAGACGTAGATAAAGATATGAAATCAGTACAAACACATGTACTTAGTATAACTTAATGCTTAAAAATCATGATAGTTGATATTTAATGGAAATATGATCTTTTTTATTAAAAAATCATAGTATAATCATAAGAACAACGTTTAACACCTTAGAAACACATAAGAAATCACATAAACATTTATTCACATTTTATGAAATGTTACAGTGAACCATCAAAGGTTACAGTGAACTATTTCCAAACATTACAGTGAATTGCTTAAACCTTATAGTTAACCCAATTAACATGTAATTCCCTCACTAAAAGCTATCCTAAGACTGACTTAAGTAAGACAAAGAGAGACCGCCCATACACCCTCTCTAATAACACCTAAATGATCCTTGGGACTACTATAATGAGATATATACACTTACAACACACCAAAACACCTAACACATAATATGAAATTCTCCTTAGTAAGGTTATGAAAAGACTTACTTAAGTAATTCTAGAAGAGAAGGCCCATACACCCTCTTCAAGATAACCTAAATAATCCTTCAGACTTCCTAAGATTAGATCATGTCTACTTTATAAACCAACCTTCCTAACAAGAGTCATTATCAAGACCTCCCTAGATAAGACATGAAGAGATCATCCTTTATGCCCCCTTCAAAGTTTATCTAGGAAATCCTTAGTGTTACTCTAGATTACGTGCTCATTCATTAACATAATTTCTAACATTAGTCATTACTTCATTAGTTCATTAAGAGACATTCATCACATAAGGATATTCAAGTAATGGTCTTGGAGAATGTAAGAACCCTAAAAATGAATAAGATAAGAAATGCTTAAGGTGTCAAGAATGCTTGCAATTAGACCAAGGTTCACACGGATTGATGCGCGTAGAACCATACCTCAGAACCCTTACTACGGCCAAGCCAACTAACTTGGGGAGTTAGTTGAGCTTGGAAAGGTTGGAACCGACCATGTAGGGCTCTCAAAAACGAAGATTTAATCGACGGAGTCTTCACCGGACTTAAAAAGAGGAAATCTTAAGTTTTGAGGGTTCAGGGGTAAAATAGTCTTTTCCAGGCCAAGAGTAATATTGTAATTACCATAAGGAATTAATTAATTTATTAATTAATTTGACTAAAGAATTGGTTCGGGTTGGGTCAACCCGAAATGACCCATTTTCGCGAAACGGTGTCACCCGAGTTCGAGCCCCAATGGAAGCAACAAATTGGTAATTTAATTATTGTTTAAAATCTGATTTTTGTAAGGGCAAAATGTTCCTTTCACGTATAATTAATTAAATCAGATTTTTAGTATTGAGGAGAGTCCTAAATTGACTAAGTCTATCACTCTCTCACGTCTATCACATTCTCACGTTCAAACTCTCTTGTTTTCTCTCTGCCAAATAACGTTGAAGAACAGAAAATATAACAAAAGTTCTTCACACTTGAAGAACTCACGAAAAAAGTCTAAGAAAACAAGCTAAACAAAAACGTTAAGGCAAGGGGAGATTTCCGTCGAGTTGGTGGTGAAACTTTCGGTGAGTTGGATGTGGTTTTGGAGAAAGGTTTGGGAAGCAACTTCAACGTTTGAACAATCAAATAAGGTATGGGTTTCTTCATTCTTGATCCCTTTCCCAAGAGACCCCTTAAGATTCAGTTATTCAGTCCGAAAACTAGGGTTGTTTTCCCCGTTGCATGTCCCTGTCACTAGCTCCCAATGATTCGTAGGTTGGATATGTTTACTTGTAGATTTAGGTATGTGTGATGTTTTTGTGCTGAATGTGAATATGTTTATGTACGTGAAATCATGAAAATAATAATCAATGTGTGTTCAAAATTATGTGCTAGTGTGTGCAAGTATGTGATTGTGACAAGGGTCTCGGCTTTGATGCTCAAATTTGATAATGTTGTGGTTGTTATTTTACGTGCATAAATCCATGAAAATTGTGATGTTCATTAAAGGAAATGTGGCTGATTGAGTAACAATCTTGTAGCCAATTGAACCTATGAAAGATGCACCTAAAAATGTGTTTAAAGGGTCTATAAACGTACACTATGAATCAAGCAAAAATGTCAATGAATATGAGCTGAAAAATGGCTAGAATTTCCAGCATCTTGTAAGTTTAATTTAGGTAAAATATTGATGAACAAAATCTGGAAATTTAAGTAAAAGTTAAAGGGATGAGGTCACTAGGATTCGAACCCGTGACAATTGTAATTCGCGAAAAAAGAAAAGAAAAAGGGGGCTGGGGGAATCGAAATCGGGCCTACTGGTTGAGGAACAAGAGAACAAGAATTAAATAAATAAATGAGAGGCGTGGGGATGGAACCCACGACCTCCACGCTGCGAATGAGAGAAGAAAAATTAAAGAAAATAAAATGTGAGGCGTGTGAATCGAACCCACGACCTTAGGGTTAGAAAAGAGAATGGCGGAATTAATTGAGAAAATAAAGTTAGGCTGTGGGGGTTCGATCCCACAACCTCACTGTCAAACGCCTAGCTTGGTGAGTTTTAATTAAAAATAAAAATAGGAGGTTGTGGGGGTTCGAACCAACAACCTCACAGCCCCTAGCGAAATTAAAATTAAAATAAGGAGGTTGTGGGGGTTCGAACCTACAACCTCCCAATTCCCAGCGAATATAATGAATAAAAATAAAAGAGGCTGTGGTGGTTTGATCCCACAACCTCTTTGTCTAGGCGAAATGGGACAATGAGATATTAATGAAAAATAAAAAGGGGTTGTAGGGGTTCGAACCCACAACCCTTCGGCAAAATTAAGGGAAAATCCAAGGAGAAAAATAAAAATAGAATGTTGATGTTGGGGTTCGATCTAGGATCCCAATGTCATGAAGACTAAAAATAAAGTCAAGGAAAAATGTAAGTATTGTCCAAGTGGTTCGAACTTGGGTTCCCTTGCCCAAATTTCCGTATTGATACATAAGTCATACGTGAATTAAATGTTCAAGAATAATGCCATCTACTTAGATCGAAATCAAGATCTTGGCATATACACAAGATACATAAGTCTTGTACTACATAATATTAGAAATGTATGAGTCACTTAACGAACTATGAATGAAGCCTCATGGCTTGTATATATAGACCCATAAGTCTAGCATACGTTTAAAAACAAGTGAACCTAAGATGTATGTAATGAAATGACGAAACCCTAGAAGGGTTAAGTAAGAGTGTGTAACACACAAATAGCCAAGTATATTGGAGTATGATGAATGAACATTCACGTAAAATGTGGTGAGTAATTATGAAGAGAAAATGTGCTAATGTTAATGAATGTGGTGACAACATCATATGAGACTAATGTAAAAGATGAGAACAATCTCAAATGAGCGTAAGTAAATGTTACCAAAACGTACTCACCTATGAGAGTGTAAAGTTGATAAAGATACCAGTCTCTATGAACACTCTAATGAAAGTATTGGGATCAACACACTTAATACTAATGATGAGATGAGAAATCATCTATTGAGCTATGATGTCCTCATACTAGAAGCCAGCTTCCATGACGTATGAGTTGAATGTAATGGAACTTTATACTAAGCACCGATAGACTAGCTATGAGCGGTGATTCCTTCTTTCGGGAAGGGTGGAGGTTCACATAACTCTCATGAGATGAGACTGTCCGGCTTACCTGGTATGGTTCTCCTTATATCTCCATGTATTCGAACCTATACTGCCAATATAGGGATCTGGCGGGGTTGAATTCCCATGTACGCTAGCATGTTTTGGGTCACCTTGGCCGGTGATTCCACCTCTTTTTTGGTGTGGGGGAGACACTGGATTTCATGATGCTCACATGATCTATGTCGGTTAAAGTTAAAGTTCCCAATGAATAAATGAGGCCAGCCTCAAATGAAGCACATAATGAAATGAACGATACCAAAGGTGTTAGGATAGGATAATCAAAAGGTGAGCTAGACTCAGGTAATGACACTAGGTTATTCTTGATCATTTTACAGCAAACCCGATGAAAGTCTTAAACTACACTCTAGGTATAGCTGATGTTCACACTGGCCTATGAACGAAATGAAATAAAGCACGTATAAATGAATGAAGCAGACTCTCTGTTTGCTAATGAAGACTCCCTAGTTGAGGTCCCATATGTTGAGCCCTCATTTTGGAAAGTCTTAATGTCAATTCCACGATTCCAAAGTCTCATGGCATATGAATCAATGTTATGAAAGATGTTATGTGTTGTATGCTATATGTATGTGCTATGTGTAAGATGTTATGTGCTCTGTATAATATGATAAGTATGATGATGCATGTTACTCTCATTGCATGACTTTCCTAATCCAAATTTTGAAAGTTCACTAACTTTCCTAATACCAATTTGGCAATTCCACTGACTTGACTTTCTATAATCATGTTATTAGGAAATAGCTATCCTTTCTCATGCATGTCCTTGGTGTGTGCTTGCATATACCCATACTTAGTACAAGTGTTTACTAACCCTATACAACTCTACAATTTTAGGTGCACGCACAGGTGGACGCTAGAGCTACAAGTTGATGCTGAAGCTATCCGGACGTCGAGCATTCATTCGGACTTGGTAGGCCCTCATGCTTTCGACGATGCTGCCATTTATATTCTGGCATATTTTTAGAGTTGAGCTAGTGTAGTATGTTCCAATAGTGTTTCTTTCATGTTTTACTCAGACATTGTATTGGTGCCATTTTGGCAAGAACATCTTTATTACTATATTATACAATTTATTTCATTTGATGATATTAATATTCTATGGTTGATGGTGAACAATTATGTAATGATGAGAATGTGTAATAAGTATGTTAACAAACAAAAAGTTTCAAATTTTACGCTAAAATTAACCTAGATGAAGTAAGAATGACGTAAGTAGGCTTGTCTGCAACCTCTGAGAGGTCAACTACGCCGGTTCTCGTCTGGGGTCTAGATTCCGATCGTGAAAAAGTTGGTATCAGAGCACTAAGTTAAATTTCGATAATAATAAGTTCACATCAACCACATTGAGTAGTTTCTAAGTAATGGCAGTGAAGTCCACCACTATCCTGAATTAGAGACTACATAATGCGTAGGAAAATTTCCCTTCTTCTGATCTTATCGTGCTTTTCCTAATGTGTGATTTCTTGGTGTTATGAGCGTGTCTAACATCAATTCTTATTGTTTTCAAAGAATGAATACTAGGAGGAACATTGGTCAGAGGAGAGAAGGAGCAGCTGCTGGGAACAATCAGGTTCAACCCCAGGCTCCAGCTGAAGGAGTGGATATGCCAGTTAACCCAGCTGGGTTGACTGATGCTGAGGTGAGGTCATCTGTGGCCCAGATGGCATAGGCCATTACTATGCAGTCCCAGGCTATGACTGCTCAGGTCAACCGGCAGGATGTTCAGAGGGAGAATCCAGCGGTTTGTAGCATGGCTGACAGGCTGAGAGACTTCACGAGGATGAATCCTCCTATTTTCAGAGGGTCTAGGACTTCATAGAACCCCAAGAGTTTGTGAACGAGGTGCATAAGATTCTTGTGGCTACGGGGGCCACAGATACTGAGATGGTTGAGTTGGCTTCTTATCAGCTCAAGGATGTTGCACAGACTTGGTGCAAGATGTGGCAGGATAGCCGAGCGTTGGGCAGAGTTCCTGTCACTTGGAGATGTTTAAGACAACCTTTCTGGAGAGATTCTTTCCCAGAGAGATGAGGGAATCCAAGGTTGAGGAGTTCATCAACCTTAAGCAGGGATCTATGACAGTCAGGGAGTATTCCCTGAAGTTTGTTAAACTATCCAGGTATGCTACTTTCCTTAGTATCTAACAGCAAGGATGAGATGAGTACTGAAGTTTGTTAAATTATCCAGGTATGCTACTTCCCTTGTGTCTAACAGCAGGAATAAGATGAACAGGTTCCTCACAGGAATCAATGGAGATCTGGAGGAGGAGTGTCGGTCTACGATGCTCTATGATAAAAAGCATGAAAAAGGGACATTTAGTAATTTGCATGCTTTTCATGAATTTTTATTAAAACATCATACTATAAGCATAAGAACAACATTTAACACTTTACAAATACATAAAAAATTACTTAAGCAATCATCAAATTTTTAAGCACACTTTCCAGTGAACTACTTCACTATACATTGAACTCCTTCACTATTACAGTGAAGTTCCTTAATGTCACCTTAGACATTAGTTAACATGTAATTCCCTCACTAAAAGCATTGTAAGACTCACTAAAGCAACACAAAGAGAGACCACCCATACACCCTCTCTAAGAATTCCTAAATGATCCTCAAGACTACTTAGAATGAGATACATTCACTTACAATACATCAAGCACATGAACACGAGATCCTCCTACCAAAGGTGATTCTAAGGTGCACTTGAGTGAGTTGTGAAGCGACCTCCCATACAGTCCCTTTAACACACACTCAAGAGATTCTATAGATTACCTAAGATAGAATTCTCCCTTAATACCATAAAACTCCAAGAATATGACATTCTCCTTTCAAAGATTATTAAAAGACCTACTCAAGTAACTCAAGAAGAGAAATGTCCATAATTGACCTCTTCAAATTTACCTAAGTATTCCTTAAGACTTACCTAAGTTTGGATCATATCTACATAATCAATCAGTTTCCTTAATAAAATCATTATTAAGACTTATCTAAGTAAGAGATGAAGTGACAATTCCTTTACCGCGTTGATACCTTAACTAGACAACCCTTAACTACTCTAGATAAGTACTTATCCATTTAGCATTCTTTCTTAACTTAAGTCATTACATTCCTTAGTTCATTTAAGATAAATTCATCAAATAATGACATTCAAGTAATGGTCTTCGAGAAGACCTAGGGACTCTCACAAACATCTTCAAAGCCTATTGTGAAATGTCTAGATAGCATCCCATACCACCACCTAAACTTCATAGAACTTCTCTAATGCTAATGGGTATCCCACATGATGCGATTAGGAAATGACCGACTTAGACCATGGTAGCAAAGCATGGAATCTGGAGTTCTATCCTACTCCGATGATGTTGTTCTACTTGCCAATGGTAGAACGTGGACACATCCCATGTAGGCACATGGTTAAGGAATATGAAGGGATTACTTTGTATTCTAGCCTCATTCTTTAACTAGAACTACTTCCCTCACCATACTCACTCGGTGCTATACTTTGTTCTCATAGAGTAATTCACATTAAGGTTCATATAAGAGGGTTCCATATCAAGTTCATAACCCAATTACATTTACCCTACCAAAGAGGTTGTAACACTTCGAAAATCCAAGACGTGTCGTAAAGCGTACCATAGGTTTCATGAACTTTAGACAATGTTTTTAAGCCTATTTTAATGAATATATCACTTAGGAAGTTTTGAAACCAACACGTCCAAGAAAGTCCATGACGTTCGGAAGTTGGTTCAAAGAGGTACTAGCATGCCTTAGCCTATTTGACTAGTTTTTAAGAATCGAAAATTAATGAAATTAAGTGGAAATATGTGTTACACGTGTTAAATATGTTTCATGTTTGAAACGTCCGGGTACGACTCCCCAAGGACAAACCAAGGGTCCTTTAGGAGGACCGTTGCAATTTGATGTCAACACTGCTTAGGCAGTCTGCATCGACGAGATGCAGGCCATGATCCGTGAGTGGATCAACGAGGCATCGTTTCCAAAAATAGTCCCACACTTATAAAAATTGAGAAAGCCCCCGCCTGCATATGACTCTAACCAAAATTACGGTTGTGCAGCACCCAAGAATTCCTGCCTGTCGATGGACCAACGATCCATCGATCGTGGTCTCGTCGATGGGGTCTGCAACTTTTCTGCACGTTTTAAATTAAGTCATTTAATTAGTTAAGGGTTTAGGGGGTAACTTAGTAGATTAATTTGGTCTAATAAATTTGTTAACCTCCCATATAAAGGCCCCAACCCCATTAAACTAATTAGAACTCTTAAAACAATTTGTCTACATTCTCTATTCCTTCTCTCTCTATTGGAAGACTCCATTGAAGACTAAGTCAAGTAAGTGTTTTGGGGGATGGAAAGGAACGATTTAATCTCCTTATCTTTATCAAAACTTTAACGTATGGGATCTATTCACCTTTGAGACCTCTTTTCTCAAAGGGTTCCTTTAAAGTGTTTTCAAAACTAGAGTTGTCAAATGGATTTCATCTAATATCGAAATTGAAGTTTATGAATTGAGTTGTTGATTATTTATTTAGGTTATATTGAATATATTAACATGTATTTTAACTTTATTACGATAATTTTTGATGGTTTGGTCTAAATTAAACAACATGATCCTCAACACCTAACCCTAGTTTGTGATCTTGACCTATATTGTATTATGATCATTCAATTGATTTGCTTATTGATTAGATTACTATATTATGTTGTTATTATGAATAAATTAAGATGAATTATAGGTCTATCATTCTAGTTCTTTATATGTGATTTAGATTATGGAGTATATTGTGAAATTGACCTAAGTATTTTGTCTTAAACTATGATCTAGTGTTGAATTGTGTTATAGTGATGCAATTGGCCTTGTTATCTTATTGGTTATCACTGTCTGATGATGTTACTCTCCTAATTGGGTTGAGTTATGGGTTTTTGGTAAGACCTTGGTCAATAATTGTGAAGGAGACTTGGTAAGTCTTATGATCACTATACTTTACTTCAATTTATGGTGAATTGTGATTAAGCCATGATGTTGTATTGGAGTGTGCCTTGATTAAGTTTGATATGGTGGTATGATGTTGAATTGAAATGTCTTGTCTATGGTTGTAAGGTTGATTAAGGTTAAAGGTTATGAGGGTGTGGATAACTACCAATGGATTTATTATGAATGAACATGTAAATGTGTTGCGCTTACTTATATGGATTGTAATGAGAGGCCTATATTCATGCAATTCATATTGAGATGTGATGATGATAATAATAGTAGGGCTAGACCCTATGGCCTAAACTAAGTTCTGATTGATAAAATAGACATTTCAAGAAGGGACTTAGCTTAGCATCGAGTGATCTTGTGTGTGAGGGGGTGACACTTTACCACATAGAGAAGGTAGGGTTCACTACGGTCCTCACGGGGTGGATATCCTCATGTCCCAAATAGGGTGTAGAGTGATGTTTCCAAGACAACCCCAAGTTCCTTAACTATGTTGACACCATTGGAATACTAGCTAGTGGATCCACCTAGATGCTACGTTTCATGTTCGGTTCTATCTTGGCCGGTAGACCACCTTCCATCGATGTAAGGTTTTACAACACCAGATTCCACACTTAGCTCATGTGGTCTATGTCGGTTAGGGAGAGTGTTCCCTAAACTAAAATGAAGTAATTATGTATAAACTAACTAAAGTGACTTGAGGGGTTTGACTTAGCTTAGGTAGGGGTATGAGACTCTACCTATGCCTTGCACTAGTTTACCTTCATAGGAGCTTTAAGAGGTTAATATTTTGTATATATATGTTGATAAATGCAATTGATTATATATTATGATTATGATGCTTATGAAAATGTAATTTGTCTTTATTGCTAAAGTATGAACCTTTGTGTATTTGGAAGTTATGTTATGTGAAGTGGGTTACTATTTATGGTTCTTGTTGGGTTACTTGATTGAGTAAGGTTATGGGGCTTTGCTTGGTCATTGCACTAGTTGACTTTATGAGGATTTTTTACTAGTTGTCTTGCTTTGCTATTTTCATTATGAACTCTTGTTCATACTTGTGATGTTATTACTTGGTGATAGAGTTATATGATATTATGGGTTCAAGTATGTTGATATGCATATATTTTCCGTTGAATTGTTGAACATGTCTAAATGTTTGGTATTGTTTTGTTTTGATTGTGCATAAACCTTTGAACATGTCTATATGTGGCTTCTTGATATTGATGTAGGGCTATGCCCAAATTCTATAATCGTTCTAGATGGTTGTGAGATGAGACGACTTTGAGACTCTACTTTATGTTATATATATGTATGTGCATTAATAGTAGAAGGCTTTGTAATCTTCTTGTACGAATGGTCTACGTATAGTCGATATAACTATATGCATGTGTATGTAGAGGTCTATGAAACCTCAATGTAGAAATAGTAAAAGTTTTAAATTCTTTCGTATTTTTGACTCATGAATGCAATGTTGTAAACTAAGGGTCTATTCTTAGTCATCAAAGAGGACGACGACGTTGGTTACGTCTAGGGGGTAAACCCTGATATGACAAACTTGGTAGCAGAGCATGAGGTTAAATATCCTTTGTAATGATGTCTATCTCAACCACATCTATGTATATTCGTGTTCATAATTGTGAAGCGCGCCACACTTATAGATGGGAATCTATACTATGCTTAGGAATCACTCTCTTTTATTGGAAATGTAATATCGTTCCGTTAGAGTATACTTATGATGTGTTTTTGCATCTAATCCTATTTTTGTGATTATAGGAGAAATGAAAACTTGAAGGAATGTGGCATGAAGACTTTAAGAGGAGATTTCCAATGCAGGAGCTCCTCCCCGTGGTGATCAAGTTCCTCCTCTTGAAGAAGATGTTGTGGATGACCAAGCTTTGGTCAATCCTCCACCCTTGAGGAGTGAGAATATAAGGGCTGCCCTTATCCAAATGTATCAAGGCATTACTACTCAAGCCCAAGCTGCCACTACTCAAGCTCAAGATATGACGACCCAAGATAATCGGGAGGTTGTACTCCGAGCTCATCAACAAGTCACTACCATGGAATCCCGTCTAAGGGACTTCACTAGGATGAATCCTCCTACGTTCTATGGGTCTAAGGTTGATGAAGACCCCCATGAGTTCATCGATGAGGTTTATAAGATAGTTTATTCCATGGGGTTAAGTACTAGTGAGAATGCCGAGTTAGCCACATATCAACTAAAAGATGTGGCTCAAACTTAGTATGTGCAATGGAGGGACAATAGGCCTCTTCGGGGTGTACCGATGACTTGGGAGATTTTCAAGAGAGCATTTCTTGATCAGTTCTTTCCTAGGGAGATGAGAGTAGCTAATGTGGCGGAGTTCATCAACCTTCATCAAGGAGGTACGAGTGTTCTTGAGTACTCCATGAAATTTACTAATTGTCAAAATATGCTCCTTCCTTGGTTTCCGATCCTAGAGATGAAATGAGCCATTTTTGTGACGGGGTATCAGAAGACTTGCAAAAGGAGTGTCATTTGTCTATGCAACATGAAAAAATGAACATCTCTCGTTTTATGGTGCATGCTAGGAAAGTGGAGACGGAAAGGGCTAGGAGGAAAAGTAAAGATGCAAAAAGGGAAAGATCTTATGATGGTAGTTCTTCAAAGAATAGGCTTGAGATCCAAGACAAGCGTAGGTTCAAAAAGAGGTTCTCAAGTCAAGTTCCAACCAAGTTCCCTAAGGCTCTTAATGAAAAGGGTGCAAACCCTAAGCCTAAAAAGGAAAGATGTACTAGTTCACCAAATGAGAAACCAACTTGTGTTGAGTGTGGAAAGAAGCATTATGGTGCTTGCCTCATAGGGACGGATAAGTTCTTTGGTTGTGGGAAAGTTGGGCACAAGGTTCGAGATTTCCCTAATGTGAAGGGTCAAGACAAGAGTGGTCAAGCAACTAGTTCAAATGATACTCCAAAGAAGAACCATTTCTATGCTCTCCGCTCTAGGGGTGAACAAGAGACTTCTCCCGACGTGGTGACCGATATGTTAAAAGTATTCTTAATTGATGTATATGACTTAATTTATGCCGAAGCTACTTTATCATTTGTTACCCCTCTAGTAGCAAAAAAGTTTGTTACTTTACCCGATATCTTGCATGACACCTTTTTAGTATCTACTCCGGTGTGTGAGTCGGTAATTGCAAATAGGATATATAGAAATTGTCTTATCATGTTGCCTAATAGAGTTTTTAATGTAGATCTAGAAGAACTAGATATTCTTGATTTTTATATCATTTTGGGTATGGATTGGTTGCACTCTTGTTTTTCAAATATTGATTGTAGAACGAGGTTGGTGAGGTTTAATTTCCCAAATGAACCCGTTGTTGAGTGAAAGGGGGGAAGTTCTATTTATGGAGGTCGTATTATTTCTTGTCTAAAAGCTTGCAAAATGATATCTAAGGGTTGTCTATATTATATAGTGAGAGTCCAAGACCTTGACTCCGAAATTCCTCCCATTGAGTCGGTCCCTGTAGTGTGTGAATTTCTGGAGGTTTCCCTAATGACCTTACCGGTATTCCTGACGACAGGGAAATTGATTTTGGTATCGATTTGCTACACGAAACAAACCCCATTTTGATTCGTCCTTATTGGATGGATCAGGCCGAATGGAAGGAGTTTAAGTCACAACTTAAAGATTTTCTTGATAAGGGCTTCATAAGCATAGTATTTCTCCATCGGGTGCTCCGGTTTTGTTTGTGAAGAAGAAGGATGGGTCCTTGAAACTGTGTATTGATTATCGCCAACTCAACAAAGTCACTATTAAGAACAAGTATCCTCTCCCTCGGATTGATGACTTGTTTTATCAACTACAAGGGGCAAGCTACTTCAAAAAATTGACTTGAGATCGGGGTATAACAAACTTAGGGTTAGAAGTGAGGATATACCAAAGATGGCATTTCAAACTAGATATGGGCACTGTGAGTTCTTAGTTATGTCCTTTTGTCTCACTAATGCTCCGGCGGCATTTATGGACCTAATGAATAGGGTGTTTCGAAGTTACCAAGATTTATTTGTCATTGTCTTCATTGACGACATCTTGGTATACTTGAAAAATGAGAGTGATCAAATGGGTCATTTGAGGGTGGTATTGCAAACTCTAAAAGAACATCAATTGTTTGCCAAGTATAGCAAATGTGAGTTTTGGTTAAGGTCGGTGGGATTTATTTGTCATATCATCTCTAGTGAAGGAGTTGAGGTTGATCCAAGGAAAACAGAGGCCGTAAGAAGTTGGCCTAGACCATTGACTCCAACCAACATTAGGAGTTTCTTGGGTCTAGCGGGTTACTATCGGATGTTTGTGGATGGATTTGCGTCCATAGCATCTCCCTTTACTACGTTGACCCAAAAGAGTAAGAAGTTTGAGTGGTCAGAGGCATGTGAAAAGATCTTCCAAATATTGAAATATATGCTTACTTCCGCTCCGGTGCTGACTTTACCGGAGGGAACAAAGTGTTTCATTTTGTATTGTGATGCATCCCGAGTGGGTTTGGGGTGTGTTCTTATGCAACATGGAAAAGTGATTGCCTATGATTCTAGACAACTTAAGGTGCATGAGAGAAACTGTCCAACCCATGACCTTGAGTTAGGGCTGTGGTGTTTGCCTTGATAATATGGAGGCATTACTTGTACGGTGTCCATGTTGATGTCTTCACCGACCATAAGAGTCTCTAATATGTGTTTACCCAAAGAGAGTTGAATCTACGACAAAGAAGGTGGTTAGAATTGTTGAAACATTACGACATGAGTGTCTTCTATCACCCCGGCAAGGCCAATGTGGTTGCGGATGCTCTATGTCGTACGACTATGGGTAGTGTGTCTCACATAGATGAATCCTAGAAAGTGCTAGTCAAAGATGTTCATAGATTGGCTTACTTGGGTGTGAGGTTGGAATATTCTCCGAATGGTGGCGTGTTGGTTTGACATGACTCTGTGTCATCATTGGTGGTTGAGGTGAAGTCCAAACAACACCTTGATCAACCATTTATGGAATTGAAAGAGTCGGTCCTTGGTAAGCTAAATAAATCATTCTACTTAGAGGGGGATGGTCTTTTGAGGTACCAAAAGAGATTGTGTGTTCCCAAGGTAGATGGGTTGAGGGACCGGATCCTTGAGGAAGCCCATGGGTCCCACTACTCCATTCATCCGGGTTCCACAAAGATGTACCATCAGCTTAAGGAAATTTATTTGTGGGAATGTTTGAAGAAAGAAATAGCGTAATTTGTTGCTAAGTGTCCAAATTGCCAACAAGTGAAGGCGGAACTTCTAAAGTCGGGTGGCTTACTTCAAGAAATCCAAATTCCTACTTGGAAGTGGGAAGACATCAATATGGGTTTTGTGGTAGGTTTACCTAAGACCCAAATGCAATATTACTCCAAATGGGTGGTGGTTGATAGGTTGACCAAGTCCGTTCATTTTATTCCCGTCAAGTCTACTTATTCGGCAGAAGATTATGCAATAATCTTCATAGATGAGATTGTGCGTCTTCATTGGATTCTGTTATCCATTATATCGGATAGGGGTGCACAATTCACATCTAGGTTTTGTAGGTCGTTTCAAGAAGGGTTGTGTACTAAGGTGAAGTTGAGTACCTCTTTTCATCCCCAAAAGAATGGTCAAGTGGAATGTACTATTAAAACCCTTGAGTATATGCTTAGAGTTTGTGTCATCGATTTCAAAGGGAGTTGGGATAATAACTTGTCTTTGGTAGAGTTTGCTTACAATAATAGTTTCCATTCATACATTTTGATGCCCCCCTATGAAGCCTTGTATGGTAGGAGGTGTAGGTCTCCTATTGGGTGGTTTGAAGTTGGTGAGTCTTCGATTCTTGATCTCGATTTGATTTATAAAACTTTGGAAAAAGTTCATATTATAAGAAATCTCTTGCAAACGGCCTATAGTTGGCAAAAGTCTTAGGTCGATCATAGAAGGAGGGATCTTGAGTTTGAAGAAGGTGATAAGGTGTATTTTAAAATTTCACCTAAGAATGGGGTGGTTAGATTTTTAAGAAAAGGAAGTTAAGTCCTCGTTATGTGGGTACCTATGAAATACTGCAAAGAGTTGGAAAGGTTGCCTATGTGTTGAGTTTTCCTAATGAATTGGCTTCGGTTCATCCAGTTTTCCATTTTTCAATGTTAAAGAAGTGTGTCGGTGATCCCGAGTCCATTCTTCCTATTGAGTGTCTTGGTGTCAAGGATAATCTCTCCTATGTGGAGTTCCCGGTTCAAATTCTTGATAGGCAAGTAAAGAGGTTGAGGAACTAAGAGGTGGTTTCCATAAAAGTGTTATGGAAAAATCACCTAGTTGAGAGTGCAACATGGGAGGCCGAGGCCGACATGAAGTCCCGTTACCCTCATCTTTTTGATAATTAAGGTTAGCCATTCTTTTTAATAATATAAATATGACTAGAAATTGAATTTTCTTTATTTTTGGGTGAAGTTTTGCAAAATATGCATTTTTTTAATACTTCACAGTGAAGTTACAGTGAATAGTGCCTTCCTTCAAAAGAATTTTAGTGTCATTCGGGATGAATGTTCCTAAGGGGGGGATAATGAAACACTTCAAAAATCCAAGACGTGTCGTAAAGCCTACCATAGGTGTCAAGATGTCTAGACACTGTTTTTAAGGCTATCTTAATGAATATAGGTCACTTAGGAAGTTTAGAAATCAAAACGTCCAAGAACGTCCATGATGTTTGGAAGTTGGTTCAAAGAGGTACTAGCGTGCCTTAGCCTATTTGACTAGGTTTTAAGAGTCGGAAATTAATGAAATTTAGTTGAAATGTTTGTAACACGTGTTACACATATTTCATGGTCAAAATGTCTGGGTACGACTCCCCAATAACCAACAAGGGTCCTTGAGGAGGACCCTTGCAAGTTGATGTCAACACTGCCTGAGAAGTGTGCATCGACGAGATGCCGGCCACGATCCGTGTGTGGATCGACGGAGCGTCGCTGCCAACCGTCGTCCCACACATAGAAAAATTGAGAAAGCCCCCGCATGCACCAGCATCTGACCGAAATTATGGTTATGCAGCACGAAGGAAGGCTTGCCCGTCGATGGACCAACGATCCGTCGATCGTGGTCTCGTCGATGGGGTCTGCAACTTTTCTGCATGTATTAAATTAAGTCATTTAATTAGTCAAGGGGTTATGGGGGTTAGTTATTGGATTAATGGGATTTAATTATTTTAGTTAACCTCCCATATAAAGGCCCCAACCCCATTAAACTTATTAGAACGTTTAAAACAATTCCTCCACCTTCTTTATTCCTTCTCTCTCTATTGGATCACTCCATTGAAGACTAAGTCAAGGAAGGGTTTTAGGGTCTGGAAAGGGACGATTTCATCTCCTTATATTCATCAAAATGTTAAGGTATGTGATCTATTCACCTTTGAGACATCTTTCCTCAAAGGGTTCCTTCGAAGTGTTTTCAAAACTAGAGTTTTCAAATGGGTTTCATCTAATCTCGAAATTGAAGTTACGAATTGAGTTGGTGATGATTTATTTAGGTTATATTGAATAGATTAACATGTATTTTAAATTGATTATTATAATTGTTGATAGTTTGGTCTAAATTGAAGAACATAACTCTCAACCCCTAACCCTAGGTTGTGATCTTGACCTATATTGTATTATGATCATTCAATTGACTTGTTTATTGATTAAATTACTATCTTATGGTGTTATTATGAATAAATTAAAATGAATTATAGTTATATCATTCTATTTCTTGAGATGTGATTTAGGTTATGGAGTATATTATGAAATTGACCTAAGTATCTTGTCTTAAATTATGATCTAGTGTTGAATTGTGTTATAGTGATGCAAGTAGCCTTATTATCTTATTGGTTATCATTGTGTGATGATGTTATTCTCCTAATTGGGTTGAGTTATGGGTTGTTGGTATGACCTTGTTAAAGAATTGTGAAGGAGACTTCGTAAGTCTTATAATCCCTATACATTACTTCAATTTATGGTGAATTGTGATTAAGACATGATTTTGTGTTGGAGTGTGCCTTGATTAGGTTTGATAGGGTGGTATGATGTTGAATTGAAATGTCTTGTCTATGGTTGTAAGGTCTATTAAGGTGAAAGGTTATGAGGGTGTTGATAACTACCAATGTACCTCATTCTGAATAAACATGTAAATGTGTTGACCTTACTTATATGGATTGTAATGAGAGGACTATATTCATGCAATTCATATTGAGATATGATGATGATGATTAGACAAGTGCTAGACCCTATGACCTAAACTAAGTTATGATTGATAAAAAAGACATTTCAAGAAGGGACTTAGCTTAGCAACGAGTGATCTTGTGTGTGAGGGGGTGACACATTCCCACATAGGGAAGGTAGGGTTCACTACGGTCCTCACGGGGTGGATAACCTCATGACCCAAATAGGGTGTAGAGTGATGTTTACAAGACAGCCCGAAGTTCCTTAACAATGTTTCCACCATAGGAATACTAGCTAGTGGATCCACCTAGATGCTACGTTTCTTGTTAGGTTCTATCTTGGCCGGCAGACCACCTTTCATCAGTGTAAGGATTTACAACACCGGATTACACACTTAGCTCATGTGGTCTATGTTGGTTAAGGCGAGTGTTCCCTAATATAAAATGATGTAATGATGTATAAACTAACTAAAGTGACTTGAATGATTTGACTTAGCTTAGGTAGGGGTGTGGGACTCTACCTATGCCTTAAACTAGTTTGCCTATATTGGAGCGTTAGGAGGTTAATATTATGTATGTATATGAAGATAAATGCAATTGATCTTATATGATGATTATGATGCTTATGAACATGTAATTGGTCTTTATTGCTAAAGTATGAACCGTTGTGTACTTGGAAGCAATGTTATGTGAAGTGAGTTACTATTTATGGTTCTTGTTGGATTACTTGATTGAGTAAGGTTATGGGGCTTTTCTTTTTCATTGCCTTTGTTGACTTGATGATGATTTATGATTAGTTGTCTTGCTTTGCTATTTTCATGATGAATTCTTATTCATACTTGTGATGTTATTAATTGGTGATAGAGTTATATGAGATTATGGGTTCAAGTATGTGTATATGCATATAATTTGCTTTGACTTGTTGAACATGTCTAAATGGTTGGCATGGTTAGTTTTGATTGTGCATAAACCTTTAAAGAGGTAAGATGACATGATTTAACTAAATGTCCCTTTTTAGCATACTTTGTTGTTATATGTGCATATGGTCTCGTACTTAGTAGATGTTGAGTACTAACCCCATTTTCTCTCTTTTTCCCAAATATTTTAGGTTTCGGTCATTGAACGCTCATTCGAGACGACTTGAAGTAGACTTGGATATTCTCTACCATACAAGTGGGCAGGTCCTCACTTTTCGAGGGCGATGCCGATATCTAGCTTATGAAGTTGCTTTACTTTTTAGACTCTTATGTTCATTCTATTTCGTTTGAGTACAATTTGTATAATCCTATACGTGGATTCTAGATACTGATGTAGGGCTATGACCAAATTTCTATAATCGTTCTAGATGGTTATGAGATGAGACGACTTTGAGACTCTATTTTATGTTATATATTTGGTTGTGCAATAATAGTAGAAGACTATGTAATCTATATATACGAATGGTCTATGTATACTCGATATAACTATATGTATGTGTATGTAGAGGTCTATGTAAACCTCAATGTAGAAATAGTAAAACTTTTAAATTCTTCCGTATTTTTGAATGATGAATGCAATGATGAAAACTAATGGGCTAGTCTTAGTCCTTAAAGAGGGCAACGACGCCGGTTACATCTAGGGGGTAAACCCGGATGTGACAGAGTTCCCCTAGGGTTGCCTTACAATGGAGACAAGAAGCTCATCATTACTTTCCTAAGGATTGATATGATTCTGTTCCATCAAATCAACCTTAAGTCCATCATTCAATTCATGAAGGATACCATTACAGCTTTCGACTTTAAGTTTCATTACCTTACCACTAGGTTTAAGGTTTCACATAAATGAACTTCTTAGCATCATTCAAGGTCTCACATATCATTCATACATTCAATACTAAAAGGCTTTAGCATCCAAAGTAAAGACATCTCATATTCATATTCATACATACATCAAGTAAGGGAGACAAGTCAACAAAGACACGACACAACATACTTCACTTTAGCATATATTACATGTCATTCTAGAAGTACATAGGAATAACCATTATCATCTTTAAGTCATCCTATACACTACTATATCATCATCAATATAACAATCGTAGGCTCATATAGTAAAGTAGGAACAATCATGTATCAACTCTAAGACTACACACATAAAGATATAGTCATAGTCTATCATGATCACCTAACTTCAATAGAAAAACACATACTTTCACATTACTTCACATATATGTAGATATGATCATACTTCACATAATCAACTACACAAATCATCATATTATTTGAAGTAGTGTCGAAAAGGCCATGATCATCATAATACATAAAATAACGCAGATAAGGCTACATCAATCATATAACACCGCCACCATAAGTGGACCATACCAATCACATATAATTCAAGAACTAAATTACAATAGCAATACATAATATTAAGAGAGTTAGGTCGGAATACCACCCACTTGATCTCATCACTTCAATCCAAAGCTAAATCATCCAATTCCACATCATAAGGCCCTTACCATGGCCATGAACATAAATTCAATACAATAACCATAATACTCAATGAATCTAGGTCAATTCAATAGAGATTTATTAATCTAATGCAACCTAATAGTCAATTGAATACCATTCTTACATCATTCAATAACCCATAGAAAACTACACTAGAATCTATAAGCATTAAGTTAATATCAATTAAATAAGCTTAATAGTCAATAGATCTAAGAATATACAATACTCAATTGATCATATTGAAATAGAATATAAACCATACAATCATAATCTATAAATGAATCAAAAGCCCATAACAATCTACACATGAATTCATCAATATCAAAGCATGATCACATAACCCATATTTTGGTCCAAATTGAGAGATTTGAGAAGGTCAAGGGTTCATGGAGTTTCAGTATAAAACATCAATTATAC
Source organism: Solanum lycopersicoides (assembly GCA_022817965.1). Lineage (NCBI taxonomy): Eukaryota > Viridiplantae > Streptophyta > Magnoliopsida > Solanales > Solanaceae > Solanum > Solanum lycopersicoides. Next base: position 31,047,239 of record CM040627.1, on the reverse strand, counting down.
ATAAATAACATCATATTTTAATGATTGAAAACCTTTCATGCAAGAACCCAAGACTTAGAGTAGAAATTGGACTTTTCATCTTTTTAAAATCATTGAAAATCATCTTTGAGATTTGATCTAAGGTGATAGAAAGCTTTATATGAAGAACTCCCATAACGTATTAGAAGAACACAATGATAATTGAAGAAGAAATTCCATTGAAGACCCATCTTCATGCTCCATCTTCATCTTGAGCTCTCATGGAGGTTTTTGGAGAATCTTTAGGAGGGAAAGGGTTGTGATGTAAGTGCTTGGGTCTAAATGATAGTTTTATGACTTATATACTCTTAAAATACCCATAAACACCTAAAACAATCATCCTCCTATTTTATAAGACATGAGGTGAATTTCCCAAAAACCCCAAGCCTTAACAGAAAAACTGGCAGATTTCACAGCACCACCGACGCCCTAGCATCGCCGGTCCATGGGTTAGACCACGCCACGTCGATGGGGTATCGTGTTTTGCTCCTGCAGCTCCTAAACCTGCATTATCGCAAGCTCCATCGATGCCACCCATCGACGGGCCATCGCCTCATCGACTGGACGTCGTTTTGCACTGCCTTACAGTGTTGAGCTCCAAGCTGGGGTCCTCCTTGTAGTGCCCCTTGTAGGTCCTAGGTGATGTCGTACCCAGACGTTTAACCTCTAAACACGTACTTCTAGGTATTAGGAACATATCCAAACCAGTTCAATTAAAACAAGCCACACAGCATGCTAAAACACATCAAACTCACAAGGACGTCAAATGACTATCTTTCGAACTTCATCGGACGTTTGACCTCCAAACCTTACGAAAGCTTACACACTGCATATATACATCATAATAACTCACTTAAGGAATTCATAACCTCATGAATCACACATAAATTCATAAAACACATATGAGGCACACATGTGACTTAGTTGTCGAACGTCTTGGTCGTCCCTTGACGTTTGACTTCCAATGCACCTAAAATCTTAGACACTGCCTCTATGGAACATTATAGACCAATTTAGGACCTTATACAATCATGACGACGACTTTATTCTCTAAGTTCACCTATTTCATTTTTGGGACCTTACAAGTTGTTCTCAAGACCTCCCTAGATAAGACATGAAGAGATCATCCTTTATGCCCCCTTCACACTTTAACTAGGAAATCCTTAGTTTTACTCTATATTAGGTTCTCATTTATTATCATACTTTATAACATGTTCCATTACTTAATTAGTTCATTAAGATACATTAATCGCATAAGGACATTCAAGTAATTATCTTGGACAAGACCTAGGGACTCACTCACTAACAACTTCATAGCTCAATTGTGCAATGTCTAGGTAGGGTCCCATACCATCACCTAAACTTCATAGCCTTCTAAAACACTAGTAGGTATCACATATGTTGAGAATACACAATAACCGAAATAGAGCATGGTAGCTAAGAATGGAATCTGAAGTTGTAACCTACTCTGATAAGGGTGTTCTATTTGCCAATGGTAGTACTTGGACACATCCATCTAGGCACGTGGTTAATGAATATGATGGGTTTCTTTGTTCTCTAATGTCATCTTATATAGAGAGACTTTCCATACCATACTCACTCGGTGATAGCCTTTGTTCTCATAGAGTAATTCATTAAGGATCATATGAAGTGGTTCCATATCTATTTCATAACCCAATCACATTCACCCTACCAAAGAGGTCCCCTCGGAATGCCTTTCAATGGCGATGAGGATAGCTTAATCACTTTTCTAAGGATAATTTCATGTCATTCCATACAACCAACCTTAAGTCTATCATTCACTCAAGAAGCATACATTTACAACATTCGACTTCAAGGATATCATAACCTCTCAACTAGGCTGAGGGTTCCACATAATTTGACCTTCTCAGTATGTTTCATGCCACGTATAATTCATACATACAAGACTAAGAGGTTTTAGCATCCTAAGTCAACACATCTCATGCACACATTCCATAGGAATCATGTAAGGACACAAGTCTACCAAACAAGACACACACATACTTCACTTTATCACATGTAGCATATCATTCTAGAAGCATATATGCATAACCTTCATCATCTTTAGATCACCCTATACACTACTATAACATCATCAATATAACCATCATAGACTCATATAGTCAAGTAAGAAGAATCATACATCAACTCTAAGACTACAAACACATAAGGACATAGTCATAGTCTAACATGATCTCCTAACAACATCAATAAAAGAACACATGTTTTCACCTTAATCACAAGTAGATAGATATGATAATACTTCACATAAATCAGCTATACAAATCATCATAATATATCAAGTATTGCCGACAAGGCCATGATCTTCATAACGCATAAAGTAACGCCGACAAGGCCACATCATTCACAATTATATCACATAACACAGCCACCATAAGTGGACCATTCCAATCACAATATAATTCAAGAATAATTACATTATACAAAAAGAATTAGGGCCGCGTACCACCAATCCATTCTCACCACTTCAATCCATAGCTAAATCGTCCAATACAATACCAATAGGCGCTTACCCTTGGCGATGATCATCAATTCAATATATATATCACAATACTCAATGAATATAACTTAATTCAATATGGATTTATCAATCTAAGACATCCTATACATCAATTCAATACAATTCTTACATCATTCAAAAGCCCATAGAAAATTACACTAGAATTCATAAGCATTGAGACAAGATCATCACATCCAAAATATAGCCAATTTGAAGAAATTATGGTTTGCATGGGTTCATGATATTTTACGTTAGAATCAACTAATTAACATAAATTCAATCAATAATGAATGAATCAAAAGGTTTGTGCAATAACCCATGGCTAGATCAAGAAAGTGGACAATTTCATCTATAGAAGACTTTACAAAATCACTTTGAAAATGACTACATGATGAATAGAGTTTCAAGGATGAAGAAGCCATACCTCACTGATATTAATCCACTAATTTCTACAATCCAAGATCTTCCTTGAGTTTTGGCTCCAATGGAGTTCAAGAGAATTTCTTAGAGATTTTGGGGTTTTGATTTGGAAGAATAAATTCATCTAGTTTTTAGGACTTATATATCAACTTAAATTACCTAAAATACCCCTAAGTAACATCCATAACTATTATTTGGAAGTATGTTGAATTTACCAATTCACCCTTTCACTTTACAGTAAACCTGCGCAATTACACAGACCACCGACGCCTGCCCATCGACGAACTATTTGTCCACAAATGAACCATCCTGTCTGGTCGTCATTTGGGTCATAGCCTGGACTGTGGGAACTTAATATCCGTATGCTAAGACTTTAACAACGTCCCACAAGGACGGGGCATCGACCAGCCTACTGACCGTCGATTGCATAAGTCGATTGGGGTTGGCCTAGACAGCCTTGTCCTCAAATGAAGGTTCCTTCCTCAAGGACCCTTGGTTGGTCCTTGGAGATGTTTTCCCTGATGTTTCCAACTCAATAATGATAGTATATGATTTCAAGACCTCTCATATAAATTTCATTCAAAACAAACACTTAAAACTCGATGAAACATGCCATGACACACAAGGTCGTTTCAAGGCAAACCTTTCGAACGTCATGGACGTTCGTGGACGTTTAACCTCCAAAGTTCATGAGACTTGACATACCGACTATAAACACTATTATAAATCATATAAGAACCTCATAAACTCATGACGCACACATATAAGAACATAAACACACATGAGACACATAGGTGACTAGTAGTCGAACGTCTATGTCGTCCCTTGACGTTTGACTTCCAATCCCCTAATTCTTTCGACACTGCCTCAATACCACAATATAAAAGATCTTAGGACCTTATACTCTCATGAAAACATGTTAGGCTCTATTTTAACCTAAGTCGTTTTAGAGGTGTTACAGTCACTTAATAGTAAGTATACTAAATTTACAATGAGCACATTCAATTTACAGTGAGTTCATTCGACCTCGTTTCCTAAACTTCCCAAGTAACACTCTAGTGATACTTGGTGCAATGTATCACCTTAAGGAAAAAAGGTACTCATAGATACCACCTACATAAACCAATACATACCTTTATAGAACCATTTCATATAACAAGGCACATACTTCGCATTAGACACAACATAAGACCTTACTCACAATACTAATCTTAGTCTACTAGTGAGTTGTACAGGTGACGCCCTATAACCTCACACATACTTAGTAAACCTATCATAAGACCACAAGCATCATAACATGTACTTCATACACCAACCATAATACTATATCCAACTACATTAATATAAAGTAGGACCTTCAACCATATAGTCAATAATACTAACATTATGCACAAAAGGAGAGACCTCATCATATAGACCCATTACGACTCATACCATGCATATCGTCATAACATGTAGATGATAGTACATTGTCATGCATAAGAAACATCAACATAGTCACACGCATTAGAGCATCTTCCTAGAACTTCCCTGAAGAGCTACTTGTTCAATGCATAGGTGAAGTCCCAGACCCCCACCTACACTAAGAAATCACCCTTAGGTTATCCCATTCAGGGTCTTTACTTTACTTCCATTGTCTATTTTACTTTAGGGAAACTATAGCCTTAACCAACACTAAGATCATGTGTGCTAAACATGGAAGTTGGTGTTGTAGAGCCTTACACCAATGAAAGGTGCTCTACCTAGACAAGGTAGAACATTATCACATGCTGGCATATTAAGTGATATCACTTGCTAGATCCTATGGGGCAAACATAGTTTATCGAACTTTGAGGTATATGTGGAAACCCTCTTTATGCCTATTGAGGAATTATAGTTATCCACTTATTGAATCCCTCTTTATACCTATTGAGACATTGTAGTTATCCACCTCGTAAGGACGATGGTAAACATGCCTTCTCATATTTTGAAGGGGAACCCCTCATCTAAGTGCACTTCGGTGCTTAGCTAAGTTCCCTTTATGAAAATTCATTATTATCTTTATTTTATAAAATATAGGGTTAGGAGAGTTAAACCCTCATATGCTTAGCTCATAGGTCATAGATGAGAGTTCACCAACCTAAATCATGTGTGAAGTCCTTTCACATGGACATAGCATACTCAAGCATCATCTAGTTTAGGGTACATTTGAGAACATCTTTCAAGTCCCCTCCATTGACTAGATTATCATACATGTGTGTGTATACATATATGTGAGCAATCCTTTCAAATAACACATTAAGGCCACACATGTTCATACATTAATGCATAAGTGTATAGGTGTAACTAATTGAGTAATCCTTTCATATAAACACATTAGGAACTATGCACATTCATAACATAATCATGCATTCCTATTTATGTACATAGAAAACCAAAACTAGGAACTATCCTATCAAGGCATACATGTGCAATACATAAACAAAGTCCCATACCCATCGCCATACTATTACACCTATCAAGTTATCCTAGTTAAGGGATACAAAACACACTTCATAGACATAAGATTTACATGCATAGTAGAAGAACAAGGGCATATGACCATACCCTTTCATTAGACACCATGAACCTATACTAATTGTAAGCATACGTGAAGTTTAAGTGTGTGTACATTGGTCAACATGATCACATAATGGCTATCAACAACACATTGAGGCAGATACCCTCTTAGGACCCTAATACACATTTAAGCATAGACCAAACATCACAATTTCGCATAGAAGACAAGCTAACTTCAGAACTTAAGACTCCTAACATTAGCTAATAACACATTCACATAGGGGCACATATGTAGGGGTTCATTGAACATCAATACGTCATCAATGGCAGCACCTAAACATAACCTTAACATAGTCATTCACAAGCTTATACAATAGCAACACAACCTAGATCACAACTAGAATATAAGACTAGTCATGCTTCACATTTGGTGATCATCATCGAAACACTTTCATAATTCAATTGCTTTAAAGGACATGATAACATCACACATATAATGCAAATAAAGTAAACACCGCCAGCGTAAGTGGACCATACCAAACAATGCTATACAAGGTCAATTATCGAGCAATTCTATAAGAAAAGTAGAGAAAGTAGGAAATCTTACAAAATCACAAAGTCCTTGATCATCATTGATCAATACCCATATTTTATAAACAATTCATACCTAGGGAAGTAGCTAAAGTTACACTAACTTAATCAAAATCATGCATTAATCATAACAAGATCAAGATCATATCAAATATACTACAACATCAGTCTATAAAATATGGAGAAACATAGATCACTTACCAATTCTCCCTTACTTTGATAATCAATGATAAACATTCATAATTCATAAAAATACAATATAGGGTAGTATCTAAGGAGATCATAACCTAACTGAAATCACACTTCAATTACCCCAGAATCGAGATCATACAAGTGTTCTATATAAACAATCAATATAAGATAGAATAACATAAGTCAATACTACCTAATCTTCAAGTCTTTATCCACATCGGATCCATTACATCTAATTCATAATAAATTTACATGATAGGAAGTAGCTATCAATTAATTTTACATAATTGAATCACATTATATCCTTCTAACATCAAGGTCATAATAACCAACACATAGGCTAAATTGAGATTGGGAGGGATCATAGATTCAATATGGAATTGGATTGAAATTCACTTTAAAATAAACATATAATCATTAATTCATCATAAGCATGCTTTTGAAATAAATTTGAGAAAGAACCCATGGCTAGATTGAAAAATATAGATTTTGATAATGAAATCTCTTTTAAAACATTCAAAGGAACTCTCTATTTGAAAGGTTATCTAGAGATGAAGGATCACCATACCTTTATTAGATGAATAACCATTGAAAACTTGATGAAGAACCCATGGGAATCCAAACTCGAAGTTGTTGATGAGCTTCATCTCGAATGGAGGTTTTCTAGAGAGGATATTTTGGGAGAGGGAAGTCTAATTTTGAATTATGGATTGGGAATGAGGTTTTGACGTTTCAAAAAAACATAATATAACCAAAAATAACAAAATAAACCGCCTATGGATAGTTTACGAAGAGGGGTGAATTTACCATTCACCCCTTCAATAAAACAGTTCGCCTGGCAGCTAACAGAGGTTTTGCTTGTCAAAAGGCTTTATCCTTCACCAAGCTAAGTCTTGAATGAAGCCCCCCCCCCCAATCGATGGGGTGTAAATGCACTGAAGAAGCGTCATTTGGGTTTGTCGATTGAAACTGCCAAGGCAGTGTCTCGACAGCCTTTGGTCCTTCTTGAGGGCCTCTTGCGGGGCCCTTGGGGAGTTGTACCTGGACTTTTCCAACGTAAATACACACCTTAACATGTTAAAGACCTTCCAGACCAGTTTGAGCATCAAACAACACTCGAAACACATCCAAACAGGCTAGGCACACTTAAGTGACACATGCACGTCTCGAGGGCTAACTTTCGAACGTCTTGGACGTTCTTGGACATTTGACTTCCAAATGACTTCAAATTGATAATACATACTGTAAAACAATTATTTAAAATATTTTAAACCTTTTTAGACACATGTGACGATCTAGACACCTTAACTCATTTTGGGGGTCTTACAATATCCCCCACTTGGGAACATTCGTCCTTGAATGATACTTGGAACACTTTAAAACAACAAGGACTTCAATGACACATAGAGAAGCTCACAACATTCATAACATCATCATATATAATTCAATTAATCAAACTTACAAGGAACACCAACTTCAAACCATTTAGTACTCAATGCAACACAAGCAAGCAAAACCTCTATTCACTCACTTTTTAATTCATCAAACATATAGGCTCTTTTCATTCTATTAGAAGGAACATACTTATCCTAATCATAACATGGTCTTTTCAGTAAGATATCATTATGCGACCACATATAATTCACACTTAGGTAAATTCAACATCACTCAAGAAAGTAGGCACTCATACTTCAATGCACATAGACTTGAGTCAAATAGGATGACAAAGGATTCTTACTAGTTAGGCATAGTACCATGAGGACCATACTCAACCATACCATGCTTAGTATTGTTTAGGGAGGAATGCCCTTCTCGTTAACACACTTGCAAGTCTCATGAGTTCACACCAAAAGAAGACACAAAGGTCAATTCATTTTAAATGGGAATTTCTCAACTATTAATCAAAGAATGCCCATGATTTCTTCCTAGTGAAGTAAAAATGGTAATTCACACCACACACATCATAACAATAGGAAGTAATTTCATAAAATTTCAATTTCTAACATAACAATAGATTTCATTAACATGTATCATTTAGGGAAATCTTACAATATATAAGAACAGAAAAAGACACTAGCTAGACATGCCTTCATTTTTTTCAAGAGTGAGCCTACAATTATACTTCCCAAATCATAAAAGTCACATAATTTTCAAGAGACTCATCATTTTTCATTTTAAGGAAACTCAAACTTTTCATTATGAGGCTAAATACTACACATTAAGAGTGAATTCAAACATGCTTCTTACCTTATCTAATGAAGTCTAATGCATAACTAACATATCAAGATGCACAATTAACATGAGAAATTATGAAATTTGTCAAAAATATTTTTTATTGCAATTTAGAATCTTCAAAACATACTTAACGTAATGTCAACTAAGACATACATAACATCTGGAGAACATGCAACTCATACTTTTATGCAAGACTCCTATCATGAACAAGCTTTTACAAACTCTTTAATTCATGCTCAAGTAAGAATAGATGGACAATATAGTATTAACCACCTTACTACTAACCTTACCATTTCCCACATAGGGCAATCCCCTTTCAGAGAAACTTAAGTCCACCATACTCATTCCCCCTAGTCCTAACACCCAAAGGAAATCCATAACAATCAATAGAGGTCATACTTCCAAACTACAAAAGGTTTCATCTATATCACAAATTCCAATGGTCATAAAACATTTGGGGGAAAACAATAGAGGATACTTAGCCATAAGGCCTCTTTCTTTTCTTTTGATACCATGGTAAGGTAACTTCTAGGTTATTCCAACCCACATCATCACCCTACAAGGTAAGTACACTACCTTCATTTCTAGGATAAAGTCTATAAAAAGGCAACATGCATCCTTACCATTTCACATATTCTTTCCTGAGCATTTCAAACTCAAACCATAACGCTTTACTACAATCTTGCATACTCATAAAGCAACTCATTATTTCAAAAAAGTAACTCAATTCAACTATAAACAGTTTTAACCATATCATGAAATAAATCTTAATCTAACATGTCATTTGACATAGATTTAATATATAGCCATAAATTGCATCACATCCACATATATGGAAATTCCCCTTCACACATACTCATCAAACCATAAAACCAAGATAAGCATCAAACCTCACCTTTTCTCCCTCAAGCATAGAGATACCATCGCATCCAAGCAATCACATCTAAGAGACCACCGGACAAGAAAACATAAGAGAGAGATCTTATAGAGTTAAGTTCTATGGAACGACGTGAGAATAGTGAAGAATGGAAACTCTATCGTCCTATAGCCTCTCACTAATAGATGTGTCGCAAATCACAACAAATTAACGAGACTTTACTAGATGTTGCAATATGATACTGTGGACCCTAAAACAACTTTTGTAAACCTCATGCTTTAATATCACATTTGTCATGACCGGGAGCACACCCTAGAAGTAACATGGCTTACTTGACCTCTCAGAGATCTTTTACATTCCCATAGATATCATTCATCTTATTATCATAGGTAAATTTATTGGAAAATTAATAACACATCATATGTTAGAACATCACTTCCATTATATATAAAATATCATAATACATAGGTAAGAGCCTAAAAATAAGTTAACATATTTAGAGCCTCACATGTATCTAAAAAGGTTTAAAATATGTTAAATAATTGTTTTACGACATGTGATGTACAATTGTTTCACGGTAATTCAATGCTTTTTACTTAAGTTTAGTGTGTGCCTTAGGCCTTTTCTTAGTAATTTTAATGTATTTTTATCTGTGTTTGCAGGAAAACTGTCCAGAATAGAAACACTGAAGACTGTGCTGAAATCATTGCCGAAGTGATGACCTACGAAGCCATCGATGGTTCGTCGACCCATTGACGTTCCGTAGGTGATGATCGTCGAGTGGAGGTTTAAGCTGCTGAAACAAATAGGGAAATTCTGACCAAGTGTGGAGCTACGGAAGGATCGACGGACCATCCTGGAAAATTGTTGATTGTAACAGAAAGTAGTCTCAGTACCCGACTTGAAGAAACCACTAAGTATGGAGGAAGGAGTGCATCAACGGACCATAGGTCCTTCGACGGACGTTGATGTTGGTCCGTCGATGGTAACAGAAAGGATGCAAAAGTGGAGGCTGAAAAACATTTTAAGTGTGAACCGACGAGAGTTGTCGACGATCCGTCGTTCCATCGACGAACCGTCAGTTGGGTCATAGACTGAATATGCGTTTTGGATAGATTTTTCCTTATTTAGAACTCCTTTTATTTTAGGACTTTATTATTATGAATAGGACTAAAAACCTCATTTTTGGGGTTAGACTTTTTATAAATTTTCATACTCTTGTTTTTGGAAGTTGAACTTTAAATTTTGGGAATTACTTCAAGTTTCCGGAATCGATTCTTACAATATTATCATTCATTCAAGTGGTATTTCTGGATTTTCTTCAAACTTGTCAAAGTAAGTATATGAATTATTGTCCATGAATTGTGTAATGCGAAGCATGGGTAATAAAATCCACAACTAGGGTTGTGGAAACCATGGGTAATTAACAAGATAAAACTAGCTAAATAAAAATTCTAGAATAGGATCTTGCATGTATTGATAATTCTTTTGTTTAGAATTCTTTTTAACGAGTGCACGCATTAGAACTTGCCCTATTTCTACTTGTCGGACAAAGAAGGTAATTGATAGGAAAAGTATAATCAACATAGATTTAGTATACACTATCTAATAGGATACTCTCAATTGGTGCGAAGTAGTAACTTAGCCATACATAGAATATGATGCTTAATATGAGGTAAGGGTAAGGGTTAGTAATTCAACACACGTAGCTGGACCAATGTACGGGGTGAAATTCTCTAGTTGCCAGACCAAGGAATTAGAGATACATAACTTACCACCTTGCATGCAAGACACTAAGAAAGAATTGTTATAGCTAGTTTTATCGCGTTATGAACCTATGGGGAACACTTATGCCCTAGTTTTCCTCATCAATTTATAAACACTAAAGTTTTAATCTTGCTACTTATTTAATTAGAAATAATAGAACAATTTTTGTTTCACAAAACCACCCTTTTATTTAACAGCTTTTGGAAAGGACTTGACTAAATAGACGTAATCGTAGATTAAAGTTAAGTTTGAACCAATTTCCTCCTGGGATCGACCCCAACCTAACAATTGGCTTCTTTACTTGATACGACCGCTTATACTTCTTTAGAAAATTATAATTTGAGCATATCAAATTTTGGCGCCGCTGCCGTCGAAAGTGGCTTTTAGATTAACTTTAAGCATATTACTGAATTTTAGTCAACACTTTCCTGATTTTACTTTTATTTTTGTTTTTATCTCTCGCATGTCTAGATTTCGTGTATGCCAAGTTCACGGAGTCGAGGAGAACCAATACTTTCACTTGATCCAGAACTAAACCGTACACTTTGCAGAATGAACAATCCAAACAATCCTGCTAATATTGATGATGAGATAAACCCTCAACTTCCTCCACCAGTTGATGCTCGTAATCAAGTGATTGTTTATAACCCTGGTGAAGGTAATCAGAGGAGGAAACCACCTTCCCCACGCCCTCAAGAGTACTATAGGGGAAATGTTAACATCACAGACTCTGATGGGACACTTGTCCTACCTCCTCTATCACATGGTCATATTTTCGTGGTAACTAGTAGCTTGATGCAGATGCTCACCACTAGATGTTTGTTTTCAGGGCTACCATCTGAGGATCCACATGGTCACATCGCCAAACTAAGGTCGGTGTGTAAGAGTTGTGTAGGGAGGCCGGACTTAGACATGGATGTAATTGGATTAAGGGTGTTCCCTCTCTCACTGACAGGGGAGGTCGCAATTTGGTGTACTGAGTTGCCCTACAATTCAATATATACTTGGGAGAAGTTGATGTATGTATTTCTAGCACGGTATTACCCGGTTTCTAAAAAGCATAATCACAAAGATAGGGTCAACAATTTTGTGGCATTGCCTGGGGAGTCGGTAAGTAGTTCTTGGGATAGGTTCACCTCATTTCTGAGAAGTGTCCCAAACCACCGTATTGATGATGAATCATTGAAAGAGTACTTCTATAGGGGGCAATATGATAACAAAAAGGCGGTGCTTAATAGAATTGCGGGTGGCTCCTATGGGGAGTGTACTTATGCAAATATCGCTAAGATGTTAGAGACAATCTCTCGAAATAATAAATCTTGGTGCACTAGGAAGTCGGATACTAGGAGAAACACTTTGGCAGTGCAATCTACACACAACCCAGCCGCAGATGTGATTCGTGAACAGATTGCTCAAATGAGAACTGAGCTTGGGTTAGTGTTGAAACATGTCACTGGGGGTGCAGAAAAAGTGAATGCGGTGAATTATTTGACTAAGCCACCACCGCGGGTAGATGAATTTTACTATGAGGAAGATTCTTATGCAGTAAATGAGCAGACGGAGGGTTTCTGACCGAACATCAGAGGCTACAATCAGGAGAGTTGGCGCCAAGGTCAAGGAAAACAAGGTCGGAACTATGGAAATTACAATCGAGAAGGTAACTATGTTCGTGAAGGAAACTACAAACGCGACAACAAGTTCAACCGGGGTAACTATGGAAACAGTAACGATCGAAGTGGGCCCTATGTTCCACCTCAAAATCGGGAACTTGCTCCTAGGGATGGTGGAGGTAGTATGGTGCGAGTTGAAGACATGTTGCAAAAGATGAGGAGGAGGTTTGACGCAAGTGATGAGCACGCCAAGGAGTTGAGAGGTGATTTGGCTAATATTGGGCAAAAAGTTGATGGACATGCAGTCTCAATCAAGCATCTTGAGATGCAAATGTCCCAATTTTCGTCTACTGTGAACCCTCGTCAACCGGGTAATCTTCCTAGCAATACCGTAAAAAATCTGAAAAATGATGGACATTTTAGGGAAGTCACGAATCGAGGGGGTAAGCAAACCATTGATCCACCTATGTCGTCTGGTGTTAAAGATGAGGTGAGAAGAGAAGATGCGGTAGTAGAAGCTAGTGGTGAGTTGGTAAATGAAGTGGTAAAAGAATTAGAGATGCCCCAAAAGGTGACCTCTGTTCCTAGACCACCACCACTATTTCCACAAAGATTGGTTAAGAAGACTGAGGATGGCAAATACTGGCGTTTTATTACTATGTTGAAAAAGCTTTCCATCAATGTACCTTTGATAGAAGCTCTTGAACAAATGCCCGGTTATGCCAAGTTTATGAAAGATATGGTCACTAAGAAGAGGTCGGTGAATTTTGAGGATGATGATCAGATGCAACATTGTAGTGCTATTGATACAAGGTCTCTTGAGCAAAAGAAAGAAGATCCTGGTGCTTTCACTATTCCATGTACCATCGGGTTATTACACTTTCCTAAAGCATTATGTGATCTTGGGGCAAGCATAAATCTCATGCCTCTCTCCATTTACAAAAAGTTGGGTTTGGATGACCCAAAGCCCACTGCGATGCAGTTATTGATAGCCGATCGAATAGTGAAGAGGCTTATTGGGATACTCCACGATGTGTTAGTGAAGGTGGAGTCATTTATATTTCCGGTCGATTTTCCCATTCTTGACTGTTTGGTGGATTTTGAGGGGCCTATTATTCTTGGGAGGCCGTTCCTTGCTACCAGACGCGCCTTGGTTGACATGGAGAAAGGGCAGATGAAGATTCATTTGAACAATGAAGAAGTGACTTTCAACATTTGTAGGTCCATGAGGCAGAGTGATGAGATCCAAACGGTATCTGCTATATCCTACAGGGTTGACAGTACGTCTAAGGTTCAAATCAAAGAGCACCTTGGTGTTGAGGCACTAGCCGCAATGATCATGAATTTTGAGAGTGATGGTATTGAAGAGTATGGGACATTGGTTGTGTTACTTGATCGAGGTGATTTTTGGTTCAAACCAAAGAAATTGGTGTTAGACATGAAACATCGTGAGTCTCCACCTGCGAAATCATCTATTGAAGAGGCTCCAAAATTAGAGTTTAAGGCTTTACTACCTCATCCGAGGTATGTATTCTTAGGGTAAGAGGACACTTTGTTGGTAATTATTTCGTCATATTTGAAGGTGCAATAAGTAGAGTGTTTGGTTGAAGTGTTGAAAAGGTTCAAAAGAGCTATTGGGTGGACTATTGCGGATATTATTGAGATGCCTCCCGGTATTTGTTCACACAAAATCCAACTAATGCCCAATCTGAAGCCAAGTATTGAGCACCACAGATGTTTAAATCCACCTATGCAAGAGGTAGTGAAAAAAGAAAATTATTAAGTGGTTGGATGCCGAAGCCATATATCCTATCGCTGATAGTAGTTAGGTATGCAATGTTCAGTGTGTGCTTAAGAAAGGGGGAATGACTGTGGTCCCTAATGAGAAAAATGAAATTGTTCCAATGAGGCTGGTGACCGGATGGAGAGTGTGTATGGAATACCGGAAATTGAATGCATGGTCTGAGAAGGACCATTTTCATATGCCCTTCATGGATCAGATGTTGGATAGGCTTGCAAGAAAGGGGTGGTATTTTTTTCGTGATGGTTATTCGGGTTACAACCAAATCTCTATTGCACCGTAAGATCAAGAGAAAACAACCTTTACTTGTCCTTATGGAACATTCGCGTTCAATAGGTTTCCCTTTCGGGTTGTGTAATGCACCGGCTACTTTTCAGAGATGTATGATGTCTATATTCTCCGATATGGTGGAGGACACCATTGAGGCATTTATGGATGATTTTCTATTGTTGGTGACTCATTTGCTCATTGTTTGAGTCACTTGGCTGAAGTTCTCAAAAGATGTGAAGATTGCAACCTTGTGCTAAATTGGGGAACATGACACTTTATGGTGAAAGAGGGTATTGTATTGGTCCATCGCATCTCAGAGAAGGGTATAGAGGTTGATCAAGCCAAAGTTGAGGTGATAGAGAGACTTCCTCCACCCATCTTGTCTGAAGGCATTTAGAGAGATGAAGGAGAAGTTGGTGTCTGTACCCATTATTATTTCTCCGGATTGGAGCAAACCATTTGAGGTTATGTGTGATGCTAGTGGGGGATCTCTTGGTGTAGTATTGGTACAAAGAAGGGATAAAATCATTCACCCCATTTATTAGGCCAGTAAGGCTCTTAATGAAGCTCAGAAGAATTATACTGTGACTGAACAAGAGCTACCTGCGGTTGTATTTCCCTTCAAGAAATTTTGCTCCTATTTGCTTGGCACGAAAGTTATAGTGCATAGTGATCATTCTGCCTTGAGATATTTGATGGAAAAGAAGGATGTAAAACCGAGGTTGATTAGATGGGTTTTACTGTTGCAAGAGTTTGACTTTGAAGTGAAAGATAGAAAAGGGATCGAAAATCAAGTTGTCACTTGTCTAGATTAGAGGATGAAGCTATGCGAGAGTTGGGTGAAAAGGATGAAATTTATGATACTTTCCTGGATGATCATGTATTGGCCGCTTCTCATGACTTGATTCCATGGTTCGAAGATTTTGCAAATTACATGGCTTGTGATATCGTCCCATCAGACTTGTCCTTTCATCAAAGGAAAGAGTTCATGCATCATATGAAAAAGTTCTTTTGTGATGAGCCATATCTATATAGGAGTTGTGCCGATGGTCTTATTCGGCGTTGTGTGCCGGAAGTTGAGATGTTGAGTGTTTTGGAGGCACGCCACTCCTCGCTTGTGGGTAGGAATCATAGTTGTATCCGGACTGCCCATAAAATCTTGCAATGTGGCTACTATTGGCCAACCAAACACCAAGATACTCATGAGTTCGCCAAGGCATGTGATAAGTGCCAAAGAGATAGAGGTGTTTCTAGACGATAAGAGCTCCCTTTAAATCCCATTCTTGTAATGAGTTGTTTAATGTGTGGGGCATTGACTTTATGGGCCCGTTTATGAGTTCTCATGGGATGAAGTATATTCTTGTGGCGCTTGATTATGTGTCAAAATGGGTGGAAACGGTAGCACTTGCAAATAATGAACGAAAGAGTGTCACCGTGTTTTTGAAAAAGAACATATTTTCCAGATTTGGCACCCCAATGGCCATTATTAGTGATGGGGGATCCCACTTTTGCAACAAGTTGTTCAAAGGGTTATTGGAGTAATATGGGGTTCGTCACAATGTGGCCACTCCTTCCAATCCTCAGACTAGTGGGCAAGTTGAGGTGTCAAACAGAGAAATCAAGTAGATTCTGGTAAAAATGGTGAATGCGAGTAGAACGGATTGGTCAAGCAGGCTTGATGATTCTCTTTGGTCCTACCGGACAGCATACAAGACTCCCATAGGTATGTCTCCGTTCCAACTTTTATATGGGAATGCTTGTTATTTACCGGTTGAGTTAGAGCATAAGCCATGTGGGCAATAAAGAAACTGAAGATGGATTGGAATGAAGCAGCGGAACAGAGGTTTAATGGGTTAAATGAGCTTGATGATTTTCGTTTGTAGGCATATGAAAGTTCAGCCCTCTACAAAGAAAAGATGAAGAAGTACCATGACAAAAAGAATGAGAAGCGCAACTTTGTTGCTGGGGATTTGGTGTTTTTGTTCAACTCTAGGTTGCGCTTGTTTCCGGGCAAACTCAAGTCCAAATGGACTGACCCATTCTTGATCAATCAAGTATTCCCTCATGGTGCGGTTGAGTTGGAGAACAAGCAGTGTGTAAGGTTCAAGGTGAATGGACAAAGAATCAAAATCTACCTAGGGTATGCGGAAAATGCGAATGAAGTGGTTGAGGCATACCATCTTGATGAAGTCTAAGTAATCAAGAGTCTTGCGTCATGCCGCGACGTTAAATAAAGCGCTGATTGGGAGGCAACCCAATATATATCCTCTAGCCAACAATAATTTTTTTCTTGATTTTATATGAGTAGTTGCGTTATTTCAGTGTTTTACTTAATGTCATGTATGTATTTTATTTGATTTTCTTTTAGAAGTGTTGGCTAGAGAGTAGACTAGGGTTCGTGTCTAAAAACTGTCCAGAAAACACAAAAAGATTAGCTTATTGGTTGTTCAATGTACAGGACAAAACCACCAGAAATTTGTCTGGTGCACTGATCGATGGACAAATCGACGGACCTTCGTCCCACCGACGGACCGTAGATAGGGTCCGTGGATCCCAGGTTTGTTTTTCAATATGGTCTAAGTTAGGGCACAGTCGACGAAACAGTCGACGGACCATCAATGGACTTACGGTCCGTCGATGGGGAATTTTTAGTTTCCCAGACCCAATAACCCGACCCGACCCGACCGGCTATATATTGATTTTAAAACTCTTCAGTTACCTCCCACCTTTTCAAGTACCCTCCCCATTTTCCTTAAACTCCCCCACTCACTCACCCACTTCTTCACCATTAATCACTTCTGATTTCCATCTTCTCCAAATTCCCCTAAATCCCCAAACCCTTCTCTCCCAACTTTCCATCATTTTTCTTCCCTCTTTCCGATCGGTGTTCAAAGGCGGGCTCGGTGTTATTCGTGCACAAATTCATCTCCCCTCTCACTACACTACAATACACAAGTATGTCATTCTCATCTATGAATTCTTGTTCATTTGCATGCGAAATTGATGAAATATGCATGTGGGTCTTGACTTCGGGATGCAATTGCATGATTAAACAGTTATAATTGGGTTCCTTGTCCCTTAGAATGATGGAAAGTTAATGGGTTGGGGTGTTAGTGTCTAAATGAACTGTGTTATGAGTGTTGTTATTTTCCGACTTAGGGATTGATGGTCTGTTAAATTCTAGGATTGAAATTGCAATAATTGATGCCCTAGGAATGACGAAACGATGTGTTACTTGATATATGAACATTATGTGTCTTAAGTTGCTTGAAATTGTCCATTGGGGGTGCCAAAAATGGCTTAACAATATCTGTCTCTGACCGACAGTACGAGACCCCGTCTATGGACCATCAATCAATCGACGGATCATCGATGGGGTCCGTCGACAGGTACTCCCTGATGTTGTTTAACTGTGTAACAACGAACTAGGTCTACGGTCCGTCGATTGATCGACGGACCGTCCTGCACGTCCATCGTCTTTAACAGAACCCTGTTTTCTGAGGGTCTAAAAATTTTGTTAATTTTTTTTCTATGTGTCCAACGACGGACTAGGTCTACGATCCGTATCGACAGACCGTCCTTCAAGTCCGTCATTTCTAACAGAACCTTTGTTTCTGAAGCTCTCAAGATTTTGTCTAAGTGTCAAATGTTGGAAGTGGACTACGGTCTGTCGTTTCATCGACGGACCATTTTGCACGTCCGTCGTTTCAAACTGCCACCACTGTGGACCTATACCTTCTATCATTTACTAAGTGTCCACCGATGGACCCTACTGACAGGACGTCGTTTCATCAACGGACCGTCTATAGTGCTCGTCGTTTAGTTTTGCAGTTTTGAACTTGACTCTGTTTTGTGTTTCAAATTTGGTCTTGCTTTTGTTGGGTGTGTCAGATGTTTACAATGAAACTAATAACTCTCTTTTGCAGTACCAATGGCCCCCAAGACAAACTTAGTCTACTCCAGAGAACGTTCCAAGTATGTCGCCCTTTCACGCCGGATGGTGATTGGCTCATACGATGATCGTCATCCATAATATATGCCACGAGGCACCCAGACACTGACTCGTGCTGCTAGGACCACTCGGGGCACGCCCAAAAAGGTGGCGTCGGACGTAGTCACTGGCTCCCAGTCTGATGAGGAGCGCACACTGACCGGCACACCATCTGGGTCTTCTGCTTGTTCTGAGGAGCGTCCGGCTCCGAGGAGGCTTCCGGGTCTGAGGGAGCGTCTTGATTGCATGGTGCCACTGTTCCTTCTGCACCTGCCCACTTTGTCTCGTCTGATGAGGCCGATAGTGCGGATTGTACTCCAACACCCATGACCGACGTCCCTACACCGGTTGCTGATCAGCCCAACCAGTGGTGCGTAGAAGGCCAATACCAGATGTACAAAAATGCAAAGCTGCTCAACGATAAGGGGGTCATGACTCGAACTCTGGTAGTCGAGCGGTGAGTTCTTACAGGGATTCTCTACTCTGTCCCTGATGTACATGCTCTTTTCATCCGCCATCGGCTAGAGTGAATGTCTAGGAGTGTTGGACGCTACAGCGAGGAGGTGGTGTGAGAGTTATACTCTTCATATTAGCGAATCTCCGGTCTTCATTGTATAGGCGGTCTAATCGTGCAAAACATGCACCACTTGATCATGTTCGAGTCTGTGGCCGCAGGGTGGACATCTCTTTACCCACTATTCGTTGTTTCTTATACACTGCTGATACAGATGCTACAAGGGAGCCCCCTACCCCAGAGTTTGACTATTGGTGAAAGCTGATTAAGGAGGTCCATTTCCAGCGTAATACGGGGGTCAGAGAGACCACCAAGAGGTGGATAGCCCAGCACATTACCGTGGATGGTGCGGGTGCAGATTGGGTGCTGGAGCCCAGAGGTGTTTTCAAGAAACCCAAACTCATATTCGCGGCCAAATTTATCTGGCTATTGGTCCGTCACTGCCTATCCCCTACTTCTGACAACATTCTTACATGGGATAGAGCAGTATTAGTAGGTGCTATGGTTGCAGAGTTCGTGGTGGATATTCCGAGACTGTTGCTGGCAGTCTTTCATGAGAGGGCCTTTAAGGCCACCACCACGTACCCTTTTCCTTGCATGATTTTCGAGTTGTGCAGGTCTGCTGGAGTGCCCGTATGGCATATTGATGTTCTTAGGACTCCTACTAGGGCAGTTGATATCGGTCTCATCCGGGATGAGGACAATGAGCGGAACCCAACAGAGGGCCCAGAGTGGAGGTGCAGCCGCTAGGAGAGAACTTGGCGGACACGATAGAGCAAGCCCAAGGGGCTGATAAAGCTACATAAAAGCCTACCAGCACCACCTGGTTGAGTCTATCCCGTGTAATAGCACAGCTCCGAGTTACTCCCGCTCTACTCCATCTTGAGCACAGGTCCCGATTGCTAGGGTCCAGAAGTTAGAAGCCCAGATGGACACACTGCTGCATTATATCCAGCCTTGGATGCATTAGTCCATTGCTGAGGAAGTACACCAGCGCCTTGACGCCTTCGAGTTGAGAATTCTCGCCCGTCCAGCCCCTACTATTGACTTGACAACTCTCCAGGTTGTTGTGGCGAGTCTGAGAGATGATGTGGATGCCATTCTGAATGCACGAGTACCTGAGCTTGATTCGACACCTGCAGAGCCTACTGAGGATTGGTGTTTGCTGCACTGTTCCAGAGCACCGCTGCGCCACCGCCTCCGCCACGTGAGCATGCCAAGAGGCAAAGGACCAGAGAGGGTGATGAGGCTCGTTCTAGGAAGAGAGAGCGTACTGAGTTGGAGGCTGCGAGGAGAGCCTCGTTGATGGATGAGGAGGCCCGACAGATGAGGGCTCATGAGTTGGCTGCTGGGGCGTCTAGCTCCAGGATTGTTGATATTGAGAGGAGCACTACTGAGGGTGCTGAGGGAGCGGGTTCTAGGAAACCAGACCCGCCATCTTGTTGATCGTCGGCGCTATATGCCTCAGGTTTTCTTCACCTACCACCATGTCTTATATTTCTTATGCATTGGGGACAATTGCATGCTTTCTTGTTGGGGGTGGGGTAAATGGAAAGTGAGTGCTAGGGTGAAGTCTGAGTAGCCCAACTCATGATCCTCTCTTGGGGTTATTCTTGCCTGTGTTCTTTTTCCCCAAGAGACTGATTATTTTACTGTTGAAACGGCATGTTAGTACCATGTACAAAGTATGAATGTGAAATATGAAGCATGATGGCTAATTACAAGGACATCCCGTTCTAAAATGAATGCTTTCATGATTAGGCATAGTGAATATTGAATGTGTTGGATCTAAGCATGACATAGCTATACACCATTGCATGACCCTTGATCTAACGCTCAAACTAGGTGTCCGATAATCTGGTAGGGTAATGAGGTATTAAGTGAGTGTGAGGAAAGTTGAATAGTCCACCGTTGGTAGCCAAGTAACCTGTGTTAGACAATTAGGAAAGGATCATAGGCCCTTGTTCAAAATAGTCAATCTTTAGCCTAAATGAAAGAAAACCAAATGAAATTAATCCTTTTTTATCCAAATGACTTGAGCTTACAATGGACCTTTCTTTTCTAACCCAACTCATCTTTTCTGGGTACAATGTATTGGCCTTGGTCCCCCCTTGGACATGTGCACCTCAGCTTATGCCAAAAGCATAAGTTGAGGGTGGCTAATGTAGAAACCAATCTCGTCCTGGCCCTGACCCAACTTTGGGTATTGTGTACCTTGACTTATGGAAAAGCCATAAGTTGAGGGTGACTATTATGAGGAATGTTCCGGAAAGCGGGGTTGAAAGACTTTATGTAAAAAAAAAAAAAAAAAGAAAAAAGAAAAGAAAAGTGGCTCAATCAAAGTTGAAATCAAGTGAAAATTTTGAAAATTTGAAAATAAAAATAAAAGAAGAGTTATTTGCACGAAAGGAGCGAGTGTTGAAAAATAATCCTTATACTCAAATTGAAATAACTGTGCGAAAAAAAGAGGATGTTGTTTTTAAAGTGAGGACACTAGTTGAAATATTGGAAAGTTGGTACCTTGGTGAGAGATAAAAGCGGAGATGTGTCGGTTCGTGGTGAGTCTGTGTCATGGTCTGATCCACATGAATGAGCCTAAGAGTGATATCATGCATAAAAATAATGAAAATAATTGGGATTGATAGCCAGATGATTATGAAAGCTTAAATGAAGATACTTTTGTAGAAAGGTGAGTCATAGTGAGTCGCTTAAGGACAAACAACGAATTTAAGTTGAGGGTGTTGATGTACCGTGGTTTCACGGTACTTTCAATGCTCTTTACTTAATTTTAGTGTGTGTCTAAGGCCTTTTTGTAGTAATTTTAATATATTTTTATCTGTGTTTGCAGGAAACTGTCCAGAACGGAAACGCTGAATTGTGCTGAAATCATTGCAGAAGTGATGACCTACGAAGACATCGACGATTCGTAGGTGATGATCGTCGACTAGAGGTTCAAGTTGCTATAATCAACTCGTGGAATTCTGACCAAGTGTGGGGCTACGGAAGGATTGACGGTCCGTCGACTGATCGACGGACCATCCTGGCATATCGTTGATTGTAAAGAAAGTAGTCCCAGTACCCGACTTGAAGAAACCATTAAGTATGCAGGAACGGAGGCCATCGACCTAACGTAGGTCCTTCGACGGACCTTGTTGTTGCTCCGTCGATGGTAACATAAAGGATGTAAAAGTAGAGGCTTAAAAAAATAATTAAGTGTGGACTGATGGGAGTTGTCGACGGTTCGTCGATCCATCAGTTGGGTCGTCGACAGAAGACACGTTTTGGACAGATTTTTACTTATTTAGAACTCCTTTTATTTTAGGACTTTATTATTATGAATAGGACTAAAAACCTCATTTTTGAAGTTAGACTTTTTACTAATTTTTATACTCTTGTTATTGGAAGTTGAACTTTGGATTTTGGGAATTACTTCAAGTTTCCGAAATCGATTCTTACAATATTATCATTCATTCAAGTGGTATTTCTGGATTTTCTTCAAACTTGTGAAAGTAAGTATATGAATTCTTGTCCATGAATTGTGTAATGCTAAGCATGGGTAACTAAATCCACAACTAGGGTTGTGGTAACCATGGGTAATTAACAAGATAAAACTACTTAAAAAATAATTCTAGAATAGGATCTTGCATGTATTGATAATTCATTCGTTTAGAATTCTTTTTAACGACTGAACGCATTAGAACTTGCCCTATTTCTACTTGCCGGACCAAGGAGGTAGTTCATAGGAAAAGAATCATCAACATAGATTTAGTATACACTATCTAATAGGCTACTCTCAATTGGTGAGAAGTAGTAACTTAGCCAAACATTGAATATGATGCTTAATATGAGGTAAGGGTAAGGGTTAGTAACTCAATACACGTAGCCGGACCAAGGTACGGGGTGAAATTCTCTAGTTGTCAGACCAAAGAATTAGAGATACATAACTTACCACCTTGCATGCAAGATACTAGGAAAGAATTGTTATAGCTAGGATTATCGCGTTATGAACCTATGGGGAACACTTATGCCCTAGTTTCCCTCATCACTTGATAAACACTAAAATTTTAATCTTGCTACTTGTTTAATTAGAAATAATAGAACATTTTTTGTTTCACAAACCCCCCCTTTTATTTAACTTTTTTCGGAAAGGACTTGACTAAATAGACGTAATCGTAGATTAAAGTTAAGTTTGAACCATTTTCCTCGTGGGATCGACCCCAACCTAAAAATTGGGTTCTTTACTTGATACGACCGCTTATACTTCTTTATGGAAGTATAATTTGAGCGTATCAACATTTATGATTGATTTGAAGTCATTTGGAAGTCAAACGTCCAAGACGTTCAAAAGTTAGACCTTGAGACGTGCATATGTGACTTGAGTGTGCCTAGCCTATTTGGATGTGTTGGGAGTGTTGTTTGATGATCAAACTGTTATGGAAGGATTTTAACATGTTAAGGGGTGTATTTACTTTGGAAACGTCCGAGTACGACTCTCCAAGGGTCCCGCAAGTAGGGGTGTGCATCGGTCGGTTCGGTTTAGTTTATTGGTTTTTGGTTTTTAAATACGGTAGCCCAATTACAAACCAATAAGATACTCTTTATTGGTTTTTGGTTTATCTGTTTTTGGTCGTTATAAGTTAGGTTTTCGATTTACCCAATTAGAAGATGTCCCTAAAATATTATATGACTTTTAACATATCTAAATTCTTTGATATAGTAAGACAAGAAAACTAATGAAAAATTGCATCAATAAGAGAAAATGTAGTTCGAAGGCGATAATTACATGTCATCGCCAAAACATAGTATGAAATTATATATATGCTAATCAAATTATGGACCTTTACAAACTTACGAATGCTACAACCTACAATTACAAAATAAAACCTAAATCAAGTTAAATTTTCCAACAAGACTAAAACTAAAACTAAAATCAAATAGATACAATTGTGAACCCTTACTAATTTAGTTTTTAGGTTTTGCGTAAACAATTAAGAGTAGTAAAATGACCTAGTGAGAAGTGGGTAGAGTACTAATAATTTTACATACTTATAGTGTCTAGTTATATATTAAATTTTTATTTAATAATTAGGAAGCGTAAAATAGTAAATTATTACGGTCTTATTGGGTTATCGGTTTACCCAATAACACAATAGTAAAAACCGATACCGAACGAATAACCCAATAACATTTTTTATAAACCCATTACAACCCCAATAACCCAACTATCAAATAACAATAACCCAATAATGTTTTTTTTGGTTCTATTTATCGGTCGGTTTGGTTTTTGCACAATTCTACCAACAAGAGGCCCTGAAGGAGGACCCAAAGGACGTTGAGACACTGCGTTGGCAATGTCAATCGACGAGCCCAAAGGATGCCTATATTGTTTGAACTAGACTCTTTCATAGATGTGTGACGACTCACCACCGATGAACGAGACTCTACTAGATGTGGCAATATGAGACTTTGGACCCTAAAACCACTCTTGTAAACTTCATGCTCTTATACCACGTTTTTTTGACATTCATACAATATAGGCGACGAATGATATCTATGGGCATGTAAAAGACTTATGAGAGGTCAAGTACGCCATGTTACTTCTAGAGGATGATCCCCGGTCGTGACAAACGTGGTACGTTTACAAGAGTGTTTTGAGGGTCCTAAGTCTCATATTGCCACATCTAGTGGTGTTTCATTCATCGGTGGTGAGTCGTGACACATCTATGAGCAAGAGTCTATAGGACGATACAGTTTCCCTTCTTCATTATTCTCACATTGTGCCATAGTACTTAACTCTATAAGATCTCCCTCTTCTGTTTTCTTGTCCTGTGGTCTTTTAGATGTGATTGCTTGGATGAGATGGTATCACTATGCTTGAGGGAGAAAAGGTAAGTTTTGATGCTTATCTTGGTTTTATGATTTTATGAGTATGTGTGAAGGTGAATTTTGATATATGTGGATGTGATGCCATTTATGGCTATATATGATATCAATGTGAAATGACATGTTAGGTGAAGATTTATTTAATGATATGATTAATACTTCTTATAGTTGAATTGAGTTCCTTTTTGGGAATAATGGGTTGTTTTATAAGTATGAAAAATTGTAGTATAATCTTATGGTTTGAGTTTCAAATGCTTAGGAAGAAATGTGTTAAATGGTAAGGATGCATGTTGCCTTTGTATAGACTTGATCCTAGAAGTGAAGGTAGTGTGCTTACATTGTAGGGTGATGATGTGTGTTGGAGTGACCTAGAAGTTACCTTTCCTTGGTATTGAAAGAAAAGAAAGAGGCTTTATGGATAAGTCTCCTCTATTGGTTTCCCCAAATGTTTTATGACCCTTGGCATTTATGGTAGGGCCGAAACCTTTTGTTGTTTGGAAGTATGACCTATCTTGATTGTTATGGATTTCCTTTAGGTGTTAGGCCTAAGGGTAATGTGGATGGTGGAGTTAAGTAGCTCTTAAATGGGTTTACCCTATGTGAGGGATGATGGTGTGAGTAGTAAGGTTGTAGATATTCCTATCTTGTCCTTCTATTCTTACATGAGCTTGAAACTAAAAAAATCATAGTAGCTTGTTCTTGATAGGAGTCTTGCATAAAAGTATGAGTTTCATGTTCTCCATATGCTTTATATTTCCTAATTGACACTATGTTAAGAATGTTTGAATATTTATATTGCATTAAAAAGGAATTTTTGGCCAAAGTCATATTCTCTCATGTTGATTATGCATCTTGATGTGTAGATTGTACATTAGACTTTATGAGGCATGTAAGGAGCATGCTGGATGTCACTTATAATGTTTGGCGTTTTAAGCAATCAATGAGAAATTGAGTTTCATTTAAATGAAAAATTATGAGTCTCTTAAAAATGTGTGACTTTTGTGATTTGGGAAGTATGAATGTAAGCTCACTCTTGAAAAATGAAGGTACGTCTAGCTAGTGTCCTTGTGTGTGCCTAAAATTGTAAGAATTTCCCTAAAATGGTGAATGTTTATGGAAGCTAGTGTTATGCTAGAAATTGAAACTATGTGAAATGACTTCCTATTGTTGTTATGTGTGTGATGTTATTTACCATTTTGACTTCACTAGGAAGGAAGTATGAACATGCTTTGGTTAAAAGTTGAGAAATTCTCATTTAACATGAATTGACCTTTGTGCATTGTTTGTGAATGAACTCATGAAACATATAAGTGTGTTGAGGGGAAGTAAATTCCTCCTTAAACATAACTAAGCATGGTAAGGTTGAGTATGTCCTTCATGGCATTATGTCTAAATGATACGGATCCTTGTTAACCTCCTAGACTCAAGTCTATGTGCATTGAAATATGAGTGCCTATTTGCTTCTTGAGTGATGTTGAACTTTCCTATGTGTGACTAAAAGGGTGTTGCATAATAAGATCTTAATGAATTAAAATGGAAACACCATTGTTATGATTAGGAGAAGGATTTTCCTCCTATGAACATGACAAGATCCTATGTGTTTAATGCATTAAAAGGTTAGTGAATAAAGGTTTTACTTGCTTGTGTTACATTGAGTGCTAAATGGTATGAAAGTTGGAGTCCTCTCATATTCTGGGATCACCCCTAGATGTAACTGACGTTGTCCTCCTCAGAGAGGAGCAAGTGTAGTCTGTTAACATTAATCATTACATTCCTAGGTTAAAGAATGCGGAAAATTAATAATTTTCATCTACATCTACTTGATGAGGTTTACTTAGACCTCTCACTTACACATTATATATACATAAAGTGTTTACATTGACTCCTTGCAATAAGAAGCTTACTTAGTCTTCTACTTTTATTTCACACACACACATATATATATATATAGCATACACAATATAGTCTTAATATGGATGTATCACATTAAACCATCTAAACAGAATAGAAAAATATGGGCATAGCCCTTACACAACTGTATAAATGTCACTTAGGGCTTACAACAATATCTTGAAACAACAAGAGTGAAATGATTGTCTTTAGACTATAAAAATATAACATAGGTAGTGTGACAAAAGGCAACATCCTCGGAACTTGAGGACATACCCAAACATGGAGAAATAATCCACGCCTTCCTTATAAAGTGATCACGAACCCTTCAACGACCGAAACCTAAAATGTTAGGAAAAAGGGAGGAATAGGGGTTCTCAAATCACTTGTACTATGTATGGAAACATATGCACACACAACAAATAAATCATGCTAAAAAGGGACATTTAATAAAACCATGCCAAGTTACTTTGAACAGCCTTATTCATAATTAACAAAGACCTACAAGACAATAATCATGCATCCTTTAAGACTATAGCATATTCAACACAAGACCAAGAAAATTAAGTTAAGCCAAGTCAACATGTGTATAGCATAATAGATTTCATTGCCAATGCAACTCTACCATAATTTTATAACCAGAAAGCATGTTCATGAGTTCTAACATTATAATATAACTGACACCCTTACCCATAACCCTTTACCAAACATACTAGTACAATGGTCAAGTGAAGCCCCATTAATCCACTCAACCAATCCAACTAACCAAAGGATCATGAATAATGTGTAACTTCACATAACATAGTATTAATTTTCATATTTAGGAATCTAGACCATTAACATGAAGAATCAACATAAGCATAATAGTTATTTAATATGAGAATAGAAACATAAGAATATTCTTGTAAGACTTCCCTCAATGCTAACTAGTGCAATGTACAGGTAGAGTATGATAACCCTACCAAGAATAAGTCAAACCCCTTAGGTCATCCTTGTTAGAGTTCACTTTATTACTTCACTTTACCTTTGGAAACATCTTTCTTAAACCGACATAGACTACATGATCTAATGTGGAATACGGTTTCATAGAACCCTACAACGAAAGAAGGTGGACTACTTGCCAAGGTAGTACTAAAACATGAACATGCATCTCTGTGGATCCACTAGCTAGTATTTCTATGGGGGCAACATAGTTCAAGGACCAGGAGATGTGTTTGGGACCCTCTTTATACTACATGCATTATAGTGTCCAATCTCATGAGTACAATAGTGAACCTACCTTCCCTATTTGGGAAGGGACAATCCTCACCACTAGTTCACTCGTTCCTAATCTAGAGTCCCTTTTGAAATGTCTTTCTTAAATAATCCTAACTTAGTTTAGGTCATAGGAGACTACTCCTTATATAGTTATAGTCTTTACACCAATAGGTATTGCATGAGAATATCCTTTCAATACAACCCTCACATGTGAGATTAACATTTTAACATCATCATATTATAGTACCACACTTAGTTACTTTAAAACCAACCTTATATCATCACGTCTTAACATAATTTCACAATACACAATACTCAAGACATTTCAATAGCATCATAATACAAACACCTAATTAATTCAATCATAAGATATACTTCAATTTAACTTCATCACCAAGTACAAACCACCATAATTGAAGTAAAGGTTAAAGATCACAAAGACTTACCCAATATCCTTCACAAGCCGTCATCCAAGGTTTTACCATCAACCATACAATTCAACCCAACAATGGGTGTAATATCATCACAGAATAGTAAATAACACAATAACGAAGTTAATTGCATCACTACAACTCAATTCAACACTAGCTCATAACCTAGGGTTAGGGACGGGTATACTTCATGATCTATTCCACATACATGTTAAGTCATCAAGAACAAGCATAATTGAATAATAATACATCATAATATAAACTTAATTTTCAAAAGAAACCATATACAATACAATTTAGAAGATCAAAGTTTTATTAGAAATAAACTCATAAGAAATCATCTTTTGAAATCAATTTTGGAAGAACCCTTTGACGAAAGAAATCCTAAAGGTGAAGAATTCACATACCTTTGTATTTGATGAAGATTGATGGAGGAAAATTGACATCTTTATGCCAAAAAGAAATTGACCTAGTTCTCCAATAGAGTTCTTCTTTTCGGGAGAGAGAGAAAGAAGAGAAAAGGAAGAGCAATTGTGTTTGGGAAATTGTGGGAGTTGGGTTACTTTAATTAGGATTAGGTCTTTATATAAGTCCTTAACTAAATTAATTAGACCTCCCTTAACCTCTAAATGACAAACTAACCAACTAACTAATTAAATGAAACTTTTAAAACTTACCAGTGAAACTCAAGACTGACCTACGAGATCGATTGGCCCACGCCTTGTCACCTGCAACCGTTGGTGGCTACTGAGACATGATAGCTTCTTATCCAAAATTAAAGGGTCCTCCTCAAGCACCCTTTGTGTGGTCCTTGTGGAGTCGTACCCGTACATTTCGACCCTAAACCTACTCTCATACGTGTTAGACACATTACCACCCAATTCCATCAAATTCTGACTCCTAATACCTTGTCAAATAGACTAAGGCACACTAGTACCTCTTGCACTAGAGTCCGGACGTCATGGATGTTCCTTGATGTCTTGACTATAACAATATAACATAGGTAGACTGAGAAAAGGCAACATCCTCGGAACTTGAGGACATACCCAAACTTGGAGAAATGATCAAAGCCTTCCTTGTAAAGTGATCACGAACCATTCAACGACCGGAACCTCAAAATATTAGGAAAAAGGAATAGGGGTTAGAACATCACTTGTACTATGTATTGAAACATATGCACACACAACATATAAATCATGCTAAAAAGGGACATTTAATAAAACGATGCCAAGTTACTTTGAATAGCCTTATTCATAATTAACAAACACCTACAAGACAATAATCATGCATCCTTTAATCTATAGCATATTCACAGAAGACCAAGAAAATTTAGTTAAGCCAAGTCAATATGTGTATAGCATAATAGAATTCATTGCAAATGCAACTCTACCACCATTTTATAACCACAAATCATGTTCATGAGTTCTAACACTATAACATAACTGAAACCCTTACCCATAACCCTTTACCAAGCCTACTAGTACAATGGTCAAGTGAAGCCCCATTACTCACTCAACCAAGCCAACTAACCAAAGGATCATGAATAATGTGTAACTTCACATAACATAGTATTCATTCTCATATTTATGAATTTAGACATTAACAGAAGAATCAACATAAGCATAATAATTTTCATATGAGCATAAAAACATAAGAATATTCTTGTAAGACTTCCCTCAATGCTAACTAGTGCAATGTACAGGTAGAGTCTGATAACCCTACCTAGAATAAGTCAAACCCCTTAGGTCATCCTTGTTAGAGTTCACTTTATTACTTCACTTTACCTTTGGGAACATCTTTCCTAAACCGACATAGACCACATGATCTAATGTGGAATACGGTTTCATGGAACCCTACAACGAAAGAAGGTGGACTACTTGCCAAGGTAGTACTAAAACATGAACATAGCATCTCTGTAGATCCACTAGCTAGTATTCCTATGGGGGCAACATAGTTCAAGGACTAGGAGATGTGTTTGGGACCTCTTTATACTACATGCATTATAGTGTCCAATCTCATGAGTACAATAGTAAACCTACCTTCCCTATTTGGGAAGGGACAATCCTCACCACTAGTTCACTCGTTGCTAATCTAGAGTCCCTTTTGAAATGTCTTTCTTAAATACTCATAACTTAGTTTAGGTCATAGGAGACTACTCCTTATATAGTTATAGTCTTTATACCAATAGGAATTTCATGAGAATATCATTTCAAATCAACCCTCACATGTGAGATTAACACTTTAACATCATCATAATATAGTACCGCACTTAGTTACTTTAAAACCAACCTTATATCATCACCTCTTAAAATAATTTCACAATACACAATAGTCAAGACATTTCAATAGAGTTATAATACAAACTCCTAATTAATTCAATCATAAGATATACTTCAATTTAACTTCATCACCAAGTACAAACCACCATAATTGAAGTAAAGGTTAGAGATCACAAAGACTTATCCAATATCCTTCACAAGCCGTCATCCAAGGTTTTACAATCAACCATATAATTAAACCCAACAATAGGTGTAATATCATCACACAACAATAAATAACACAATAACGAAGTTAATTGCATCACTACAACTCAATTCAACACTAGTTCATAACCTAGGGTTAGGGACGGGTATGTTTCATGATATATTCCACATACTTGTTAACTCATCAAGAACAAGCATAATTGAATAATAATACATCATAATATAAAAATAATTTTCAAAAGAAACCATAGACAATACAATTTAGAAGATCAATTTTTTATTAGAAAGAACCCATGAGAAATCATCCTTTGAAAACCAATTTTGGAAGAACCCTTTGAGGAAAGAAATGCTAAAGGTGAAGAATTCACATACCTTTGTATTTGATGAAGATTGATGGAGGAAAATTGACGTCTTTATGCCAAAAAGAAATTGACCTAGTTCTCCAATAGAATTCTTTTTGGGAGAGATAGAGAAAGAAGAGAAAAGGAAGAGCAATTGTGTTTGGGAAATTGTGGGAGTTGGGTTACTTTAATTAGGCTTAGGTCTTTATATAAGTCCTTAACTAACTTAATTAGACCTCCCTTAACCTCTAAATGACAAACTAACCAACTAACTAATTAAATGAAACTATTAAAACTTACAAGTGAAACTCAAGACTGACCTACGAGATCGTCGATTGGCCCACGCCTTGTCACCTGCAACAGTTGGTGGCTACTGAGACATGATAGCTTCTTCTCCATAATTGAAGGGTCCTCCTCAAGGACCCTTTGTGTGGTCCTTGTGGAGTCGTACCTGTACATTTCGACCCTAAACCTACTCTCATACGTGTTAGACACATTACCACCCAATTCCATCAAATTCTGACTCTTAATACCTTGTCAAATAGACTAAGGCACACTAGTACCTCTTGCACTAGAGTCCGGACGTCATGGATGTTCCTTGATATCTTGACTATAACAATATAACATAGGTAGACTGAGAAAAGGCAACATCCTCGAAACTTGAGGACATACCTAAACTTGGAGAAATGATCCAAGCCTTTCTTGTAAAGTGATCACGAACCCTTCAACGACCGGAACCTCAAAATTTTAGGAAAAAGGGAGGAATAGGGGTTAGCACATCACTTGTACTATGTATGGAAACATATGCACACACAACATATAAATCATGCTAAAAAGGGAATTTAATAAAACCATGCCAAGTTACTTTGAAAAGCCTTATTCATAATTAACAAACACCTACAAGACAATAATCATGAATCCTTTAATCCTATAGCATATTCAACACAAGACCAAGCAATTAAGTTAAGCCAAGTCAATATGTGTTTAGCATAATAGAATTCATTGCCAATGCAACTCTACCACCATTTTATAACCACAAAGCATGTTCATGAGTTCTAACACTATAACATAATTGACACCCTTACCCATAACCCTTTACAAGCCTACTAGTACAATGGTCAAGTGAAGCCCCATTACTCCACTCAACCAAACCAACTAACCAAAGGATCATGAATAATGTGTAACTTCACATAACATAGTATTCATTCTCATATTTACGAATCTAGACCATTAACATGAAGAATCAACATAAGCATAATAGTTTTTCATATGAGCATACAAACATAAGAATATTCTTGTAAGACTTCCCTCAATGCTAACTAGTGTAATGTACAAGTAGAGTCTAATAACCCTACCTAGAATAAGTCAAACCCCTTAGGTCATCCTTGTTAGAGTTAACTTTATTACTTCACTTTACCTTTGGGAACATCTTTCCTAAACCGACATATACCACATGATCTAATGTGGAATACGGTTTCATGGAACCCTACAACAAAAGAAGGTGGACTACTTGCCAATGTAGTACTAAAACATGAACATAGCATCTCTGTGGATCCACTAGCTAGTATTCCTATGGGGGCAACATAGTTCAAGGACTAGGAGATGTGTTTGGGACCCCCTTTATACTACATGCATTATAGTGTCCAATCTCATGAGTACAATAGTGAACCTACCTTCCCTATTTGGGAAGGGACAATCCCCACCACTAGTTCACTCGTTGCTAATCTAGAGTCCCTTTTGAAATGTCTTTCTTAAATAATCATAACTTAGTTTAGGTCATAGGATACTACTCCTTATATAGTTATAGTCTTTATACCAATAGGAATTGCATGAGAACATCCTTTCAATACAACTCTCACATGTGATATTAACACGTTAACATCATCATATTATAGTACCACACTTAGGTATTTAAAACCAACCTTATATCATCACGTCTTAACTTAATTTCATAATACACAATAATCAAGACATTTCAATAGTGTCATAATACCAACACCTAATTAATTCAATCATAAGATATACTTCAATTTAACTTCATCACCAAGTACAAACCACTATAATTGAAGTAAAGGTTAGAGATCACAAAGACTTACCCAATTCCTTCACAAGCCGTCATCCAAGGTTTTACCATCAACCATACAATTAAACCCAAAAATGGGTGTAATATCATCACACAATAGTAAATAACACAATAACGAAGTTAATTGCATCACTACAACTCAATGCAACACTAGTTCATAACCTAGGGTTCGGGACGGGTATACTTCATGATCTATTCCACATACTAGTTAAATCATCAAGAACTAGCATAATTTAATAATAATAAATCATAATATAAACATAATTTTCAAAATAAACCATAGACAATACAATTTAGAAGATTAAATATTTATTAGAAAGAAACCCATAAGAAATCATCTTTTGAAAACCAATTTTAGAAGAACCCTTTGAGGAAAGAAATCCTAAAGGTGAAGAATTCCCATACCTTGGTATTTGATGAAGATTGATGGAGGAAAATTAACATCTTTGTGCCAAAAAGAAATTGACCTAGTTCTCCAATAGAGTTCTTCTTTTTGGGAGAGAGAGAAAGAGGAGAAAAGGAAGAGCAATTGTGTTTGTGAAATTGTTGCAGTTGGGTTACTTTAATTATGCTTAGGTCTTTATATAAGTCCTTAACTAACTTAATTAGACTTTCCTTAAACTCTAAATGACAAACTAACCAACTAACTAAATAAATGAAACTATTAAAACTTACAAGTGAAACTCAAGCCTGACCTACGAGATCGTCGATTGGCCCACGCCTTGTAACTTGCAACCGTTGGTGGCTATTGAGAGCTGATAGCTTATTATCCATAATTGAAGGGTCCTCCTCAAGGACCCTTTGTGTGGTCCTTGTTGAGTCGTACCCGTACATTTCGACCTACTCTCATACCCTTACCACCCAATTCCATCAAATTCTGACTCCTAATACCTTGTCAAATAGACTAAGGCACACTAGTACCTCTTGCACTAGAGTCCGGACGTCATGGATGTTCCTTGATGTCTTGACTCTAACAATATAACATAGGTATACTCAGAAAAGGCAACATCCTCGAAACTTGAGGACATACCAAACTTGGAGAAATGATCCAAGCCTTCCTTGTAAAGTGATGACGAACCCTTCAACGACCGAAACCTATATTGTTAGGAAAAAGGGAGGAATAAGGGTTAGCACATGACTTGTACTATGTATGGAAACATATGCACACACAACATATAAATCATGCTAAAAAGGGAATTTAATAAAACCATGCTAAGTACTTTGAAAAGCTTATTCATAATTAACAAACACCTACAAGACAATAATCATGCATCCTTTAATCCTATAGCATATTCAACACAAGACCAAGCAATTAAGTTAAGGCAAGTCAATATGTGTATAGCATAATAGAATTCATTGCCAATGCAACTCTACCACCATTTTATAACCACAAAGCATGTTCATGAGTTCTAACACTATAACATAACTGACACCCTTACCCATAACCCTTTACCAAGCCTACTAGTACAATGGTCAAGTGAAGCCCCATTACTCCACTCAACAAAGCCAACTAACCAAAGGATCATGAATAATGTGTAACTTCACATAACATAGTATTCATTCTCATATTTAGCAATCTAGACCATTAACCTGAAGAATCAACATAAGCATAATAGTTTTTCATATGAGCATAAAAACATAAGAATATTCTTGTAAGACTTCCCTCAATGCTAACTAGTGCAATGTACAGGTAGAGTCTGATACCCCTACCTAGAATAAGTCAAACCCCTTAGGTAATCCTTGTTAGAGTTCACTTTATTACTTCCCTTTACCTTTGGGAACAACTTTCCTAAACCTACATATACCACATGATCTAATGTGGAATACGGTTTCATGGAACCCTACAACGAAAGAAGGTGGACTACTTGGCAAGGTAGTACTAAAACATGAACATAGCATCTCTGTAGATCCACTAGCTAGTATTCCTATGGGGGCAACATAGTTCAAGGACTATGAGATGTGTTTGGGACCCTCTTTATACTACATGCATTATAGTGTCCAATCTTATGAGTACAATAGTGAACCTACCTTCCCTATTTGGGAAGGGACAATCCTCACCACTAGTTCACTCGTTGCTAATCTAGAGTCCCTTTTGAAATGTCTTTCTTAAATAATCATAACTTAGTTTAGGTCATAGGATACTACTCCTTATATAGTTATAGTCTTTATACCAATAGGAATTGCATGAGAACATCCTTTCAATACAACCCTCACATGTGAGATTAACACTTTAACATCATCATATTATAGTACCACACTTAGGTATTTAAAACCAACCTTATATCATCACGTCTTAACTTAATTTCATAATACACAATAATCAAGACATTTCAATAGTGTCATAATACCAACACCTAATTAATTCAATCATAAGATATACTTCAATTTAACTTCATCACCAAGTACAAACCACTATAATTGAAGTAAAGGTTAGAGATCAGAAAGACTTACCCAATTTCCTTCACAAGCCGTCATCCAAGGTTTTACCATCAACCATACAATTAAACCCAAAAATGGGTGTAATATCATCACACAATAGTAAATAACACAATAACGAAGTTAATTGCATCACTACAACTCAATGCAACACTAGTTCATAACCTAGGGTTCGGGACGGGTATACTTCATGATCTATTCCACATACTAGTTAAATCATCAAGAACTAGCATAATTTAATAATAATAAATCATAATATAAACATAATTTTCAAAATAAACCATAGACAATACAATTTAGAAGATTAAATTTTTATTAGAAAGAAACCCATAAGAAACCATCTTTTGAAAACCAATTTTAGAAGAACCCTTTGAGGAAAGAAATCCTAAAGGTGAAGAATTCCCATACCTTGGTATTTGATGAAGATTGATGGAGGAAAATTAACATCTTTGTGCCAAAAAGAAATTGACCTAGTTCTCCAATAGAGTTCTTCTTTTTGGGAGAGAGAGAAAGAGGAGAAAAGGAAGAGCAATTGTGTTTGTGAAATTGTTGCAGTTGGGTTACTTTAATTATGCTTAGGTCTTTATATAAGTCCTTAACTAACTTAATTAGACTTTCCTTAAACTCTAAATGACAAACTAACCAACTAACTAAATAAATGAAACTATTAAAACTTACAAGTGAAACTCAAGCCTGACCTACGAGATCGTCGATTGGCCCACGCCTTGTAACTTGCAACCGTTGGTGGCTATTGAGAGATGATAGCTTATTATCCATAATTGAAGGGTCCTCCTCAAGGACCCTTTGTGTGGTCCTTGTTGAGTCGTACCCGTACATTTCGACCCTAAACCTACTCTCATACGTGTTAGACCCCTTACCACCCAATTCCATCAAATTCTGACTCCTAATACCTTGTCAAATAGACTAAGGCACACTAGTACCTCTTGCACTAGAGTCCGGACGTCATGGATGTTCCTTGATGTCTTGACTCTAACAATATAACATAGGTATACTCAGAAAAGGCAACATCCTCGAAACTTGAGGACATACCCAAACTTGGAGAAATGATCCAAGCCTTCCTTGTAAAGTGATGACGAACCCTTCAACGACCGAAACCTAAATTGTTAGGAAAAAGGGAGGAATAAGGGTTAGCACATGACTTGTACTATGTATGGAAACATATGCACACACAACATATAAATCATGCTAAAAAGGGAGATTTAATAAAACCATGCTAAGGTACTTTGAAAAGCTTTATTCATAATTAACAAACACCTACAAGACAATAATCATGCATCCTTTAATCCTATAGCATATTCAACACAAGACCAAGCAATTAAGTTAAGGCAAGTCAATATGTGTATAGCATAATAGAATTCATTGCCAATGCAACTCTACCACCATTTTATAACCACAAAGCATGTTCATGAGTTCTAACACTATAACATAACTGACACCCTTACCCATAACCCTTTACCAAGCCTACTAGTACAATGGTCAAGTGAAGCCCCATTACTCCACTCAACAAAGCCAACTAACCAAAGGATCATGAATAATGTGTAACTTCACATAACATAGTATTCATTCTCATATTTAGGAATCTAGACCATTAACCTGAAGAATCAACATAAGCATAATAGTTTTTCATATGAGCATAAAAACATAAGAATATTCTTGTAAGACTTCCCTCAATGCTAACTAGTGCAATGTACAGGTAGAGTTTGAGCAATGTACAGGTAGAGTCTGATACCCCTACCTAGATAGTTTTTCATATGAGCATAAAACATAAGAATATTATTGTAAGACTTCCCTCAATGCTAACTAGTGCAATGTACAGGTAGAGTCTGATACCCCTACCTAGAATAAGTCA
The DNA here is from genome assembly GCA_022817965.1 of Solanum lycopersicoides. Lineage (NCBI taxonomy): Eukaryota > Viridiplantae > Streptophyta > Magnoliopsida > Solanales > Solanaceae > Solanum > Solanum lycopersicoides. The sequence goes on along the minus strand of CM040627.1, from coordinate 31,009,199 downwards.
AACATTTTAGGTCATCCTTGTTAGAGTTCACTTTATTACTTCCCTTTACCTTTGGGAACATCTTTCCTAAACCTACATAGACCACATGATCTAATGTGGAATACGGTTTCATGGAACCCTACAATGAAAGAAGGTGGACTACTTGGCAAGGTAGTACTAAAACATGAACATAGCATCTCTGTAGATCCACTAGCTAGTATTCCTATGGGGGCAACATAGTTCAAGGACTAGGAGATGTGTTTGGGACCCTCTTTATACTACATGCATTATAGTGTCCAATGTTATGAGTACAATAGTGAACCTACCTTCCCTATTTGGGAAGGGACAATCCTCACCACTAGTTCACTCGTTGCTAATCTAGAGTCCCTTTTGAAATGTCTTTCTTAAATAATCATAACTTAGTTTAGGTCATAGGAGACTACTCCTTATATATTTATAGTCTTTATACCAATAGGAATTGCATGAGAACATCCTTTTAATACAACCCTTACATGTGAGATTAACACTTTAACATCATCATATTATAGTACCACACTTAGGTACTTTAAAACCAACCTTATATCATCACGTCTTAACATAATTTCAAAATACACAATAATCAAGACATTTCAATAGCATCATAATACAAACACTTAATTAATTCAATCATAAGAGATACTTCGATTTAACTTCATCACCAAGTACAAACCACCATAATTGAAGTAAAGGTTATAGATCACAAAGACTTACCCAATCTCCTTCACAAGCCGTCATCCAAGGTTTTACCATCAACCATACAATTCAACCCAACAATGGGTGTAATATCATCCCACAATAGTAAATAACACAATAACGAAGTTAATTGCATCACTGCAACTCAATTCAATACTAGTTCATAACCTAGGGTTACGGATGCGTATATTTCACGATCTTTTCCACATACTTGTTAACTCATCAAGAACCAACTTCACGATCACTTCATTTCACACATTAGGACTTCAAAGCCATACTCACAATAGAGAAAAATTATATCCAAATACATCAAGTAAATACCGCCACCAAGAAGGTGCACCATACCACTCAAGAGAAATTTAAAATAAGAATTATACAATCTAAGCAACTCGCCATTTAACCAAGACTTCATCACCTATAAACAATTCCTTAATATTTCATCATAATAATACCTTTAGGACAGTAGCTAAAACATAATGACAACGTAAGTAAACCAAAGTTCATACTCTACAAAAACATGTTCATTTAACCCATTTGTTAACTTAAAAGTTGGAAATATGCATAACCATGAGTTCATTAGGGTTTTGACATTAAAATCATCAATTAATACTAGAATCAACCTATTTGAATCATTAAAACATTTTTATATGAAGACACATGCTTGGAATCAAAACTAGGATAAATGGAATTTGAAAACCCTTTTTGAAAACATTTAGAAATGACTCCTTGAATGGAAGAGGGTTGAAGGATGGCTACGATACCTCAATGAGAAGTAAACCCACTAATTTTGATGATTAAACACGTCCAATGGTGATTTGAGAGTGTTTGTCTTTAGAGAGAGAGTTTGAATATTTGAAGAGAGGGGTCTTGTCTAGGTCTAGGACTTAAAACTAATCTAATATAACTTTAAAACCCTAAAAAAATCATCCTAGGGTGATAAAAGACTTGGGGTGAATTTACACAAAACACCCCAAGCTAGCAACGTGTCCCACAACTTTTGCAGGACACCATCGACGGACCTTAGCAACGGGGCATAGATTGAACGATGGACCGTGATGTATGGGCGTCGTTTGGGTCTGCAGATATAGATGGAATGTTTATCTCCCACTCCTAGTCTTGACCTATGACCCTATACGATGGGGCGTCGTCTTGACTACGGCCCGTAGGATGCTAGGCGTCGATTGAACAGTGATTTGGCAGCTTGGTGCTAAGTCTTGGGTTCTCTTCTAGAACCCCTCGTGGGTCCTAGGTGGGGTCGTACCAGGACGATAAGAGCATAAACATAGTTTTCTAGGTATTAGTAACATCCTACATCAATTTATATTAAAACGAACATGTAAAACTCACTAAAACACATCAAGACACATAAGCACTTTCTAAGGCACACTTTGCGAGCGTTATGGACGTTCTCGGAAGTTTGACCTCCAAGCATAACCAAACTTCAACACTGCCTAAGAACATAAATATAAATCATTTTAACTTAAAATTAACTCAAGAAACAATCACGAAACTCTAGTTCACCTTGGTTTGTTTTAGGGTGTAACACTCGGGGTCTATGTCGGTTAAGGCAAATGTTCCAAAAAGGAAAAATGAATAAATGAATGAACTATAACTAATATTACCTAAGGTGTTTAGCTTAGTCTAGGTAGGGATATGGGAACCTACCAATACATTGCACTAGTTGTCCTTGAAGGGAATCTCTGGAGGTTGTTATTATGTATGGATATACTTATAAATGTTAATGATATGTATATGATCATCTTGCATGTTGATGTCACTATATGTTATTGCACCAGTGGACTTAAAATAGGGTCATGAGTAATGGTCTTGCTTTGTTATAATGTGATGAACTCTTATTAATGTTTGTTGATGTTGTGACTTGATGATAGAGTTGTATTTGATTATGGATTCAACTATGTTAATATACATGTGGTTTATTTGGACATAAGGTTGTTGGTCTTGTGGAAGTATATGGTATTGACTTGATGAATATGCATTGATGACTTGTATTGGTTCCTGAATGTACATAAAGCTTCCAAATGTAAAATAGCATGCTTTAATGAAATGTCCCTTCCTAGAATGATTTTATGTTATATGTGCATATTATCCTATACTTAGTACATGTGATATACTAAACCCATTTCTCCCTTTTCCCCGAAATTTTAGGTTCTGGTGGTTGAATGGCTTTTGAGACGACTTTGAAGAAGACTAGGACTAAATCTCACTCACTCATCCAAGTCCAAGGATAGGTCCGCACCACTTCAAGGACAATGCCCTCTATTTAGCTATTGTAGGTGATTAGTCTTATAGACACTATTTTCCATTTCCTTTCATTTGAGTATTAAAGATTTTTGGCCTATATGTGGCTTTTTTATATTGATGTATGGGCTATGCCCAATTGTGATATTCTTGTTTAGATGATTATAAGACGAGACATCCATATTGAAACTATGTTATATCTTATATATATGTGCAATAAAAGTAGAAGACTATGTAATATTCTTATACAAATGTTCTATGTATACTCGATCTGAATATATATTATGTGTATTCGATAGGTCTATGTAAACTTCATGATAGATAGAAATGTTTTTAATTTTCAGCATTTTAACCTATCAATGTAATTATGTAAACTAAGAGACTAGTATTAGTCCTCCCCGAGGACGACAACAACAATTATGTCTAGGGGCTGCTCCCCGGATGTGACACACCCTCAGGCTCATCCAAAGTTGTTGGTAATTTGCCGAGTGGTATATCTTATTGCCAACCCACTACAAACATCAAGCTTAATTAGTCAAAGAAAAACCATATTTTACCAAAGTGCGTAGAAATTCGCCGGTTAGATCAGTGAGGCTATCTGAAGTTCAATACTTTATCCTATTCATCTATTAAAATTCTCAATCACTTTGCAGACATGGACACTCAACCAACTTGACAAAAGGAACATGGAATTGTGCTCAGCGAGACTATTCAATATCAAAGAGGAAAAGGCATTGAGAACCCAAAGGTCTAAGCAAAAGGAGAAGCCCTCGAATTATCAGATTCTAGCTCTGACGATGGAGTCCCCTATGTTTGTAAACCAATAAACTACAATACCGATTCGGAGAAGGAGGAGTTAGCGGATGCCCAATGGAGAGAGCTCTGGATCAAGAAGATAAATGATCTGTCTTGGATGAGAAACCCTCACAGGGAAAATGCAGAACAAGCAATAGAGTTAGCATAGTCAGCACAATGACCTCCATGACGCTTAACAAATCAAGAAAAATCTAAGTGGCAACGAACAATAATTGAAGATAAACTTATGAGTGGAACTATTTGGGTGGATTAATATATATAGTTTTTAGTCATTTTCCACTCATTCCCCAATCCAAAAATCAATCTATAACACTCCCAAACTCCATGACTTGGTCTAGAGCGTCACATGAAGAACTAAGAATTGAAACACATTTAAGCCTAAAATAAAGTATTAGAACTAATTAGGATGTGTTAGAGTGAAAACGTCAAGAAACGACCATGACGTCCGGAGAATTGTGAATGTGAAGCTAGTATGTCATGGCATGTTTAATGGGGTTTTAAGAGTCTGAATGTGGTGAAAATTTGTAAAAAGTGTGAAATAATTGGAAGAGTATTTTTAGGGTCGAAACGTCTTGGTATGAATCCCCAAGAATCACTCTAAGGGTCCTTGAAGAGGACCCTTCAATATCACTCAATATTGTCAAAGTAACAGTAGACGAACAACGAGCAAATCGATGAACCGTCGATAGGTAAACGGCTCATCGATGGTGTTCGTTGGCCAACTACTAGTTTATTTTAAAAGTGTCTCAAGATCAAACTCTCTGACCCAAACCACGGACCATCAGGATGGTCCGTGGTCCAGTCGACGGGCCGTAGGTCGGGGTCTCGTAGTTTGAGGGTCGAGTTTCACTGTTAAGTTTTCGTTTACGGAGTTAATTAATTGGTTAGTTAATTAATTAATTAAGGTTTAAGGGAGGGATAATTAAGTTATTTGTGGGACAATATAAGGACTAACCCTCATTAAACTAACTTAACATCCCATATTTTCTCAACCCAATTCACTCCAATTTCTCTATACTTTCTCTCTCTATTCAAGACCCCATTGAAGACAAGGATACAAGGTGCACAAGGTATTTAAGATTTCATCCTTTATCCTTAAAAACTCTGAGGAATCCTAAGGTATGGAAGTTATTCACTCATGGGATCTCCTTCCCCAAAAGGCATTTCAAAATTGGTTTCCAATAATGTCTAAAAATTGTGTTTTCTTCAAATTTGATAATTGATCTTTCAAATTGATTTGATGTTATTTCCTTTGATTATTATTGACATATTATAATTTTTTATGGGTTAGTTGTTGTAGTTCTTAGTCTTTGACCTAGTTCTATTGAAGAAATCCTAATTGAATCCCTTTTCCCCTAACCCTAGGTTATGAATTGAGGATCATTTGATTAGTGATGATACAATTGACTTAGTTCTTATATATATAGTGCTATTATATAATGTTATTAAGTAAAATGATGGATGAATATGGTTTTATTGATTCTAAGATTTTGAAGGGGGCTTATCAAGGCTATTTGTTAAGACTTTGTGATCTTAAGTTCTTTACTTCAATGATGATGGCTTATATTTGATAATTGTATTCAATTGATGTATTATATGTGATTAGATTAAGAAGATGATGATATGATGAATGTGATAAAATAACTTGACTATGTGAATTGTGAGATCATGTTAAGGGTATGATGATACAAGGTAGAATATGAATCACTTCTGTGCTTTACATATGACTATAATATGTTGATCTCACAAATGAAGAGTTGTTATGAAAGGAAATTGTCGTGAATTACCTAATTATCTAATGAAATGATATAGAAGGGTTTAGTCTTTTATAGCCTATACTAAGATATGATGATTAAGAAAGGCTTAAAGGCATTTGAAAAAGAGACTTTAGCTTAGCACCGAGTGAACTTGACAATGAGAGGTGTTGACTCCCCAATGGACGGGAGATTCACCAATGGTATCATGAGATGTGGATTCTAATGCTAATGGGCATGTAGATATTTCAAGACGTATCTCCTAGTTCCTTAACTATGTTGCCTCCATAGGAATACTAGCTAGTGGATCTACCTAAAATTTATGTTCATTTTTTAGTTTTACCTTGGCATGTACAACACCTTCTTTCGGTGTAGGGTTTCATGACACCGGATTCCATGTTTAGCTCACATGATCTATTGTCACTTAGGGCGATTATTCCCAAAAGTAAAATGAATGAATGAAGTAATTAAGTGAACACTAACAAGGTTAACTTAAGGGTTTCTACTTAGAGTAGGTAGGGGTATGGGACTCTACTTATACATTGCACAAGTTGACCTTGAGGGAAGTCCTAGGAGATTGTTCTTGTGCACTTATGTTATGAATGAAATGTATATGTTTACTTTACATGTTGATGATCCTATATTATTTTAGTTTCATTGATGAACATGCTATTGGTCTAAGTTGATGTACATTATTATGAATATGCATGATATGATGATATATGAAAACATGACTTATGATCTTTTGTTTGGTTAACTTGATTGTGTGGGGTTATGGGGCTTCACATAAGCATTGCACTTGTAGGCTTAGGAATGGGTTGTGAGTAAGTGTCTTATATGTTGTGATGTTATAAACTCGTGTACATGTGTCGTTCTTACAACATTATATTGGAGTTATTCATGCCTATATGATTTTAATATGAAACCATTCATGTTGATATGACCTTGTGTTGATAATATCCACGTTGAGTTGACTTTATGATGATTTTGGTCATGTGTAGAATATGTACTTTTCGTAAGTATGTTATGTCTATTGATTTTATATGTTCTAAATTGTGCATTAAGGCTTTTGAAAGTGACTTAGCTTGTTTTTTGAAGAAAATGTTCCTTTATGAACGATTTCAATGGTTTTACTTGCATATGTTTATACTTAGTACATGTGGTTGTACTAACCCATATTCTTTCCCTTTTTCCAAAAAATTTAGGTTCGAGCTATTGAAGTACTTTGAGGCTAATTGCAAGAAGACTTGGACTAATTCCCTAAGTTATTTGTAGGTCCTCAATGTTCGGGGATGTTACCATTTTACTATTCTAGCTATGTTATTGTTTTGTCTAAAGACACTTATTCTTTCCTTTACTTTTGAGACTTTTGTTGTAAGCCTATATGTGGCTCTTTGTATTGAATTATGGGCTATGCTCAAATTTTGCAATACTCATTAGATGATTTAATGTGAGACAATATTATTAGACTATATCTTATGTATTGGTAATGTTTTAGAAACAAGAAGCCAATGTAAGCTTTAATAAGCGAGGAGTCTATGTAAAATCCATATATTATAAGGGAGAGGTCTATGTATACCTCAATATGTAAAAGTTTTAAATCTTCAGCATTTTTGACCTATGACATGCAATGGCGAATGCTAAGTGCTAGTCTAAGTCCTATTCGAGGACAACAACGCTGGTTACGTCCATGGGATTCTCCCCGATCGTGACACAAACTCACAATTATAATTTTAAAAAAATGAAATTGGAAGCTCTTCCTTCTCTATAGTTTCTCGCTCTCATCAAATCTCCATTGAAGAACTTTGGAGCTCCAAGAGTAATACCAATTCTCAAGGTATTCAACTGAAATTCCTGAAAAATCTTCTTTAAGTATTGTTTCTCTAACTCTTGGATTCCTTTCTCAATGAGGTTCCCCCAAAGATGTTTACAACTATAGAGTTTTTCTCTACACATGGGTCTTCTTTTAAAAATGAAATTATGAATCAATGGTGATGAATTATGATCATTTAATGTTCTTTCAGTATATAATGATGGTTAATTGTTGATTTTTACTTGAGATTCCCTTGGACCCGTGTTCTTCCTTAGTTTCATAAAAACCTCGAATTGATATGGTGAATTATTGATGATGACGAGTATGGAGATTGTTTATATTGATGTTAGCTAGGTTATTGGTTCATGAAATACCTTGTTTTTGTATTTATTATACATTCGTGGGTGATTAAAGTATGAATTTCCATGAAGGGCAAGAAGGTATAAATGTTGGTTCCTCCTTGAACTCAATTATGAAAGATGAATTAATTAGATAATAACGATTCTATATATAATGTGTTGTTATGGTGTTGATGACAATGTCCCCTAATCTTTAATCCTATACCCTTGAATTATCCATCAAGTATCTATGTATATTATTGTCATGACCCGAGAGCACGCCCTAGAATTTAGGTCATTCTCTAATCGAAACACGGCGTACTCGAACTCTCGGAGGTCTTGTACAAGCCCTTTGGTACCATTCATTGCATACATATATGAAAAGTAGTGCGAAATTAAAACTTTTCACATGAAATAATAATATTTCAAAATATCTCTTTATAGAAAAGCATAATCAAAGGCTAAGTCTCAAAGTCGCCATCTTATATTACATTACTTTCAATAAGAAACTATAAACATCAAGATGTCCTCGAATCTAGTGAGGACATACCAACTCTTTACTTGAATTAATAACTAATCCAAGCTTCCACTTCGAGACTGCCCTCAAATGCCACCTACACCTTTAGAGATAGAAAAATGTATGGAATTAGTACAAACACTTGTACTAAGTATGGCATAATGCATAAAATCATGATAAAGAGACTTTTATATGAATTTGAGAACCACTTACAAGCCATCATACATGCATATAAGTCACATTCCAAATATTGCATGAACATCACTTCAACCCATATAAAAGTATAAACCTCCCACCAAAGGTTATCGTAAGACTTACTTAAGTAAGACAAGAAGAAACCGCCCATACACCCTCTTCAAGCCTACCTAAACAATCCTTAAGATTTCCTAAGATAAGATTGTTATATTTCCCTTTCATTACTCCCACCTGAGGTTACTCCAAGATTAACCTAAGTATGACAAGAAGAGACCGCCCATGCACCCTCTTCAAGCTTACCTAAGCTACCCTAGATATAGCACATTCTAGTCAACCATACATTAACTAAAGTCATAATGATTTATTAAGTCGATTAGAAGATATTTCTTTCATTAAGGACTTCACATGATGGTCTTAGAAAGACCTACGGACCCTACACTCTAGCACCGTCAAAGCCTTATCGTTCCATGCGTAGATGGCGGCCCATTCCACTACCTAAATGTTGTAGAACTTATCAAATACTAAAATGTATCCCACATGATGAGAATAGGCAATAACCGACATAAATCATACTAGGTAGGCATGGAATCCAGAGTCTACCCTACTCATCTGAAGGGTGTTCTACTTGCCAAGGGTAGAACTAGGACGCATACCATGCAGGCACATCGTTAAGGAATATCAAGGTCTTTTATGCACTCTAGTCTCTTTCTCAAGTAGAGATACATTGTACTCTAGTCTCCTTCTAAGAAGAGCTACAAACTATAACATATTCACTCGGTGATAGCTTTTGTTTTGATAGAGTAAGTTCAATAAAAAAAGGGGCATATGAAAAGGTACCATCTCTTAGTCATTACCTAGTCATAATGCACCTACTAAAGATGGGTCCACTGGGGTGACACTCAATGGTCTATAAGGATAGCTCATGCTTAACTTTCTTTCTATATAGAAGGTTTCACATATTAGTAATACTTTGAAGTGCACCATCTTAAGTATACCGATCCTAGACATTCATTCAACATTCATTCATACACATACAAGACAAAGGTACCTAAGCCTACTAGGTCAAGATGTTCATATTCATAATGTACATGTATCAAGTAAGGGACACAAGTCTACCAAGACAAGACACACACACATCTTCACATATAGCATATCATTCAATAAGCACATAGGCATAACAAACATCATCTATAGGTCACCCTATTCGTTATTATAATATAATAAATATAACCATCATAAGACTCACATAATCAAGTAGGAAGAATCATGCATCAACTCTAAGACTACAAATACAATGACATAGTAATAGTCTATCATGATCACCTAAGATTAATAGAAGAACACATACTTTCACATTACTCACAAGTATGTATATGTGATCATACTTCAATAAATCAACTACAAATATCATAATAATATATCAAGTAGTTCCGACAAGTCCATGTTCATCATAATACATAAAGTAACGCCGACAAGGCCACATAATTCACAAGTAAAGCACATAGCACTGCCAACATAAGTGGACCATACAAATCAGAACATAATTCAAGACCTACACTACATAAAACAAAGAGAAGTAGGGCAGCGTACCACCAATCCATTCTCACCACCTCAATCCGTAGCCAAATTATCTAATACAATACTCAAATACCCTTACCCATGGTCATGATCATCCATTCAATAAAAAAATCATAATACTCAATGAATCTAAGTAAATTTAATAGATTTATAAATCCGATACAGCCTATACATAAATTCGCTAAAATTCTTAAATCATTCAATAGCCCAAAGAAAACTACACTAGAATTAATAAGCATTGAGACATGATTACTTAACTCATCAAATAGTCAAAACTAGGATTACATGGTTTGCATGGGTTCATCGGAATTATTGATTTAAAACTTTGCATTAACATCAATTAATCCTAAAACATTGATTCAAAACCTTTTATGCAAGATCCAATGGATAGATTACCAAACTGGAGAATTCATGCTTTTGATCATCTTTTAAAAATCATTGGAATTGACTCCTTGAAGAAAGATATTTCAAGGATGAATAACCATACCTTAATTTTGATGAAAATACCACAAGATTGATGTAAAAAAATTTGAGAAATGCATGTTCTTCCTTGAAGCTTCAAAGCTTCAACAATGAGAGCAAATGGAGAGTTTTTTTTTTGAGTTTAGGGTTTATCCTTGATTGGTTAGCTTAGGGGTTTAACAGGGTCTAATAACTGTCACTAAGTCACACCTAAATTACCCAAAAGACCCCTACATTTATTGGACAAATTAACCAACTCAAATTTGACTTTAAAACGAGGCAACAAAATCTTAAACATTACTGGGCGTCGCGGAGGCACATCCAAATCTTATTTTTTCGAATATTCTTGGAAAGATTGGTTCGTAACAGCCCCGCATCACAGGACAAACATTTTGCCCATTTTGGGCCAGCTGCGCGACGCGCAACCACTGATTCATTCTGCCAGGCGCGGCAGCTTGCCCGCCAACTTTGGGGTCTCCTTTGGGACCATTTTTTGGTCCCCGGGGCGTCGTTATGGGATGATATGAACCTTTTTAGATTAGTATACGCGTAGTAACCCTTGGTACTGAATTTCACCTCAAATCATCTCCCAAAACATCACTACAAAACACTACGATACACTAGTTCAACTTTGACTAGTTTCCGAACGTCTTTGATGTTCTTGGACGTTTGACCTCCTTACACTTCCAAACTTTATATACTGCCTATGAACACTAATATTAACCATTTTATGGCTTTTAAATATCATGACACAAGTTTTAGGCTCTAGTTACACCTAGCTCATTTTGAGGGTGTAACAATTATGGTATGGTTGTTGTATGATTGAAAGGTAGTCCTCAAGATTATAATGAAGTGTTAAAGTAAAAGGTTTACTCACTTTCTAGCGATTCAAAAGTGAAAGGATTGTTCTAACTTATGATAACCTATGAGCTATGATGATAAGATGTTTACATAAGGATCTAGTAAAGGCTAATGTGAACTTATGTGATGACTAAATATCAACACCAAAGGGAATAGATTCTTAGCATAGAAAGGGCAAGTAAATGAGATGTGGGGTCTCTCGTTTAGTAAGTTCTGCTCGTTCCTCATATTTAGTAAGTTCGGACTCCCAATATATGTGTTGTCTCATGTAATGGAAACTCCCAAATTTAGCAAGTTAGGGTTTATAGTAAAAATCTACTTGACCCTTAACTATGTGCCCACATTGGAATCTAGCGTAGTGGATCCACCTTAATAGCTATGTATGAAAGGTTTCTTAGGCAAGTGTTAACCCTATGTTTTCAGTGAGAAAGTAGAACACCAAATTCCATGTAGCTCTCATGGTCTCATGACGGTTATTGCAAACTTTTTCCCTAATGTAAAAGTGAATGAATTAATGAAATGTACGAAATATTAATAGGTCTTTATTAAGGGGTTTTACATAGTGTGAGAGAGGGTGTTGGACTTGTCTTACACACTGCACTTCTGGGATTCTAAGAGATGGTTGTAGTAGTGTGCTCTTATGACAATGTTGCTTATGACTTGTATAGGTTAATCTATATATGATCCTTATGAGTAAAGAATGTTTTAATGATGTACTATGTTATCAATGTATGTATGAAGTTGGTTGCTTAAAGTGACTCTTAGCTTTTCATAGTGTTATGTGATTTTATTCTTTGCATTGCACAAATAATGCTTGGGTTTCGACATGTTGGGATGATATTGTGTTGGGTTGGCTTATGATGCTTACTTCATGTGTATATTTGATTTACTTGATAAAAAGCCTGTTTTTGACTAAAATGTCCTTTTATACATGCATTGATTTTTGTGCATAGAATCCATACTTAGTACGTGTGATGTCCTAACCCATATTTTTTACCTTTTTTCCCAAACAATGTAGGTTCGGGCATTTGAGGAGATTTCAAGGTTGCTTCTTAAGACAGTTGGATTTGCTTCTCTAAGTTGGTGAGTCCTCAAATCCAACGACAAGACCTTATGTTCTATCTTTCTAGTTCTTTTGTTATGTTGAAAGACATTGTTGTATTTCCTATTTATAGATTGATGTATGGGCTAAGTCCCATGTTTTCTATTCCTTTATACCTAGATGGTACATTGTGACGAAGTTAGAGTCTATTTTCCTTATATGAGGTGAAGTTGAACTTCCATAGTAAAAATTTTAATTTTTCCACATTTTTATTCTACGATACATGTTATGATATATTCTAATGTCTTGTATAAGAACTCTTCGAGGGAGAATACGCCGCTAACGACTAGGGGGTGCTCTCGGGTCGTTACAAACTTTGTATGAGATCATACGATTGAGAATAAGGTAGGATTGATGTCACAACATACCACGTCAAGTAGAGTCTTGTTGGGTGTGAAGCGCGACATACTCATGATTGAGAGGCCATGAGATTGTTAAGAACCTTCACTCTTTTGTTATTTATTAGTCGTGCCTCAGAGTCTTAACTCTATCTAGTCCTTTCTTCTAATATATTTCTTGTGCTCTTAGGCAATTAAAACAAAAGTAACAATGCTCGAAAGGCATAGAAAGAGAATTTGAGTGAGGCAGTCCCCTCTTAAGCTCCTCAACACACTCAAGTTCTTATTGAAGAAGGGGATATGTCTAACATTGATATAAGGGTTGTTATTCATATCTTTACTCAAGTGTTAGCCACTGAAGTTGGTAGGGACACTAGGGTGCAAGTTGTAATATTTTAAAATGAACTAAGGTGAACTACAGCTTCGTGAATGTGTGATGAGTTAATTTTGTGTTAAAATGATTTATAATGTTTTTCTTAGTCAATGTGTGAAGTTTGGTGACGTTTGGAGGTCAAATGTCCCAGAACGTCCATGAAGTTTGGAAGGCGTGCCTTAAAAAGTGCTTGTGTGTCTTCATGTGTTTTAGTAAATTTTACGTGTTCGTTCTAATTGAAATTTAGGTGGGATTTTACCAAGACCTATACGACCATGTATAGGGGTTTAACGTCCGGGTGCGACTCCACCTACGACCCACAAGGGCTTCTATATGAGGACCCAAGACTTAGAACCCAATCAGCCAAATCACTACTCAATTGATGCCCTAGCTTCAATGGACCATAGTCCTGTTGATGGGCTGTTGTTTGGGGGCGTAGCTCCACCCTTAGTGGTGGGAACTTAATCCCCACAAATGTGCCTCAGTCCCAATTGAATCCTTAGCAGAACGGGCCATCGACTAGGCGATGCCTCGTGGCTAGTGGTCGTCGTTTTGGTCACTGTAGAAGCTATTAAAAAGTCGACCTTGGCTTGGGGTGTTTTTTAAATTCACCAAAGTATTTTATGAACCTAGGATTATAATCTTAGGGTTTTTAAAGTAAATGAAATTATTTTTAAGTCCTACACCTAGACAAGACCCCTCATTTCAAATATTTAAACTCTCTCTCTAAAGACATACTCTCTCGAGTCATAATTATTGCTAATACTCAAGGAAGAGCTACGAGGGCTAGTTTGGAATGTTTCTTCATAAAAAAATCAGTGATTTTCCCTTCTCTTTGAGGTATGGTAGTCATCCTTAAACTCTCATCCATTCAAGGAGTCATTTATAAAAGATTTCAAAAAGGGTTTCCAAACTCTATCTTCTTCTATCGTTGACTCTTAGCACGGGTCTTCATGTAATTTTTTTTTAATTATTCAAATATGTTGTTTCTAGTATTAATTGATTATTTTAGTATCCAACCCTAATGAAGTCATGCTTACGCATTTTTCCAACTTTTAGCTTAAGAAATATGTTAAATGAACATGTTTGTGTAGGGTATGAACTTTGGTTTCATTATGTTGTTATTATTAGTTTAGCTATTTACCTAAGGGCCATATTATGATGTAATATTAAAGAATTGGTTATATGTGGTGAAAGATTAGTTAAATTATGAGTTGGTTATGTTTTGTAATTATTATTATGAAATGCTCTTGATTGGTATGGTCCACGTTGTTGGTGGCGGTGTTTACTTGATGTATTTGGATATATATTTGTATGTACTGTGAGTATGGATTTGAAGGCCTAAGTTGTGAAATGAAGTGATAATGCTGAGGTTCATGTTGATATGCATTAAGAAGCTTGAATTTTATGTCTTGCTTATATTATGCCTAAATGAAGTATGTTTATATGTTGAGCATACTAGTGTGTGAGAAACGATGAATGAAGATGTAGGCATGTTTAGAAGCCAATGTTATGAAAGTTTTTATTTATGTCAAAGGTGTGATCACATGTACACACATACTCACACTTTGAATGAATGAATGAATGAAGTTAAAGAGTGTGAATGAAAAGGGGAGTTTTGCGGTGAACACTCTCCGTGAGTTCAAATGAAGTGTTTAGTAGAAACCTCACTATTACCAAGACCTTTATACGATAAGTTGGAGGTTGGATACCCTTTATGAGTTGATATGTGATATTCCAATGTAACCTCTAGGGATAAGTACACTTCGTTAGTTGAGATATGGTGCTAATTATCTATCCATTAGTCTATAGTAAAGAATGTTTAAGACTCCGTGGGGGTGTTATGCCCAGATCCGAGAGGATATGAAGAAGGGGTGGTTACACTTCGTGATTTGAGATGTTGTATTCCATTGTACCTCTTGAGATGTATACTCCTCGTTAGTAGAGAATGAGTTAATTAGTAGCAATCTCCTTACCCTTAACTATCCGCCCGCATAGGTGTAGCTATTGGAAAATATATGTAAAATCTAAAAGAATGACCCCACCCTAGTCATGTGGGGAACCCTCATCCGATAAGGGTTATATCGGGATTCCATGTCTAACTCTCATGGTCTATGTCGGGTAAGACTAATTCCCCACAAAAGAATGAATGAACTAAGTCTACTAAAAGAACGTACTACTTAGGGTAGTTGGTGGTATGTGACGCTACCTATCCATTGCACTAAGTAGACCTTCTGAAAGTGTAGTCTTGGTGTGATTTATATGAAGTGTATGAACAAAGTCTCTTAAAAGAATGTACTACTTAGGGTCGGTGGTGGTTTGGGATGCCATTTATCCATTGTACTAAATAGACCTTCCGAAATGAGAGCCTTTGTGTGTTCTATATAAAGTATATGAATGAGTTATCATGTGTTGTAAATAAAGTTGGATTACTCAATGTATAATGTTAAAGAAGCAAGTTAAATTTAAGTTTTATGTGATGAAGTTATGAATGACTAATGTAGAGTACTTAAGACAAGGGAATCCTCAAGGAGAACTAAGTTTGACTAGTAGTATGGGATGCTACTCTTACATTGCACTTAGTGTGACTTATCAGTCCTATTGGAGAAAGGTACTTACATGAAGTACTTAATGTATGAATGTCCTTCAAATGTCTACCCAAGAGTGTGGACTTGTTTCCCGTTTGAGGTAAGCCTATGGTTGGTAGTCTTAGGGATTACTTTGGTGTGTCTCGAACGGGGTGCATGGGCGGTCCCTTCTTGTCTTACCTTAGCGAGTCATAGGATAACTTGGTTAGGGAAACATCAAAGGAAATGAGTTTACTATTGTAACACTCCGGAAATGCCATGACCTAGACTAGAGCTTGATCTATTAAATAATGTTCAAAATGATGTTTCCAGACCTATATTAATTTAGTAAGTTCATTTAGAAAAGGTTAGAGCCAAAACGACAATGCAAGACCTTGACATCCGGAAACTAGCTAATTTGAACTAGTTGACGTCCCTATGTTTGGTTAAGGTTTTGAAGTGTCAAATGAAGTCTAAAATTAAAAAAAAGGACTTTCTATGGGTAGTATGTAGTAAAAATTGTCCAAACGTGTTGTAACGGCACCCCACGGACCACCCGAAGGGTCCTTGGGAAGGACACAAACTTGGGCGAGCAGGCTGCCAAAGCAGTCTTCAAGCAGGCAGATTGTAGGGGCTGCAGCGCAACACGCAGCCTACACACAGTGAACTGACGCAAGATTTGAGAGGAAGCATCGCGACGCGAGTCTGACACGAGGCTAATTGCCTCGACCAAAAAATTCATAACAAGAATGAAAATTGGCCACGCGACGCACAATCATTTCCTAAATTAGTTAAAGTCGTTTTCGTGGTAATTTAACTTCACAAAAAAAGCTATTTAAGTGAAGAGTCATTGTGTATTTTGTGGGACGACTATATATTAAATTTAGTTCAGTTTTAGATCACTTTTTACACACTTAAACCAAATCAAACGGATTCCTCTCATCTCTCTCAAGAACGCTCTCTTTTTCAAGATCCATTGAAGAACAAAAAGAGCTTAAGTAAGAAGACGAAGACTTGAAGATTTTCTTCCAAAATTCGTGGATTGTTCGTCAATAAGTTATGGGTTTTTTACTCTTGTGATTCCTTTCCCCAAGAGTTCCTTTCAATGATTGTTTTCAAGAATTAAACTCTTAGGGTTTTTACTCTACAAAACGGGTTTTCTTCCTAACTCTAGATATATGACTATCGATGAAAAATAGTGGTTTTCTATGGTTGATTAAGTATATATTTTCAAATGTTTGGCTTGTAAATGTTAGATTTTCGTGTGAAACATGTCCTTATAAGATTGATGGTTTCGAGTGTGTTGTATCTACTACTTGATTACATGTAAACGTTGGGATTGGAACTAAGACTTCAGTGAACTCTTTAATGTCCCTTTCCCTTACCCTACATTATAAATTAGTCTTTTTTTATGAGTTGAAGAGTTAGTATTTATTATGCTATTGAGTATTTCACTATGTTGTTGGATGGTTGTTGTAAATTAAATATAAGTTCTTGAATAAGTATCTTGAAAGCAAGAGGTAAGTCATCTAAACTCGTGATTACTCTATGATATTTATGTTAGCCTATAAATGATGTTACAATGCTAATGAAGTAAGTATTATGATGCAATGCATATATGTTGGGCTATGGATATGTTAAATTGTGAGATCATGATAAGAATACAATAATGCTAGTTTATGATATTCTTTTGTATGCTTTACACAAGATGATTTATGATATGTTAATCTCACAAACGAAGGGTTACGATGAAAGGAAATTCTCATCTAATCCTAAAAAGCTTTTGATCTTGTTAATAGAAGGAGTTAATCTCGTATTACTTATGATAAGATTTATGAATAAATGATGACTTAAAGGTTATTCACAAAGGGACTTAAGCTTAGCACCGATGGACTAGATATGAGAGGTGTACCTTCCCTATTTATAAGGTAGGTTTACAATGACTCTCATGAGATAGAGGCTTCCATGTAATGTGGAACTATGAGTCTCTAATATATCTCCTAGTTCTTGAACTATGTTGCCACAATAGGATACTAGCTAGTGGATTTACCTAGAAATCTATGTCATGGTTGGTTCTACTTTGGCTGGTAGACAACCTTTATTCAGTGTGGAGTTTCATGACACCGGATTCCATGTTTAGCTCACACGGTCTAATGTCGGTTAAGGCGATTATTCCCTCATGTAAAATGAAAGAAAAGTAAATGGACGTTGACTAGGGTGACTTGAAGAGTATACTTAGTATAGGTAGGGCATGGGACTCTACCTAGACATTGCACAAGTTGACTCTAAGGGAAGTCCTAGGAGATTGTTCTTATGTATTATGATAACTTGAAAGGTATGATGCTTATCATACATGTTGTTACTGTTATATGAAGTTGGTTACGTTAATGAACATTTTATTGGTCTAGATTGCTTTATTAGGTGATGACTACTTATGTTACAAGTTATATTAAGCAAAGCTTTACTTATGGTCTCCTTTCTTATATAATTGGTTGTGTGGGGTTATGGGGCTTAACATGACCATTGCACTGTAGGTTGCTGATGGGATCATTGGTAAGTGTTTTTTATGTTATGTTTATATGATCTATTGAATATAAATTGTTAATATGACTCTATGATAATATGTCTTTGATTATGATAATGTTTTATGTTGATGAAATCCTTAACTCGTATATGTTCTATGGTATGTGCATTGAATACATTCATATGACTAAGCATTCTTTCTATGAAATTATCCTTTAATGCATGGCCTTAAATTTTATAGGCATATACCCATACTTAGTACATGTGGCGTACTAACCCCAATACTTTATATTACTACAAATGTAGGGTTAGGCCATTGAGGATTAACAAGGTCAATTGAAGAAGCTTGGAACTCTTTCTCTAAGTGTTGGTAGGTCCTCATGTTCGGGGATGCTATCTTTTCATAATTCTAGCTTATGAAGACTTTAGTAGTTATTAATAATACTTTTGATTCCGTTTACGTTCTTTGGATTCTTTTGTATTAAGGCCTATATGGCATATTGACCTTTATTGGCTAAGTCCAGATTCATACTCTTTAAATTGTTTTTATATGAGACAGGTTTTAGAATATCACTAATTGTTATGTATGAAGTGTAAGTATACTTCAGATAGTATAATTTTTTTTAATTTTTCCGCAATTTTAATTGATGACATGTTATGACGAATGGTAAGGGATTGTCTGAGTCCTCTAAGAGGACGACGACGTCGGTCGCATCTGGGGTGTGCTCTCCGGGTGTGACAACTATGCTTGGGATGAACTGCTCACTGTAACATGTCATTGTTTCACTGTAATGCACTTGAGCTTACAGTAAAGTGTATCTTGGTCCTAAAATTATGAGAGTTATATTTTATGTGATTAATGATGATTCTTATACTATTTTAACTATATAATCATGAAGGTTTTACTTATTTGCCATGAAAGATTTATTTACTAACATGTCCCTTTTTGAATGTTTTTTCGTATGCCATACTAAGTACATTGTTTTGTACTAACCCCATACCTTTTATACTTAATAAGTATAGGTTGGAGGACATTTTGAAGAAAATAACATAATATTGGGAAAGACTCTCTCAACACTAAGTATGTCCTCATATATTAAAGGGGATAGTTCTATTTCTTAGTTTCTATTATTAAGACTTATTATGTATTTTTCATTTAATGTAAAAGGGTCGTGCCCCTAAGAAATTTATGTCGTGTCTTTAACATGGCTTGTGACGATACCACTTCTCCTTAGCTTTTATGAAAGATTGTTCTTTTATTAATTTATTCTTGAAAAGTTTTAAATTCCGCACTACTTTTCATGTCTAATGTAATGAATGATAGCTAAGGCTTGTACAAGACCTCCGAAAGGTCATGTACGCAATTGTTCCGACCTAACGGTACTCCCTTCTTCTATGGGGTACTTTCGGGTCGTTACAAACTTGGTATTAGAGCATAAATTTATGGGAAATAGTTTAGGGTCTAAAGTCTCACAAGCCACGTCTATTAGAGTCCTGTTCATTAGTGTGAGTCACGAAATATCCATGGGATGAGAGGCTATAAGATGATAAAAGTTTCACTTTATTTATTATTCTAATGTCGTGCCTTAGAGTTGAGTTCTATAAGATGTCTTTCTCAACCTCTTCTCTTTATGTTTATAACATATGAATACAAGGAGAGCAACCTCTAGGAGGGAGGAGGAAGGTGTAGCTAATGAGATGATCCCTCCCCGTGTTGACTAAGTCCCTATATGTTACAAAGAGAATGTGAATGAGGTGGTTCCCACTACGGAACGTCAAGGTCCCCAAGGACCTCAAATGCCCTGTATGTCTCAAGCTCCTCAAGCTTCCTTTGATGAAGGGGATATGACTAATGCGGAATTGAGGGATGCCCTAATAAATTTGACCCAACTCATGACGGCTTAAGCTCAAGTCATTACTAATCATTTGGTTTCCCAAGGTAACCAAGGAGATAGACCTCAACCTAATTTGAGTAATCCCGCTTCTAGAATTAGAGATTTCATGAGGATGAACCCTCCTCCTTTTCATGTCACTAAGGTAGATCAACATCCACAAAGCTTCATAGATGAGATATTCAAGGTGGTAGATGCTATGGGTGTGACCCATAGGGAAAGAGAGGAACTAGCTACTTACCAACTTAAAGATATGACTCATGTGTGGTTTAAGAAATGGAGGGATGAGAGACATTTAAGGGATGGTCCGATATATTGGTAAGTGTTCAAAGAGTCTTTACTAGATAGGTTATTTTCTTTAGAGTGGTGGGAGAAGAAGATGGTTGAATTCATGAATCTTCGTCAAGGGGGAATGAGTGTGAAAGAGTACTCTCTCAAATTCACCCAACTCTCTAAGAATGCCCCAACCATGGTAGCAAACCCTATGGCTAGGATAAACAAATTTGTGATGGCAGTGTCTAACTTAGTGGAAAAGGAGTGACGTACGGCAATGCTCCTTAATAACATGGATATCTCTAGACTAATGGTGTATGCACAATAAATTGAAAAATCCAAAATTAGGGAAGCTAGACAAGAGGTAAAGAGGCCTAGGTTTGATTAATCTAGTCAACCAAAACCTAAGAAGAGGTTTTATCACCAAGAGTCTTCCATGGGGAATAAGGATATAGTTTCCAACAAAAATTCCCAAGGTGGTGGCCATACTTTTGAGAGACCTAGGTGTACTACTTGTTGGAAACAACATATGGGTAAGTGTCTTTCCGGAATGGATGGTTGTTTTGAATGTGCTAGTAATAATCACAAGATGAGGGAATGTCCTAACATTAAAGCAAAAGGGAAAGAGGTCAATCACACTCCTCTAGATCCTAATTCTCCAAAGAAAAACCATCCCTATCGGATGGGGGCTAGGAGGGAGAACTGATCTTTATTTGATAGTCCCAGTAAGCCTTAACCCTTTATGGTTGTTGTCTTTATGTGGTAAGATTATTTCATATGACTTTGTCCTACTTATGATAATGCTTTCTTGATAAAATTCCTAAAGAACAAATTGTTGAAAAATCATGCATGTTTCACTATGTGAGATTCATGGTCACTGTAAAATTTTGAAGTTCGAGGAAAAGATTCATTATCATGAATAATGGTTCCAATGTGTTTTAAAATGATGGTTATGAGCATGACTAATTTTGGAGAAGGTATTGTAACATTTCGAAAATTTACATGTCTAGTGAAGAGCCCAATAGGTCTTTAAGAATGTATATTGGGAGTACATAGGCATCCCAAGGCCCAATATTAAGAAATATTGGGCATAGTATAGAAAATTTTTCCAAGGGGATATTAGCTAATTTCTATATAATACCCAAATAAGCAAAATATTGGGCATATTAGAAAATATTGGCTTAAAGGGTGTTAGCTAATTTTCTAACATTAATGAGCTTGTCCAAGAAATGTACCTGCAATGAAGACCCTAGGCTAAAATGCTTTTTCCTTTAACTCACAAATTAGGTACGAGGCATCCATGTGTCAAGCCTAGGCACCATAGAACATGACCACTTAAAATGATCATGTAGATTAAGCAGTGCCCAAGGACATAGTATGGATCCTTGGGACAATAAGTAAACATTCTAAATGAACCATCAAGAATAGTTAGTTAGGAAAGTACAAGAAACGGTGTCAGCACTAGCTATGTGCGCAAGAGTCCATCCATGTGGGGCTTAACTCTCTAACCAACTCTAGGCTCTAACTAACTGACCTAACTAGCTAACTAACCTCGGACAACCAAAAATAAACTATTTAGTGCACCCGACAACTTAAGACTTTACCGGATGACACTAACCTAGTAACTAGTTAAAGAGACAACCTAGTACATAACCTAGGATGGTCCAAAAAGGTTAGTTATGGTCCCAAAGACTTAGGGGTACTTTTGTAATTATCCTAGGGCCCATAATTAATTAAATTAACAACTGAATTAATTAATGAGAAATTCAAAATTTTGCTGAGACCCTAGCCAATTTTCTGATTTTGGTAAGTCAAATGTTCTCCTATGTTAAGTCAAATTAGGAGGGGCGTTTTAGTAATTAACTATTTAGTTTATTTATTTAACTTAATTAGCTTAAGTTGAATGAGTCAAGATCAGTTCCTAAGACTTAGACTCACGTTCAAACACTAGAAATTCACACGCAAAACAGTGAGCAAAACGTAGAAAAATAGAAAAGTTCTCTTAGGCGATTTCAAGGTATTCTTCAAGGTTTTCATGCAAGGTGATCTTCGTAGACTCAATACTACATAAGGTATGGGTTTCTCTCCTGGAATTATTTCTCCAAGATGATTTTCAATCGCTTTAATCTATGTATCTCGAAACTATGGTTGCTTCCCAACAATATATTTGAACATCCTTCTCCCTAGTTATCCTTGTATTTGATTCTAATGAGTATGTAGATGTAATCTCGAACATTTTGTTGCTATGTGAAGCTAACTTGTAAGACCCCAAAATGAGATAGTGTTTCTAGAGAACTAACATGTTCGTATTAATGTTCTACGGTCCTAAAATGACTTATAATATGGTTTATAGGCAGTGTATAAAGTTTGAAGTAATTTGGAAGTCAAACGTCAAGGGTCGACCGAAACGTTCGATGACTAAGTCACCTAAATGCCTCGTATGTGGTACTATGTGATTATGTGTGATTCATGAGCTTATGAAGTCTTTAAATGGTTTATAATGAAGTTAAATGATAGTATATGAAGTTTTGAGAAGTTTGGAGGTCAAACGACCAAGAACGTCCAAGGCGTTTGAAAGATAGACCTTAAGACGTTAAACGTGTGTCATGATTGGGCATGGCCTGTTTGGACGTGTTGCAGGTGTTTGTTGTGGATGAAATTTATTTGGAAGGTCTATAACTTGTTACGGTTTATAATCGCATTGGAAACGTCTGGGTAAGACTTCTAAAGGGCCCCACAAAAGGCCCCAAAAGAAGGACCCAAGGCTGTGAAGACACTTCCTGGGCAGTGTCCATTGACGGACCCAACGACGGATCGTTGGTCCACCAACGGCCCGTCGAGCCAGTCTCGTCCACTGGAACTCGCCTGGGGCAGGTCAGAATCCAAGAATTTGGCTAAGTGGCAGGCAACGGAAGCCAGGCACGGACCGTCGATACCATGACGACTCGTCATTGCCTCCGTCGTTGGTGGCCTGTCAACTTGCAGCTGCGTCTGTTTCATTTAAGGGGTGAATGGGAAATTCACACCACGTGCTAACCTGACCCCACATGATTTATTTGGTTATTTTTGTGTGTATTTAAGTGATCAAAAACGTGATCAACTAATTCCAACCAACTCACACAAATTGAATCTTTCCTTCCAAATATGTTCTCACTAAACCCACCATTGCTGGTGAAGCACAAGATCAGGTTTAAGATGGTTTTTCCATGAATTAATCATGAATTTTTAGAGGTTTTCAACTAGAAAAAGGTATGGTGATCCTTCATCTCTAAGTAACCTTTCACTTGGAGAGTTCTTCTCAATGTTTTCAAAAGAAAGTTTATGATCAAAGTTCTTCTTCTTCAATCTAGCCATGGGTTCTTTCTAAAAAGGTTTTGAACGATCGAATCATGATTAATAGAAGTTAATACAGTGGTTTCAACGTGAATTTTACTCCAATTTCATGATGAAGCCATGCTCCTTCACCAAAACGATTTAGCCTTGCATGGGCTTTGTGATCTTGACTTTTTATCGATTGGATTATGATTATATTACGTTAAGATGATTGTATATGATGTTATTTACATGAATTTATGTTGAATTGATGTTGAAGTATCCATGAGGATCAATGTATGAAGATTTGAGCATGTTTAGCCTAGTTTCTATAGTTCACTGTAACATTGGGTCATTAATGACCTAAAGTGAATTTCAATTAAGTTGTTGTTCTTGTAGCTACTGTTTTAGGTTAATACCATGGTTGAATTGTGTATATACATCTTGTATGACTAAGGTAGAGAAGGCTTGGTTTGAATTAATCTAGGTTCTTCTTGTCTATGGATTTGTAACTTGTGATCTTGACGTTAGGTTAATTGCTATAGGAATTGATCATGGTTAATGTCTATAGCTGCTGCCTAAACGAAATATGAGGATGAATTATATGTAATTAATACAATATGTGTCAATTCATGATAAGTTGAATAGGATTAACATATGTAAACTTACTTTCCATGAACTCCTTATATGAAGCATGCTTGTGTCGACCTTAATGGCAAATTGTAGTAGTGTCTCATCTATATTATGATTTCATTAGCTACTTCCTTAGAGTGATATGATTCATGAAATATGATCTATAATCCATATGAATGAAATTGGCTAATGATCTATGTTCTTCTACTTTCCTAGTATGTGATCTGTTGTATTATGTTATGGTATAATCTTGTAGCGACTTGTACATGATTTCTTATATGTTTTAACTACATTTAGCTACTGCCATATATATGAATTATTGATAAACTAGGTGTATTAATCAATGAGGATCAAGGGTTGAGGAGTTGGTAAGAATGCCTATTTTCTCTACTTTTCTACTTCTCTATTCTTTTTAGAAATGTTGATGAAGCCTTGTATGGCATTGTGTGGTATGGTCCACTTATGGTGACAGTGTTAACTTTATTGTCATTATATATGTGTTGACCATGGACTTGAAGGAAAATTATTGAACTTATGAATATGTGCTTAAGATGATACTATGAGAAGCTTATGCCTACTTTCCTATTCTAGTTGTGATCTAGGATGTATGGGTATTGTATAAGCACGTGTATATTCATGTTAGGGTAAAGTATAGGTGCTGCCATTAATGTGTTAAAAGGTTTAATAATCTCTTACCTATGTACCCCTATGTGAATGGATGAATAGATAAGTTAGGAGTCTTAAGTGTATTTTGAAGTTGGATTGTCTCCTATGTTATTGTGTGTTGTGTGGTCTGTGCTTGATGAAGCATTATGATCTAAGAGGTTGGCTGCCTCAATGTGTTTTGATATCTATTATGTGATCATGTTGACCAATGTACACACACACTTACTTTACATGAATGTTACAAGTAGTATAGGTCATTGTGTCGAAATCAAAGGTAGTTCTCGTATTCACTAGTGTCTACTACTATGTATGTTAAAGTGATGTTTTTGAATGTATGATTTGTATTTCCCTTACTAGGTTGTCTTGATAGGTGTACTAGTATGGTCAAGGGTATGGGACCTTGTCTATGCATTGCACATGTGTACCTTGATAGTATAGTTCCTAGGTTTGGTCTCTATGTATATGAAAGATAAATATATGAATATGTTATGAAAAGAATGTATATGAAATGATGAAGTATGAATGTGCATAGTGTCTTAGTGGATTTATATGAAAGGATTGCTCATATAGTTATGCCTATAGACTCATGCATTGATATATGAACATGTGTGACTTTATGGGTTATGTGAAAGGTTTGCACACATCATGGTATACACTCATACACATGAATGATGATCTAGTCAATAGAGGAGCCTTGAAAGGTGTGCTCAAGTGTATGCTAGACTAGATAGTGCTTATACATATGATATGTCCATGTGAAGGGATCTTCTCACATGATTTGGGTCTATGAAGTTTCATCTATGACCTATGACCTAAGCATATGAGGGATGATTCTCCAAATCCTATGTTTTTATAAATAAATATTAATGAATGATTTTTCAATAAAGGGAACTTAGCTTAGCACCGAGCGAGCTTGTATGTGAGGGGGTGACACTTTCTTACATAAGGAAAGGTAGGGTTCACTACGGTCCTCATGTGGTGGATAGCCTCATGACCAAACATAGGGTGTAGAGTTGATATTTCAATGAATCCCCCAAGTTTCATAAACTATGTTGCCACCATAGGATACTAGCTAGTGGATTCACTTAGAAAGCTATGTTATGTTTGGTTCTACTTTGGCCGGTAGACCACCTTCTTTGAGTGTGGGTTTTATAACATCAGATTCCATGATTAGCGCCCATGATCTATGTCGGTTAAGGCTATGGTTTCCCTAAAGTAAAATGAACAATGGAAGAACCCTAACTATTATAACGTAAGGGTAGTTACTTAGTGTAGGTGGGGGTATGGTACTTCACCTATGCATTGCTCAAGTGACACTTGAGGTAAGTCTTAGGAAGGTGTTCTAATGCATGTTACAAACTATATGTACTTTATGTATGACATAGTAGTATTTGTCTATTTTGATGAAGATGTGCATGATATGAGTCCCTATGCGTGATGTTGATCTTGTTAACTATATGGTGAAGGTCTTACTTGATATAAATGAAGTTGTCTTCTCTTAATATGTTGATATATAATTTGGATGTAAAGGCCTGTGGTCTCATCATAGGTTTACTAAGTATGTGTGATGTTATGGGGCCTTACATGTACATTGCACTAGTAGACTTATATTTGGGGGCATGAGTTATGTTTGATAAGGTTCTATGTGACGTAAAATAAGTTTATGTGCATAATGCCTAGGAGTTCATAGTAATGTCCTTATATTCTTGACTTAACTATGTCTATGTTGTACTATACTTCTATGATGATATTTTTTGACTTATGTTAGTTGTTTGTATTGTTTTCCTTGTGGTCTTAAGGTGATACATTGCACCAAGTATCCCTAAAGGATTTCTTGGAAGACTAATGAATTGAAAGGAAGAGTTCACTGTAAAGGAAAATTAGTTCACTCTAAAGTGACCTCAATTTGGACTTAAATTCTATAAGTGCTTTTCTATGATGTTTGACCTTTGATTATGTCTCTATGAAGTGTGAAAATGATATAAATGCTATTGCTTAAAGGTTTTATGAAGATTTACTTAAACTGGCATGAAGTATGATTTCAAAGAAAATGTCCCTTTTAAATGCATGTTTTTGCCTGGTTGCCATACTTAGTACATTCTTGTGCTAATCCATTCTTCTTTACTTTTTACACAAAGTGTAGGTTATGAATGCCTAAAGGATGTCTTGAATGGTGAAGAGCTTGATAGATGATTCCCAAGCTCAATGAAAGGAATCCTTAAAGTTCAAGGATGTCCTACTTATGTCTTTAATGTAAGTCTTTAAATATTGTATAGTTATGTAATGTGTCTTATGGGCCGTGTCCCTAATGTACTCTAAAGTTTTTGAGTCTAAGATGGCAAAGAGACTTAAGGTCTATAAATGTACTATGGCTTAATTTTTTATACATATATGACTTGAAGTTCCTAGCATATGATGTTCTATGAAAAGTTTTAAATTTTCCGCTAAATTTACTATGTTAATGCGATGAATGATAACTATGGGCTTGTATAAGAACTCCGAGAGGTCGAGTACGCCGTGGTACTTCTAGGGGGTTTCCCCGGATGTGACAAACGTGGCATCAGAGCATGAGGTTTATAAAGTGGTCTTAGGTTATAAGAGTCTCATATTGCCACGTCTAGTAGAGTATTCTATCATTGGTGGTGAGTCGCGACACATCAAATGGTACGATAGTCTATAGGACAATAGAGTTTCCCTTCTTCATCATTCTCATATCGTGCCATAGAACTTAACTCTATAACATCTCTCTCTTATGTTTCTTGTCCGGTGGTCCTTTAGATGTGATTGCTTGGATGAGATTGTTCTCTATGCTTGAGGGAGAAAAGGTGAGTTTAAATGCTTATCTTTGTTTTATGGTTTGAATGAGTATGTGTGAAGGTGACTTTTGGCTTATTTGATGATGTGATGCCAATTATGGATATATGAAACTTATGTGAAATACCATGTTATATTGAGAAATGTATGTCATGATATAGTTAAAGCATGTTAAAAGTTATTATGGTTAAAGTGAATTCTTTTGGAGTGTTGTATTACTATATGGCATTATATGTTGGTAGCCTAATACTATTATTTGAACTTGAGATGTGTAGTGATTACCTATGGAAGTATGCTACCCTAAGATTTTGTCTTTAAAAGTGTGCATTGTTTTCCTTTGTATATAAGTGGTACTTGTTGAGTTGCTAGTATAAATTTGAGTCTTTTGTAAAGACTTGATCCAATTTGTGGTGATAGTATGCATGCTTATGAAGAATGATAGTCTTATGGCATGATGAGTCGTGGATTTGTTTATAACTTCTTATTGTGCTGTGAGTCCCTTAATGTTGTGGAATTGATGATTCCCATAGAATTGAGGGTAGTATTCTTATCTTTGTAGGTGATGATGTGGGTTTGATTGACCTAGAAGTTATCTTACTTTAATGTTGAAAGAAAAGAAAGAGTCCTTAAGACTAAGTCCCCTTGTTATATTCCCCTAATGATGTATGACCTTTGTGTCTATTGTATTATATGAACACCTTATGTGGTTAAATGAGATGCCTAACTTGATAATTGTGGATAAATAGCCTAGGTGATAAGTCTTACGGTACCTTGGTGTTCCTATGTTAACTTACTGTAAATCCTTCTAAAGTTGTAATCACTTTTAAGTGATGAAAAATGAAGGTTGTTAAGTTAAGGTCCTTTTAAGATGGGTTAATTTGCTCTTAATTGGGTTTACCCTTAGAGGGGGATGGTGATGAAATGGTAAGGTAGTAGATATTGTCTACCTTGTCTTTCTATTTTTACTTGATCTTGAAAATAATGAATTCTTAGTAAGCTTGTTCATGAATATAGTCTTGCATAAAGTATGAATTGCATGATCTTTATATGTTTGGTGTGTATTTATTGGCATCATCTCGAAGACATTATGAACGTTCCAAAGAGTATGAAAGAAATTTTTTGATAAAAATCCATGTTTTCTCATGTTGAATTACATCTTGATATGCTAGTTGTGCATTTGACTTCATGAGATAAGACAAAGAACTTGGTAATAGTCACTTGTGAGGTAAATTGTTTAGCCTTATAATGGAAATTGAGTCTATTTAAAATGTAATATGTTGAGTCTCTTGAAAATTATGTGACCTGTAGGGTTTGGAAAGCATGATTGTAGGCTAACTTTTGAAGAATTAAACCATGTTTAGCTAAGTGTTAATGTGTGTGCCTATGATTTGTGTTATTCCTCTCAAGTGATGCTTACTGTGAAGGTAAAAACTATTTTAGAAATTGACATTCTGTGAAATTTCTTCCTATTTGTTGTGATTTTCTTGGTGTGACTTACCATTTAGACATCACTAGGAAGAAGACATGATAATGCCTTGGTTTAAAAGTTTAGATTTCTCATTTTAAAAAGAATTGACCTTGTACTCTGCTTAGGTGTGAACTCATGATACATGTAAGTGTGTCGAGGAGAAGAACATTCTTCCATGGACACAACTAAGCATGGTATGGTTGAGTATAACCTTCATGGCCCTAGGTGTAACTACTAAAGTTCTTTGTGGTTCAACTAACTCAAGTTTATGTGCATTGAAGCATGAGTGCTTAAGTAACTTTGAGCATAAGTCGTAATCTGTCAATATGTGGCTTTGCAAGATGATAGCTTAATGAATTAAGGTGTAATGACCATGTTATGATTAGGAGAAGGATGTTCCTCCTATGAACATGATAAGAGCCTTTTTGATTAATGCATTAAGGGTGAGTGAAGTGAAGTTTTGCTTGCTTATGTGCATTAAGTGCTAAAATGTTGTGGTATTTCTCGTAAAGTATGGTACATTGAATTCTATATGATGATGTTATGAATATGATGAACTGCTCTATGATGCTTTGAAGTCCTTGTTGTGATTTAAGTGTCCTAAGTGTCATTCGAGGACGAATGTTCCCAAGTGGGGGATATTGTAAGACTCCAAAATGAGATAGGATTTCTAGATACTAACATGTTAGTATTAATGTTATAAGGTCCTAAAATGACTTATAATATGGTTTATAGTCAGTGTATAATGTTTGAAGTGATTTGGAAGTCAAACGTCAAGGGTCGACCGAAACGTTTGACGACTAAGTCACCTAAATGCCTCGTATGTGGTTCTATGTGATTATGTGTGATTCATGAGATTATGAAGTCATTAAATTGTTAATCATTATGTTAAATGATACTATATGAAGTTTCCAGAAGTTTGGAGGTCAAACGACCAAGAACGTCCAAGGCGTTTAAAAGATGGACCTTAAGAGGTTCAACGTGTGTCATGATGGGGCTTGGCCTGTTTGAACGTCTTGTAGGTGTTTGTTTTTGATGAAATTTATGTGGAAGGTATATAACTTGTTAAGGTTTATAATCGCGTTGTAAACGTCCGGGTAAGACTTTAAAAGGGTCCCATAAGAGGCCCCAAAAGAAGGACTCAAGGATGTCAAAGACACTGCCTGGGCAGTGTCCATTGATGGACCCAACGATGGATCGTTGCTCCACCAACGGCCCATCGATCTAGTCTCGTCCACTGGCACTCGCCTGGGGCAGGTCAGAATCCAAGAATTTGGCTAAGTGCCAGGCGACGGAAGCCAGGCACGGACAATCGACAACATGATGGCTCGTCATTGCCTCCGTCGTGGGTGGCCTGTCAACTGGCAGCTGCGTCTGTTTCGTTTAAGGGGTGAATGGGACATTCACACCACGTGCTAACCTGACCCCACATGATTTATTTGGTTATTTTTGGGTGTATTTAAGTGATAAAAAACGTGATCAACCCATTCCCAAACCAACTCACACAAATTGAACCTTTCCTTCCAAAAATGTTCTCTCTAAAACCACCATTGTTGGTGAAGCACAAGATCAGGTTTTAGATGGTTTTTCCATGAATTAATCATGAATTTTTAGAGGTTTTCAACTAGACAAAGGTATGGTGATCCTTCATCTCTAAGTAACCTTTCACTTGAAGAGTTCTTCTCAATTTTTTCAAAATAAAGTTTATGATCAAAGTTCTTCTCCTTCAATCTAGCCATGGGTTCTTTCTAAAAAGGTTTTGACCGATTGAATCATGATTAATTGAAGTTAATATAGTGGTTTTAAAGTGAATTTTACTCCAATTTCATGATGAACCCATGATCCTTCACAAAAACAATTTAGCCTTGCATGGTCTTTGTGATCTTGACTTGTTATCGATTGGATTATGATTCTATTACGCTGAGATGATTGTATATGCTTTTATTCACATGAATTTATGTTGAATTGATGTTGAAGGATCCATGAGATCAATGTATGAAGATTTGAGCATGTTTAGCCTAGTTTATATAGTTCACTGTAACATTGGATCCTTAATGATCTATTGTGAATTTCGATTATGTGTGGTTCTTGTAGCTACTGTTTTAGTTTAATACCATGGTTGAATTGTGGATATACATCTCGTATGACTAAGGTAGAGAAGGCTTGGTTTGAATTAATCTAGGTTCTTCTTGTCTATGGAGTTTTAACTTGTGATCTTGACGTTAGGTTAATTGCTACAGGAATTGATCATGGTTAATTTCTATAGCTGCTGCCTATAACGAAATATGAGGATGAATTATATGTAATTAATACAGTATGTGTCAATTCATGATAGGTTGAATAGTATTAACCTATGTAAACTTACTTTCCATGAACTCCTTATATGATGCATGCTTGTGTCGACCTTAATGGCAAATTGTAGTAGTGTCTCATCTAGATTATGATTTCATTAGCTACTGCCTTAGAATGATATGATTCATGAAATATGATCTATAATCCATATGAATGAAATTGGCTAATGATCTATGTTCTTCTATATTCCTAGTATGTGTATGTTGTATTATGTTATGGTATAATCTTGTAGCGATTTGTACATGGTTTCTTATATGTTTAAAGTACATTTAGCTACTGCCATATATATGAATTTTGATAAACAAGGTGTATTGATCAATGAGTATCAAAGGTTGAAGAGTTGGTAAGAATGCCTATTTCCTCTACTTTTCTACTTCTCTATTCTTTTAGAAATGTTGATGAAGCCTTGTATGGCATTGTGTGGTATGGTCCACTTATAGTGTCGGTGTTTACTTTATTGTCATTATATATTTGTTGACCATGGCCTTGAAGGCAAATTTATGAACTTATGAATATGTGCTTAAGATAATACTATGAGAAACTTATGCCTACTTTCCTATTCTAGCTGTGATCTAGGTTGTATTGCTATTGTATAAGCATGCGTATATTCATGTTAGGGTAAAGTATAGGTGCTGCCATTGATGTGTTAAAAGGGTTAATAATCCCTTACCTATGTACCCCTATGTGAATGCATGAATAGACAAGTTAGGAGTCTTAAGTGTATTATGAAGTTGGTTTGTATCCTATATTATTGTGTGTTGTGTGGTATGTGCTTGATGAAGTATTATGATCTAAGAGGTTGGCTGCCTCAATGTGTTTTAATAGCCATTATGTCATCATGTTGACCAATGTAAACACACACTCACTTTACATGCATGTTACAAGTAGTATAGGTCATTGTGTCTAAATGAAAAGTAGTTCTCGTATTCACTAGTGTCTACTACTATGTATGTTAAAGTGATGTTTATGAAAGTATGATTTGTATTTCCCTTATTAGGTTGTCTTGATAGGTGTACTAGTATGGTTAAGGGCATGGGACCTTGTCTATGCATTGCACATGTGTACCTTGATAGTATAGTTCCTAGGTTTGGTCTCTATGTGTATGAAAGATGAATATATGAACATGTTTTGAATATGATGTATATGAAATGATGAAGTATGAATGTGCATAGTGTCTTAGTGGATTTATATGAAAGGATTGCTCATATAGTTATGCCTATAGACTCATGCATTGATATATGAACATGTGTGACATTATGGGTTATGTGAAAGGTTTGCTTACATCATTGTATACACTCATACACATGAATGATGATCTAGTCAATAGAGGAGCCTTGAAAGGTGTGCTCAAGTGTATCCTAGACTAGATAGTCCTAATACAAATGCTATGTCCATGTGAAGGGATATTCTCACATGATTTGGGTCGATTAACTTTCATCTATGACCTATGAGCTAAGCATATGAGGGGATGATTCTCCTAAGCCTATGTTTTTATAAATAAATGTTAATGAAGGCTTTTTCAATAAAGGGAACTTAGCTTAGCACCGAGCGAGCTTTTATGTGAGGGGGTGACACTTTTTTACATAAGGAAAGGTAGGGTTCACTACGGTCCTCATGGGGTGGATAGCCTCATGACCCAACACAGGGTGTAGAGTTGATATTTCCATGAATCCCCCAAGTTCAATAAATTATGTTGCCACCATAGGATACTAGCTAGTGGATCCACCTAAAAAGCTATGTTAAGTTTGGTTCTACTTTGACCGGTAGACCACCTTCTTTCGGTTTGGGGTTTTATGACACCGGATTCCATGATTGGCGCCCATGATCTATGTCGGTTAAGGCTATGGTTTCCCTAAAGTAAAATGAACAATGGAATAACCCTAACTAGGATAACCTAAGGGTAGTTACTTAGTGTAGGTGGGTGTATGGGACTTCACCTATGCATTGCACAAGTGACTCTTGAGGGAAGTCTTAGAAAGATGTTCTAATGCATGTTACAAAGTATATGTCCTTTATGTATGAAATTGTAGTATTTATCTATTTGTCATGAAGATGTGCATGATATGATTCCATATGCGTGATGTTGATCTTGTTAATTATGTGGTGAAGGTCTTACTTGACATAAATGAAGTTGTCTTCTCCTACTATGTTGATATATGATTTGGATGTAAGGCGTGTAATCTCATCATAGGTTTACTAAGTATGTGTGAGGTTATGGGGACTTACATGTATATTGCACTAGTAGACTTAGATTTGGGGGCATGAGTTATGTTTGATAAGGTTCTATGTGACGTAAAATAAGTTTATGTGCATAAGGACTAGGAGTTTATTATAATGTCCTTATATTCTTGACTTAACTATGTCTATGTTGTACTATACTTCTATGATGATATTTTTGACTTATGTTAGTTGTTTGTATAGTTTTACTTGTGGTCTTAAGGTGATTCATTGCACCAAGTATCCCTAAAGGATTTCTTGGAAGACTAATGAATTGAAAGGAAGAGTTCACTGTAAAGGAAATTGAGTTCACTGTAAAGTGACCTCAATTTGGACTTAAATTCTATAAGTGCTTTTCTATGATGTTTGTCCTTTGATTATGTTTCTATGAAGTGTGTAAATGATATAAATGCTATTGCTTAAAGGTTTTATGAAGATTTACTCAAAATGGCATGAAGTATGATTTCAAAGAAAATATCCCTTTTAAATGCATGTTTTTGCCTGGTTGCCATACTTATTACATTCTTGTGCTAATCCCATTCTTCTTTACTTTTTACACAAAGTGTAGGTTATGGATGCTTAAAGTATGTCTTGAATAGTGAAGATCTTGATAGATTCCCAAGCTCAATGAAAGGAATCCTTAAAGTTCAATGATGTCCTACTTATGTCTTTAATGTAAAGTCTTTAAATATTGTATAGTTATGTAATGTGTCTTATGGGCCGTGTCCCTAATGTACTCTAAAGTTATCGAGTCTAAGATGGCAAAGAGACTTAAGGTCTATAAATGTACTATGGCTTATGTTTTTATACATATATGAGTTGAAGTTTCTAGCATATGATGTGCTATGAAAAGTTTTAAATTTTCTGCTAAATTTACTATGTTAATGCGATGAATGATAACTATGGGCTTGTATAAGACCTCCGAGAGGTCGAGTACGGCGTGTTACTTCTAGGGGGTTTCCCTGGATCTGACATAACTTACCCTAAAGTGTAGGGTTCTTGATTTGTAAATGTCGAATGAAGAATATTAGTTAGGTTCGTATGATTTTAAATATTTATCTAAACGAAATAAAGAATGTTATAAGGCTCAATTATGTTCGAGATGATGAAGTTGCTATGAGTCGGTCATGAAGTTAAGTGTACTGTAAATGTCGATTTTCTTAAGGGATTATAATTACTATGGAAGATTCATGAAGTTAATTTACTTGACAATTGTTTAGTGAAAGTTTAGCTAATGCCAACAAATTGGCTAACATTGTTTTGCCCAAAGTGTTGAATGGAATTGGCTTACAATATTGCTTTTAAATAATGATGGAAAAATTGGCTAATGAATGAGTTAAACCAATATAAGAATACCTAAGGTAACTCAATGAATCCATAACCAAGAGTATGCCAATCATTGTGATAAGTCCCAACATGCTCTAACAAAATGAACTATGAATACAAGTACTACATGAATGAATTTCTCAACGTCCATAAATAATGATAATAGGATACCAAATGAACGTTAATATTATAAAGTGAGTATTAATATAAATTTAATTTTATAAGTTATGAAAGTGACCATAATGGGGTGTTAAAGGATGTACGTCAAGACTCACTTACACCTAAGACAACTATGTTAAAGATACTCACAGAAGATAGTGTTAATAATCATGAGACAACTCTCATTATCACCAAGATGATAATGTAAGGTTAAATTCACATTTCGTCAAGTAAATAAACGGATGACCGGTTATCCAAAGAGTTAAGTAAACCTCATAACTAGAAGCATGCTTCCATAATATTTAAGTCAACTCTAAAAGATGTAAAGAAAAAGAAGTTGAGCACAGCACCGATAACTAGCAATGAGCTTGTGCCAGCACATGTAAGCCTCATGAGATAATTCTACCACCAATGTGGATAATTGGTCTCCATATATATCCTAGTCTTTGAACTTTGTTTCTTGCATAGGAACTAGCCAGTGGATTCAACCTAACCGAGCTACATATGATGCGGTTTCACTTTGGCCGGTGAGACCACCCCTTTTCGGTGTGGGGCAGACACTGGATTTCATGGTTAGGTCACATCATTTATGTCGGGTAAATGCTCAAAGAAAGTATTCGGTTCACTTTAGTCGTGGACCACCTTTTTTCGTTGTGGGGAGAACAGTGGAGTTTGTTTCACTTTAGCCGGTGAACCACCCTTTTTCGGTTTGGGGCAGACACTGGAATTCATGGTAGCTCACATGATCTAGATTCATTTCGATCGGTGAATCACCTCTTTTAGGTGTGGGTCAGACACTGGATTTCATGTTAGCTCGCATGATTTCATTGTAAAGATGTTTTTAAGAAAGAAAGCAAGAAAGAAGAAGAAATGCATGTTCAAAGTGAGCTAAGAAAGTAAGAGCTTAAGAATTTCAATCGTCTGTACCTGATAAGAATGATGTTTCGGAAAATAATGGGCATAGACAATAATGACTTCTTTTATTATGAAAATGATCCCAAGCCAAATAAGATTGGCTTATAATAACTTCTTTCGATATGAAAATGATCAAAGCAAAATGAGATTGGCTTATAATGACTTTATATAATTGGAAAATGATCATAGCCAAATAAAATTGGCTTATAATGACTTCTTATATTAGGCCAATATCAAATAATAGTCTTAACCAATAAAGTTTGGCTTATAAAGATTTCATGCCAAAATTGTAGTTAGATCATTTCCTTTATACCTTGGATTACTTACTTGATTCATTGTAGTTATGGGACTACAAAGAATCATTGCACTTGTAAGTAAAACATAGGCTTAAAGGAGATCATTGAACTACACAACAACAAGAAGAAAAAGACTGAAAAATAACTAAGTACAGAAAGAGGAGTTCTCGGGTTTTGGGTATCAAATTTCAAAATTTTTGCTAGAGTTGTTCTAAAATTATATTCATGATTCTAAGGTCTTTCATTCATATAGAAAATGAGTTGTGTGCTTTGAATGCATTAAAATACGTCATATTCATACCACAATTTACAAATAAATAATTAGGAAAGTCTAGTGATGTAACTTTCCAGAAATGGCATGTTGCTAGAGGAAGATCTTTCCATGTTCATGCATAATCCTTATGTGTATGTGTGCATACACCCATACTTACTACATGTGTGTACTAATCCTATAATATTACTATTTTTATAGGTGCGGGTCAGAGAGAAGGTTGAAGACTCGTTGAAGCGGTTTAGACTCAGCGATCTCCAGACCTTTGGTCCTCTTGATTTCGAGGATGCTACATCTATCTTTCTAGCATTAGTACTTTAGACATAGCTAGTGGATGTTGTCCATAGCGTTTCTTTCAAGACTTTTATTCTAAGCTTTGTACTAAGGCCATTTTGGCAAACTATTATAATATATATTTGATTCTTTCATTTGAATTGCTTAATCGATTGTAGAGGGTTGTTTAGTTTGAGCTTATAGTAAATGAATCCATGTAAATTTTATATGAAGTCTATGTACACTTCATTATGTTTTAAAAGTTTTAAATTCTCCACAAATTTAACTATATGAATGTGATGAAAGCTACAAAGAGGCTTGTCTGCGACCTCTGAGAGGTTAATGACGCCGGTCGCGATTCGGATTACAGTATCCGGGTTGTGACAAACTTGGTATTAGATAATGAGGTTAAATTACCTAGGAAATATAGCTCAAAACAATCACGTTATATAGTTTCTAACTTATGGTTGTGAAGCGCGCCACAATCGTGACTTAGCGATCATATGATGTTAGGATTTTCCCTTATTCTACTCATTATCGTGCTATGTAGAGTTATGACATTTTGTGTCATTTAGATATCTAACTTCCTTCTTGTGTATGCGTGTAGAATAATGAACACAAGGAGAAATGCCGCAAGAAGAGTTGAAGAAGCAGCTGCTGGAGGAAACCAAACTCCTCCTCAAGACCCAACTGCTGGATTTCAAGTGCTGGCAACCCAGCTGCGTTGACAGATGGAGAAGTGAGAGAAGAATTGGTGCAGATGGCACAGGTCATCATTACTCAGGCGCAGGCCATCACGGCTCAAGCCACTAGAGAGGGTGCTCCAAGGAGAATCCGCATACTAGCACCATGGATAGCAGACTAAGGGACTTCACTAGAATGAATCCTCCAGTCTACTATGGGTCCAAGACTAATGAGGATCCCTAGGAGTTTATGGATGAGGTCTAAAAAATTCTCTGTGCCATGGGTGTTGATGAAAGGGAGAAGGCTGAGTTGACTGCATATCAACTCAAAGATGTGGCTTAGGTGTGGTACAAAATGTGGGTAGATGGCCGAGCACCCGGAGATATCCCCATCACTTGGGATATTCTCAAGAATGCATTTTTGGAGAGATTCTTTCTGAGAGAATAACGAGAAGCAAAGGTTGAACAGTTCATCAACCTAAGACAGGGAGGTATGTCGGTCAAGGAGTAATTCTTGAAATTTGTTAAACTCTCGAAATATGCTTCTTCTCTGGTGTCCAATAACAGAGATGAGATGAGCAGATTTGTGACTGGTGTGTCGGAGGATCTAGTGGAGGATTGTCGGCAGCCATGTTGCATGATAACATTGACCTGGGTAGATTGATGGTACATGCACAGCAGGTAGAGCAGAGTCACCGGAAAAGGAGAGGTCAGGAAGGCAAGAAGCCTAGGCCCACTGATCAGACTGGTTCTAGCTCTGGTAGGGGTACATTTGGAGTACTGAAAAGGCCTAAGTTCAAGAAGTACTCCGATAATCCTACTCCTTCGAGGAATTCAAATTTCTAGGTGGACAAGTCTGGCCCCAAAAAGGGCAATGATAGAAATGCCTAGCGAAACAGCAAGTCGTGTGGTAAATGTAGGCATTTGCATGGAGGTGAGTACATGTTAGGTACTAATATCTGCTATGGGTGCGGAAAGAGTGGGAATATGGTTAGGGACTGCCCACATGTGAGGAATCAGGCCAGGACAGATGCTCAGCCTAGACCTAGTTCTAATGCTGCAGCCGAGCCTCCCAAGAGGAACATATTCTATGCTCTGAAGGGTAGAGAGAAGCAATAGAAGTCAGTTGATGTTGTCACCGGTATATTGCTTGTCTTTTCTTTTCCTATGTATGCATTGTTAGATCTAGGATCCACTTTGTCATTTGTTACTCCTTTGGTAGCTAGTAAGTTTGACTTGCTTCCTGAGATCCTGCATGAGCCTTTTGTAGTCAGTACTCCCATAGGAGACAGTATTAGAGCAGAAAGAGTATATAAAGATTGCCAAATTAATGTCCTTGATAGAGTTACTTATGCTGACCTAATACAATTAACCATGCTTGATTTTGATATAATTTTGGGATGGATTGGCTCCATAAGTGTTATGCTACCATAGACTGTCGAAACAGGGTATTAAGTTTTCAGTTTCCAAATGAGTCACAGTTAAAATGGAAGGGCGTGGTTAAAATACAACAGGACAAATAGTTTCCAACCTTAAAGCCAATAAGATGTTAACTAAGGGGTATTTATACCACATAGTCAGTGTCTGTGACTTAGAGCATAAGGTGCCTTCCATAGACCCTGTGTCCATAGTGAATGAGTTTCAAGATGTCTTTCTGGAGGATTTAACAGGAATTCCTCCTGAATGCGGAATTCTTTTTGGTGTTGACTTTGTAACAACCTGAAAATGACTATGCGAAGTAATGCCTAAACGAACCTAGAATGCCTAGATTAGACTGGGTTCACACGGCTTGATGCGCGTGGAACAAGACCTCAGAACCTATGCACCAGCCAATCCAACCAACTAGGTGAGTTAGTTGAGCTAGGAAAGGTTGGGTCCATCCATGTAGGGCACCCGAATATTAAGATTCACCCGGATGAGTCTTAACCGGACATGAAAGGGGTAATCTTAGGTTTAGAGGGTCTATGGGTAAAATGGTATTTTCTAGGATAAGGGTAGTATCGTAACTACCCTAACTATTTAATTAAGTAATTAATTAATGTCATTAGTGGACGGTTTGGGTCGGGTCGACCGGATTGACCCGATTCGCGACTTAGGCTTCACCCGGGTTCGATCCTTGGTGGAAGCAATATTAAATCGAACTAATTAATATTTCATTATCTCATTTATATGAGGGCAGGTTAGTCATCTCACTTAAACCTTAGAACATCAGATTTTTAATTTAAATAACAAGGAGTCCTTGTTTGACTAAATCTTCACCTAAAAGTCCAACTCCTAAGCTACTCTCACGTCTAAACCCCCACTATCACTTTCACGTTCCATTATCAGTAAACGCAAACAAAAAATTCAAAAGTTCATCACACTTGAAGTACTTGACGCTACAGCTCAAAAGAAAAATTAGTCTAAAAACGAAAAGCAAAAGCAAAGTTCTCGACGGGATTGTGTTTGAGGTTTCGGTGGTGAAGCTTTGGTTCGTGGGAGTTGACAGTGCGATGGAATGGTTTTAAACATGTGTTTAACGACGAAAAGGTATGTGTTTCTTCCTCTTGGTCCCTTTTCCAAGATACCCCTAGGATTAAGTCGAAATCTATTCTGAAAACTAGGAATGTTTCCCCGTTGCATGTCCCTGTCATTAGCTCCCATCGATTGTCCTAGGTTGGGTATGTTTACTGGTAGAATTTAGGGATGTAATGTGTTTTCATGATGATTATGTTCATGTATGTATGTTCAGATTTATGTGATTATTAAGTATGCTTTTCCGAACCTATGTGATAAATGAGTGTACAAAGAGGTGTTGCCGTGGTTCTTGGTAACGGGTTGGAGCATGAAAATGGTATGTTAAATCCCTGTGTTTTTGTATAAAATTACTTGGACAAATGCATATAATAATATACGAAATGTCCAACGAATTGCTATAAGAATCTAACATATAAAGGCTGAGAAAAATGGACTGAAAACATGACCAGATTTCGAGAAATCTGGAATTTTTGTCTCTGCATAGGCAGCATTGAGGATTTGTGTTTTAAA
This sequence comes from Solanum lycopersicoides, assembly GCA_022817965.1. Classification (NCBI taxonomy): domain Eukaryota; kingdom Viridiplantae; phylum Streptophyta; class Magnoliopsida; order Solanales; family Solanaceae; genus Solanum; species Solanum lycopersicoides. The sequence continues at coordinate 30,968,415 of CM040627.1, read as the reverse complement.
AAAAAATTAAAATGTGTGAGGTCATCAGGGATTGAACCCGAGACCTCACCATATGTAAACTGCTGAAAATTCAATAATAAAAATGACGTAAGGGGGATTCGAAATGGTGTAATGCTCAAGTGAAGAAATGAAAGAGGGAAAAATAAATAAAATGAGGTGTGTGGGGATCGAACCCACAACCTCTCGGATAGGTGAGGAAATTAGGAGAGTAATTAAAGAAAAGTAAAATGGGGTTGTGGGGGATCGATCCCACATCCTGTTGGTCAAAAATAGAAACGTCAAGGAGAGAAAAGAAAGAAAAGAAATGTAGGCGTTGGGATTCGATCTCAGGTCCCATAGCTGAAATTTTAAATGAAAATTTATTATAAGACTAAATGTTGCTCAAGGGATTCAAATCGGGTTCCCTTGCCCAATTCCGTATTGATGCATAAGTCTTACGTGAATAAATATTTAATGAAAGCTGCCTATAGGAAATCGAAATGGATACCTTGGAATACTTACAAGATGCATAAGTCTTGTATCATATAATCTTGGGTAAGTATAAGTCACTTAGATGAATTATGAACGAAGCCTCATGGCTTGTACGTATGGGTTCAAAAGTCTAGCGTGCGGTTACAAGTAAGTGAACCTAATATGTATATGATGAAATGATGTGACCCCAGGAGGGTTAGGTAAGAGTGTGAACCACACTAAGAGGTCAAGTGCATTAGCATATGATGAAATGAACATTCACGAAATGGGGTGAGTAATTATGAAGAGCTAATATGCGAAAGTTAATGAATGAGGTGACAACATGATAAGAGGCTAATATGAAGGACGACATCAATCTCAAATGAGCCTAATAAATGTTACCAAAAAACGTACTCACCTATGAGAGTGTAAAACTAATAAAGGGACCAGTCTCTAAGAAACACTCTAATGAAAGTATTGAGATTAATGCACACTTAATACTAATGATGAGATTAGCTATTATGTAATGAGCAATGATGCCCTCATGCTAGAAGCCAACTTCTATGATGTGTGAGATGAATGCAATGGAACTTTATACGAAGCACTGATAGGCTAGCTATGAGTAGGCATTCCTTCTTTTGGGAAGGAAGAGGTTCGTGTAAATCTCATGAGATGAGACTGTCCGTTTAGGCGGGTATGGTCTCCTTATATCTCCTAGTCTTTGAACCTATGATGCTAACATAGGGTTCTAGCAGGGTTCAATTCCCAATACACGCTAGCATGCTTTGGTTTCACTTTGGCTGGTGATTCCACCTCTTTTTGGTGTGGGGTAGACACTGGATTTCATGAGCTCACATGATCTATGTCGGTTAAAGTTAAAGTTCAAAAAGAAAGAATGAGGCCAGCCTCATGTAATGCACACAATGAAACGAATGATACCATAGGTGTTTGGATAGGATAATCAGAGGTGAACTAGACTGAAGTAATGATACTAGGTCATTCTTTATCATTGCACAGTCAACCCGAATAGAGTCCTAAAGAACATCCTAGGTATATAAATGAATGAAAAATGAAGTACGTATGAATCAATGAAGCAGACTATGTGTTTGCTAAAGAAGGCTTTCTAGTTGAGGTCCCATATGTTGAGCGCTCATTTGGAAAGTCCTAATGTTAAGTCCGTGATTCCAAGGTCTCACTGCATATGAACAAATTATATGTGATATATGTATGTACTAAATGTAATATGTTATGTGTTGTGTGCAATATGAAAAGAATGATGATACATGTTACTCTCATAGCATGACTTTCCTAATCTGATTTGGCAAGTCCAACTGACATGGCTTCCCATAATTCATATCTATAGGAAAGAGCTCTTCTTAATCATGTATGTCCTTGGTGTGTACTTGCATACACCTATACTTAGTACAAGTGTGTACTAATTCCATACAACCCTCTACTTTTAGGTGCAGGTGCAGGTGGATGCTAGAGCTTACGAGACTACGTTGAAGCTATCGGACGTGGAGCATTTATCCGGACTTGGTAGTCCCTTATGCTTTCGAGGATGCTTATCTTTTATATTCTAGACTAGAAGTAGACATGAGCGGGTGGAGGGTGTTCCACTAGCATTTATTTCTTACTTATTTTCAGACGTCGTATTGGTGCCATTTTGGCACCTATATATTAATGCAGTTATGAACTATTTCCTTCATTTGAATATCTTATTATTAGATGGTTGTTGTGAACTGATATGATATAATTCAATTCTCACTATTAAGTCTATGTATACTTCAAAGCAAACAAAAGTTTTAAATTTTCCGCTAAAATTAACCTCTACGATGTAATGAGGACCTATGTAGGCTTCTCTGCGACATCCGAGAGGTCAACGACGCCGGTTTCTGCTAGGGTCTAGACCCCAGTCGTGATAGACTTAGATCCCAACATCAAGCCAATTTCTATTCCCCCATATAGGATGACACCAGCCGAACTCAAAGAGTAGAAGTTGCAGTTAAAAGATTTACTTGATAAGGGCTTCATCCAGCCAAGCATATCCCCATGGGTTGCTCCAGTGTTGTTCGTTAAGAAAAAGGATTGAACCCTTAGAATGTGTATCGATTATCGGCAACTCAACAAAGTCAATATAAAGAACAAGTATGCTCTTCCCAGAATCGATGATCTCTTTGATCAACTTAATGGTTCAAGCTTTTTTTCTAAGATAGATCTTCGGTCGGGGTTATCACCAATTTAGGGTAAGACAAGAAGACATTTCTTAGACTGATTTCTGAACTAGATATGGACATTATGAGTTTCTTGTCATATCATTTTGTCTCACTAACGCACCGCGTTTATGGTCCTTATGAATAGGGTTTTCCGTGAATATCTTGATTCTTTTGTCATAGTATTCATAGATGACATCCTCATATCAGCTGTATGCAAAGTTCAGTAAATGTGAATTGTGGTTGAGATCAGTGACCTTCCTTGGTCATGTTGTGACCGACCAGGGTGTTGAAGTTGATACAAAAAATGTTGAAGCAGTGAAGAATTGGTCGAGACCCCTCACTTCTACGGATATTCGGAGTTTCTTGGGTTTGGCTAATTACTATCGCAGGTTTGTGGAGGTTTTTACCTAATTGCTGCTCCATTGACAGCCTTAACGAAGAAGAAAGTGAAGTTTCAGTGGTCTGAAAAATGTGAGAAGAGCTTCCAAGAGCTCAAAGACCGACTCACTTCAGCCCTAGTTCTCATATTGCTGAGGAGTGGTGCAGGATATGTGGTGTACTGTGATGCTTCCCGAGTAGGTTTGGGATGTGTTCTTATGCAAGATGGCAAGGTGATTGCATATGCATCAAGACAGTTGAAAATCCACGAGAAGAATTACCCTACTCATGATCTTGAGTTAGCTGCTGTAGTATTTGCGTTGAAACTTTGGAGACATTATTTGTATGGTGTACATGTTGATGTATTTACTGACCATAAAAGTCTTCAGTATATTTTTACACAGAGAGAATTAAATCTTCGTCAGAGAAATGGCTAAAGCTGCTCAAAGATTATGATATGAGTGTACACTATCACCATGTATGGCCAATGTAGTGGCTGATGCTTTGAGTCGATTCAGCATGGGTAGTGTGTCTCATATTCATGATGAGAAGAAAGAGCTGGTTAAAGAGGTACACCAACTGGCTACGTTGGGTGTACGACTTGTAGATACACCAAATGGGGGTGTTTCAGTACATTCCAATTCTGAATCCTCATTGTTCTTGATGTCAAAGGTATGCAGCATCTCGACCCATTGCTCATGGAGTTGAAAGACTCAGTGTTGAGTAAGCTTAATGAATCATTCTCTCTAGGGGGGATGGTGTGCTTAGATACGAGAGCAGATTATGTGTGCCCAATATTGATTATCTGAGGTCTAATATTATTGCAAAGGCTCATGTCTGCCAGGTATTCCATTCATCCAGGTGCCACCAAAATGTACCATGACCTTAATGAGGTCTATTGGTGGAAAGGTATGAAGAGAGATATTTCGAAGTTTGTGGAGGAGTGCCCCAATTTCCAACAGTTTAAGGCCGAACACCATAAGCCTAGGGTCTCACCTAGTCTATTGAGATACCATCTTGCAAGTGAGAGGCTATCAATATGGATTTTGTGGTTGGTCTGCCAAAGACCAGGAAACTACATGATTACATTCGGGTTATTGTTGACAGGATGACTAAGTCTACTCACTTCATTCCTGTGAAGTCTACTTAGAGGGCTGAAGATTATGCCAACCTGTATATTGATGAGATAGTGAGGTGGCATGGGATTCCCTTATCTATCATTTCAGATAGGGGAGCCCAGTTCATTTCTCACTTTTGGAGATCTTTCTAAAAGAGCTTGGGTACACAGGTGAAGCTTAGTACTGCTTTTCATCCCCAGACGGATGGACAAGCAGAGCGTACCATTCATACCCTTGAAGACATGGTGAGAGCATGTGTTATTGACTTCAAGGAGAGTTGGGATTATCACTTGCCGCTGATTGAGTTCTCTTATAATAATAGCTATGATTCCAGTATTGGGATGGCACCTTTTGAAGCACTATATCGCATGAAATATAGGTCTCCTGTTGGGTGGTTTGAGGTAGGAGATTCTTCCATCCTTGTCCCTGAGATCATGAACGAGGTTGTGGAAAATGTGAGAATGCTCTGGGATAGATTGGTTATTTCTTACAGTCGTCAAAATTCCTATCCAGATAACATAAATAGAGCTCTTGAATTTGAGGTGGGTGATCAAGTCTACCTGAAGATATCACCCATGAAAGGGGTGATGAGGTTTGTTAAGAAAGGGAAGTTGAGTCCTAGGTATATAGGTACTTATTAGATCTTGCAGAGAGTCGGAAATGTGGCTTACGAACTGAGGTTACCACAAGACTTGGCTTCTGTTCATCCAGTGTTCCACGGTTCAATGCTTAAGAAGTGTCTAGGCGATCCAGCATCCATCCTGCCTGTTGTGGGGTTAGGAGTTGATGAGAACCTTTCTTATGAAGGTTCTAGTTAAAATTTTAGATCGCCAAGTGAATCGGTTAAGGAACAAGGAGGTTGCCTCCGTAAAGGTGTTATAGAGGAACCACCTTGTTGAGGAGCTACATGGGAGGCCGAGGCCGATATGAGATCCCGTTACCCTCACTTGTTAGTTATTGAGATTAGATATACTCTTCCTTAGTTCAATTTTATTAATGAGACTCTAAATCTTAGTGCATTAGGAGGTTTTTGTGTTCTAAGTCCATAACCGTGTATTTTATACTTGCACTATATGAGTTAAAATGAGTTCATGCTTGCATTCATGTTGCTGTTTTTTGTAGCGTAGACATGATTTTTGTGTTGCATGAATTGTGATGTACAATAAGTTAAGTGTGATTGAGAATGAAGTTCCTCAATCTCAAATATGAAGCTTCAAATAAGCTTTGAGTATTATACATCATCCAGAGTAATTGTGAATCAGATATTCACAGAGAGTAAAGTTTGAAGTATGCTAAAGTGTTTTAAAAAATCACCCACTTTATTTTAAATTGATGAGTAGTGTTATTTGGGTACGAATGTTCCTGGGGGGGGGGGATAATGTAACAATGCAGAAAATTACATGTCTAGTGAAGAGTCCAATAGGTCTTTAAGAATGTGTATTGGGAGTACATAGGCATCCCAATGCCCAGCATTGAGAAATATTGGCGTAGTATAGAAAATTGGCCAAGAGGTATTAGCCAATTTCTATATAATATCCAAATAAGCAAAATATTGGGCATATTAGAAAATATTGGCTTAAAGGGTGTTAGCCAATTTTCTAACATTAATGAGCTTATCCAAGAATTGTACCTGCAATGAAGACAATAGGATAAAAAGTTTTTTCCTTTAACTCACAAATTAGGCACGAGGCATCCATGTGTCAAGCCTAGTAATCATAGCACATGACCACTTAAAATGATCATGTAGATTAAGAAGTGCCCAAGGACATAGTGAGGATCCTTGGGTACATAAGTAAACTTCCAAATGAACCATCAAGAATAGTTTGTTAGGAAAGTACAAGCAACACATGTGCAAGCACATGTGAAAACCGGCCAAGTGAGGGGACCACCCTAACCAAATCGGTTAGGGTAGTTAGGGGCAGGCGTGCGCAAGGGTCCATCCATGTGGGGCTTAACTCTCTAACAAACATTAGGCTCTAACTAACTGACCTAACTAGCTAACTAACCTAGGAAAAACAAAAAAACTATTTAGTGCACCCGACAACCTAAGACTTAACCGGGTGACACTAACCTAGTAACTAGTTAAAGAGACAACCTAGTACCTAACCTAGGATTGTCCAAAAGGGTTAGTTATGTCACGACCCGGATTCTGGAATCCGAATTGCAACCGGCGTCGTTGACCTCTAAGAGGTCGCAGACAAGCCTACTTACGTCGTCATTACATTCGTTAGGTTAATTTAAGCGGAAAATTTGAAACTTTTATTTTGTTTGAAGTTTACATAGACTTCATAGTTACAACATGCATATGCGTATAAAGAATTTCATTGCTAATGTGTATCAACAATCTAATAAAGAATCATTTAATCCGGAAATAAATAGTCTTATACCATAAGTAACAATTGCCAAAATGGCACCATTATATAAGTCTGAACAAAATAGGAAAGAAATACTAGTGGAACATGCTCCACTAGACTAAACCTATTACTAAGCTAGAAACATAACGGCAGTCATCCTCAAATGCATGAGAACCTACCAAGTCCGGATGAAAAGCTCTGATGTCCGAACAGCTGCAATGAACGTCTTCAACACCCTTCTGAACCTGCACCTAAAATAGTATAATGTATGGGATTAGTACACACTTGTACTAAGTATGGGTGTATACAAGTACACACTAAGGACATGCATGATTAAGAAGAGCTCTATCCTAACGATATGAGTTATGGAAAGCCAAGTCACTTGGACTTGCCAAATCAGATTAGGAAAGTCATGCTATTAGAGTAACATGCATCATCATTCTTTTCATATTGCACACAGCACATAACATATTTCATATAACACATACATATATTACATATCATTCATTCATATGCCATGAGACTTTGGAATCACGGACTTAACATTAGGACTTCCCAAAATGAGGGCTCAACATATGGGACCTCAACTAGGGAGCCTTTTTTAGAAATAACAGAGTCTTCTACATTCATTCATACTTACTTCATTTTCATTCGCTCATAGGCTGGTGTGAACACCAGCTATACCTAGGATGTTATTTAAGACTCTCATCGGTTTCACTGTGCAATGACCAAGAATGACCTAGTGTCATTTCTTGAGTCTAGTTCACCTCTTTATTATCCTATCCAAACACCTTTGGTATAATTCATTTCTTTATCTTTCATACTTTGAGGAACATCAAATTTAACCGACATAGATCATGTGAGCATCATGAAATCCGGTGTCTTCCCCACACCAAAAAGAGGTGGAGTCACTGGCCAAGGTGAAACAAAAACATCCCTAGCTCGCTTACGTAGAAAACCATTGGCTAGTTCCCTATGTTAGCAGCATAGTTCAAAGACTAGGAGATTTAGGGAGACCCATACCCACCTTGGTGGACAGTCTCATCTCATGAGAATTACGTGAACCTCCGCCCTTCCCGAAAGAAGGCATCACCACTCATAGCTAGCCTATCAGTGCTCCGTTTAACGTTCCTACTTACATTCAACTCATACATCGTCGAAGCTTGCTTCTAGCATGAGGTAGTTATAGCTCATTAGATGATTTATCATCTATTCTTTACGTATTAAGTGTGAATTGTCCTTACACTTACATATAGAATGTGATTGAGACTTGTCTCTTAATATTCAACACTCTCTTAGGTGAGTACTTTTGGTGACCTTATATTGGCGTAGGTACAACTTGTCTCACTTGCACTAGCCTCATATTGTGATGCCACCCTGTTCTTTCTTAATATCTTTTCATTTCATCTTTACTCACCTTTTATTATTTGTTCATCGTATAACATACATATGCTCTCTTGGAATTTACTGAGGGACATCGATTCTAGGCGTAGATACAGCTTGTCTCACTTGTACTAGCCTATCCTCATGTAGCCACTATTTATTGATTTATTCATCATTTAGCATAAATATACTCTCTTAGAAAATTTATCTAGTGACATTGAATTTTAGGCGTAGATGCAGCTTGTCTCACTTGCACTAACCTATTGTCATGTAGTCACTCTTTTCATTAGCATCATAGTATAACATAATTATTCACCTCATCACGTGAATGTTCATTTCGTCTTATGCAAATGCATTTGGCCTTTTAGTGTGTTTCACACTCTTACTTAACCCCTCCTGGTTTCACATCATTTCATTACATACATCTTAGGTTCACTTACTTTTAAACGTACGCTGGACTTATGGATCCATACGTGCAAGCCATGAGGCTTCGCTCATAATTCGTCTAAGTGATTCATTCTTACCCAAGATTATATGGTACAAGACTTATGCATCTTGTAGGTATGCCCAGGTCTCGAGTTCGATTCTTATAGGCCGAATTCATTAATTATTTATTCACATAAGACTTATGCATCAATACAGAATTGGGCAAAGGAACCCTATTTCAAACCCCTAACACAGAGTTATATTAAATTTTGATTGAAAATTTCAGCTTGGGCACCCAAGTTCAAATCCCAACACCTACATTTCTTTTTCTTTCTTTTCTCTCCTTGACTTTTCGGTTTTTGACCAAGAGGATGTGGGATCGATACCCCACAACCTCATTTTATTATTCTTTAATTTTTCTCCTAACTCCCTCACCTATCCGGGAGGTTGTGGTTTCGATTCCCACGCACCTCATTTAATTTTTCTTTAGTCTTCTCCTACTTTTCTCACCTATACGAGGGGTTGTGGGTTCGATCACTACACTCCACATTTTATTTATTTTCCCTTTTTCTCTTATTTCTTCACCAGCCTTACCCCATTTCTATTCCCCCTCACCTCACTTTAAATATTAATTTTTCAGCAGCCTTCATATAGTGAGGTCTTGGGTTCAATCCTTGATGACCTCACATATTTAAAATAATTTTTTTAACTCTCCAATTTTTCCAGTAACTTAGCCGAAACCAATATCCAGCAAATCTGGAAATTTGATCACACTTTCCAGTCTATTTCCTCAACAATTTATAAGTTAGATTTTTGGACAATTCATTGGACATTTCATACGTTTATTTTGTGCATTTTCGTGGTTACATTTGATCAAATTTTCACTCAATTCAGCAACATTACACCACTTATGAACATCACGATTTACTTCAAGTAATTATATAAAAAACACAAGAATTTAACATGCATATTACTCACTTCAACCCATGACCAAAGTCATGGCATACACAATGCACACACACGTTTAACACATAGATTCAGAAAGCATGCTCATTACGCACATAAATCCGAACATACATAATTGAACATCATCATCACGAAAACCCCTCACATCCCTAAATTCTACAAGCAAAACATACCCAACCTACAAAATCAATGGGAGCTAGTGACAGGGACATGCAACGGGGAATATTCCTAGTTTTCAGATTAGAATTCGACTGAAACTTAGGGGTCTCTTGGGAAAGGGACCAAGAGGAAGAAAACCCATACATTTTCTCGTCGTTTAACACCTTTCATATCTGATCTCAAGTGCTGCCAACTCCCACGAAAAACAAATGCTTCTCCAACAAAACTCACGCGCAAACCATTTGAAAGATGCTTTCGCTTTTCGTTTTTAGTTTAGTTTTTCTTTTGAGTTTTTATGTGCAAGTTCTTCAAGTGATGAACTTTGGTTTTTTATTCTTTTTGCTGATAAATAACGTGAGAAGAGAGTGGAGAAAGTCGTGAGAATGAGAGTGGAGAGATATGAGAGTAAGTGTAGGAGTTTTAGTTGAAGACTTAGTCAAACTAGGACTCCTTATTATTTATTATTTAAAAATATGATTTTTTTAAGGTTTAGGTGAAATGACTCATCATGCCCTTACTTAAATCAGATAATTAATATTAATTAATTCAATTTAACATTGCTTCCACCAAGGATCGAATCCGGGTGAAGCTTAACTTGCGAAAAGGGTCAAATTCGGCCAACCCTACCCGAATTGCCCACCTTTTTATATTAATTAATTATTGAATTAAATATTTAGGGTAATTAGAATACTTCTTCTAGCCTGGAAAAGACCATTTTACCCCTAGACCCTCCAAACCTAAGATTACCCCTTTCAAGTCCGGTAAAAACTCATCCGGGTGAATCTCTTCAATTCGGGTGCCCTACATGGTTGGTCCCAACCTTGCCTAGCTCAACTAACTCACCAAGTTGGTTGGCTTGGCTAGTGCATGGGTTATGAGGTCTGGTTCCACGCGCATCAATCCGTGTGTACCCGGTCTAATCTAGGAATTCTAGGTACGTTTAGGCATTACTTCGCATAGTTATTTTCGGGTTCTTACATTATCTCCCCCTTAGGAACATTCGTCCCCGAATAACACTACTCTTTACTAGAAACAAGTAAGTCATCTATAGAACATATGCAAACATAGGCAATTCAATACTCCTCATTGGTGAATATCTGATTATCATATTAACATGATGGTGCACATCCTTGAAACCTACTAGAAACTTCACATTAATAGACTAATGAAATCTTTCCTAAACTGGTCTCATCAAAGCATACAACATAAGTAAACATATAAGTCATACAAATCAGCAACCAACATGATGACTCAAAGATATTAACATCATACCAGTGCATAAACACCATACACAGTCAAATATATGAAAGATTAATTAAGGCTACGCACCCGACACTTCACCAGAGGCGTCTTCCCCTGCACCCCTAGACTTGAGTGCGAAGAATCGTTGCCTCCTTTGAGCCTCTTCTCTTGGACCATTAGGCTGAACTCTCTCCTTACCTTTTTCTTGAACTCTCGTATTCGGACAATCCTTCATCATGTGACCCAGTTTGCCATAACTATAATAAGCGTTAGAGCCCATCATACACTATCCTCCATGCAGTTTTCCACACTTCCTACAAGGTGGCCTCTCCTGAGGTGTATCTACTTCATTGTTTCTCTTAACTATGCGCTCGAAATCCTTATCATAGCGACCATTGGAACTCTTAACACATAGAAATCAAAATTTCATAAGGTGCGATAAGATTTGAAGAAGGGAATTTCCTAAGCATTATGCAGTCTCTAATTCATGATAGTGGTGCACTTCACTACCATAACTTAGAAACTACTTAACGTGGTTGATATGAGCCTGATGTCTTGGATATTTAACCTAATGCTCTGATACAAAGTTTGTCACGACTCGAATTCTTGAATCCAAATTGCAACTAGCGTCGTTGACCTCTCAAAGGTCGCAAACAAGCCTACTTACGTCGTTATTACATTCGTTAGGTTAATTTTAGCGGAAAATTTGAAATTTTTTGTTTTGTTTGAAGTTTACATTGACTTCATAGTTATAACATGCATATGCGTATAAATAATTTCATTGCTCATGTGTATCAGCCATCTAATAAAGAATCATTCAATATGGAAATAAATAGTCTTATAGCGTAAGTAACAGTTGTCAAAATGGCACCATTACATAAGTCTAAACAAAATAGGAAAGAAATACTAGTGGAACATGCTCCACTAGTCTAAACTTATTACTAAGCTAGAAACATAACGACAGGCATCCTCGAATGCATGAGAACCTACCAAGTCCGGATTAAAAGCTCTGATGTTCGAACAACTGCAATGAATGTCTTCAACAACGTCCTGAACCTGCACCTAAAAAAGTATAATGAATGGAAAGCCAAGTTAGTTGGACTTGCCAAATAAAATTAGGAAAGTCATGCTATGAGGGTAACATGCATCATCATTCTTTTCATATTGCACACATAACATAACATATGTAACAACCCTAAAAATAGATATGCTAAGTAATGCTTAATGTGCCAAGAATGCCTACGATTAGACCAGGGTTCACACGGAAAGATGCGCGTAGAACCAGACCTTGGAACCCTTGGTACAGCCAAGCCAACTAACTTTGGGAGTTATTTGAGCTAGGAAAGGTTGGGTCCAACCATGTAGGGCTCTCGAATATAAAGATTTACTCGAAGGCGTCTTTATCGGACTTTAAAAGAAGAAATCTTAGGTTTGAATGGTCTAGGGGTAAAATGGTCTTTTTTCCAGGCTAAGGGTAGTATCGTAATTACCCTAAATATATAATTAATTAATTATTTATTAAGGTGGAGGGGCAAATTGGGGAGAGAGAGACGAAATGGAGCTCTTGAAGTTAAGTCTTGCTCCACCCGGGTTCGAACCTAGGTGGAAGCAATGAATTAAATTGTTTTTAATTTAAGTTGGTAAATTAATGTAATTAATTTATATTTATTATTTAAAATCTTATTTAATACGATATGGAGCTCTTGAAGTTAAGTCTTGCTCCACCCGGGTTCGAACCTAGGTGGAAGCAATGAATTAAATTGTTTTTAATTTAAGTTGGTAAATTAATGTAATTAATTTATATTTATTATTTATTAGCTGATTTAAAATAAAAGGAAATCAGATTTTTAATAATTAAATAAAATCTTATTTGACTAAGTCCTAAACTAGACTCCTAAGCCTAAGAAAGCTCTCCTCTCCCACACTTACCTCTCTCTCTCACGTCTCTATCACGCTCATTCACGTTTTTTCTGCCAAAATAACTTCAAAAAACAGTAGGTAAACCAAAGTTCTTCACACTTGAAGAACTCACAACGAAAATTACAAACAAACAACTAATCAAAAACGTTACGCAAGAGGGAGGATTATTCCGTCGAATTGGTGTTTAAGTTGAGGGGATTTGGACGTGATTTTTGAAGAAAGTTTTGGGCAGCAAGTCAAGGTTTGAACTACATAAAAGGTATGGGTTTTCTTACTCTTGGTCCCTTTCCCAAGAGACCCCTAGGATTCAGTCGATTCTAATCCAAAAACTAGGATTGTTTCCCCGTTTCATTTCCCTGTCACTAGCTCCAATTGATGGTTGTAGGTTGGTATGTCTGCTTGTAGATATTAGGCATGTAACGTGTTTTTTCGTGATGATTATGTTCATGAATGTGTATTTGGAATCGTACGAATGATAGCCTATGCTTTCCGAAAATATGTGTTTATATGTGTGCAATGTGTAGTCGTGACTTTGAACACAGATTGAAGTATGAAAATGACTTGTTTTATGGTTGTATTTCACGTGCACAGACTTGTATTAATCGTGATGTTCATATGAAGTAAAATGTGGCTGATTTGAGTGAAAAACTATTAGCTAAATGATTCACGAAAAGCCCTAAGAATTAACTCTAAATGTTGATGAAAAGAAGCTGAAATATGTATCTCAAATTTCTAGCACATTGTTGGTTAATTTCAGCCAAGTAAAGTTCTTCAATAAGCTATGAAAAATGAAGAAAAATAAGTGAGGTCACTGAGGATCGAACCCGTGACCTCACCATGTTAAAAATCAGTGAAATAAGGTGAGAAAAAGGAAATGTGGAGAGTGGGGATTGAACCCCTAACCTCTTGAATTGATGAGAGAGTTAGGATAAAAATAAAGGAGAAAAATAATTGTGGAGAGTGGGGATTGAACCCCCAACCTCATGAATGGATGAGAAAGTTAGGAGAAAAATAAAGGAGAAAAATAAATGTGGAGAGTGGGGATTAAACCCCAACCTCTTGAATGGATGAGAGAGTTAAGAGAAAAATAAAGGAGAAAATAAATGTGGAGAGTGGGGATTGAACCCACAACCTCTTGTATAGGTGAGAAAGTTAAGAGATAAATTAAAATAAAAATAATGAACTTGTGGGGGATTGAACGCACAACCTCCTTGACTTAAACGAAAAATAGAGAGGAGAAAAAGAAAGGAAATATTATGGGGTTGATGGGAATCGAACTAGGGTCTCCCAAATCTGAAAAATGCAATTATCAAGTTTAAAATAAGATTAAGTGTTGTCCAAGGGATTTGAAATAGGGTTCCCTTGCCCAAATTCCGTATTGATACATAAGTTATACGTGAATTAAATGTTCAAGAATAATGCCACCTACTTAGATCGAAATCGAGATCTTGGCATACATACAAGATGCATAAGTCTTGTATCACATAATATTAGGAATATATGAATCACTTAGACGATATGTGAATGAAGCCTCATGGCTTGTATGTATGGACACATAAGTCTAACATACGTTTAAAAGTAAGTGATGCTAAGATGTATGTAATGAAATGATGAAACCCTAAAAGGGTTAAGTATGAGTGTAAATAGACTAAATGGCCAAGTGCATTGACATATGATGAAATGAACAATGAAATGATGAAATGAACAATGAAATGATGAAATGAACAATGATATGATGAAATGAACAATGAAATGACGAAATGAACAATGAAATGATGAAATGAACAATGAAATGATGAAACCCTAGAAGGGTTAAGTAAAAGTGTGAAACACACTAAATGGCCAAGTGCATTGGCATATGATGAAGTGAACATTCACGTAAAAAGTGGTGAGTAATTATGAAGAGTAAATGTGCTAATTTTAATTAATGTGGTGACAACATGATATGAGGCTAATGTAAAAGATGAGAGCAATCTCAAATGAGCCTAAGTAAATGTTACCAAAACGTACTCACCTATGAGAGTGTAAGATAATGAAGAGACCAGTCTCTATAAACACTCTAATGAAAGTATTGAGCTTAACGCACTTAATACTAATGATGAGATGAGAAATCATCTAATGAGCTATGATGTCCTCATACTAGAAGCCAGCTTCCATAATGTATGAGATGAATGTAATGAAACTTTATTCTAAGCACCGATAGACTAGCTATGAGCGGTGATGCCTTCTTTCGGGAAGGGCGGAGGTTCACGTAACTCTCATGAGATGAGACTGTCCGGCATGCCGGGTATGGGTCTCCTTGTATCTCCTAGTCTTCGAACCTATACTGCCAATATAGGGATCTGGCGAGGTTCGATTCCCATGTACGCTAGCATGTTTTAGGTTACTTTGGCCGATGATTCTACCTCTTTTCGGTGTGGGGGAGACACTGGATTTCATGATGCTCACATGATCTATGTCGGTTAAAGTTAAAGTTCCCAATGAATGAATGAGGCCAGCCTCAAATGATCACAAAATGAAATGAATGATACCGAAGGTGTTAGGGTAGGATAATCAAAAGGTGAGTTAGATTCAAGTAATGACATTAGGTTATTCTTGGTAATTGCACAACGAACACAATGAAAGTCTTAAACTACATCCTAGGTATAGCTGGTGTTTACACTGGCCCACGAATGAAATGAAATGGAGTACGTATGAATGAACGAAGCAGACTCTGCGTTTGCTAATGAAGACTCCCTAGTTGAGGTCCCATCTGTTGAGCCATCATTCCTGGGAAGTCTTAATGTTAAGTCCATGATTCCAAGGTCTCGTGGCATACGAATGAACAACGTTATGTGTTATGTGTACGCTGTTGTATGCTGTGTGCAGAATGTTAAGTATGATCATGTATGTTATTCTCATGGCATAACTTTCCTATTCCAAATCTGGAAAGCCCACTGACTTTCCTAATCCAAATTTGGAAAGCTCATTGACTTTCCTAATCCAAATTTAGAAACTTTTCTAATCTCAATTTGGCAAGTCCACTGACTTGACTTCCAAATATCATGTTGTTAGGAAAGAGCTATTCTTTCTCATGCATGTCCTTGGTGTGTTCTTGCATATACCCATACTTAGTACAAGTGTGTACTAACCCTATACAAACTCTACTATTTTAGGTGCAGGCACAGGTGGACGATAGAGCTACAGGATCATCGCTGCAGTTATCCGGACGTCCAGCATTCATCCGGTTTTGGTAGGTCCTCATGCTTTCGAGGATGCTACTGTTTTATATTCTAGCTTAGTTTTAGAGTTGAGCTAGTGGAGCATGTTCCACTAGCGTTTCTTTCCTATTTTATTCAGACTATGTATTGGTGCCATTTTGGCAATTATACGCTTTATAAGAATTGAACTATTTCTTTCAGTTGCTTATCTCTTAGTGTTAGATGGTTGATGGTGAACAATTACGTATTAATGAGAATGCTTTTATAAGTATGATAAAAGTTTCAAAATTTCCGCTAAAATTAACCTAGATGAAGTAAGAATGACGTAAGTAGGTTTGTCTGCGACCTCTGAGAGGTCAACGACGCCGGTCTCGTCTGGGGTCTAGATTCCGGTCGTGACAAAGTTGGTATCAGAGCCATAGGTTCAATTCCGAGAATAATGAGTTCACATCAACCACATTGAGTAGTTTTTAAGTCATGGTAGTGAAGTGCACCACTATCCTGGATTAGAGACTGCATGATGCGTAGGAAAATTTCCCTTCTTCTACTCTTTATCGTGCTATCTAGAGCCTTGACGCTTTGTGTCATTTAAATATCTAACTTCGTTCTTGTGTGCGCGCTTAGAATAATACACACAAGAACTAGGATGACCAAGTGGTCTAAGGTGCTAGACTCAAGATCTGGCCTTCCCAAGAAGGGGCAGTGATAGAAATGCCCAGCGTGAACGAAAGACGTTTGATAAGAGTGGTTGTTCGCATGAAGGTGACTGCATGGTAGGTTCTAAAGCCTGCTATGAGTATTGATGAAGAGGAGAAGGCTAAGTTGGCTGCTTACTAGCTCAAGGAGATGGCTTAGGTATGGATTACTTCATAAATGCCAGACTACCATAGACTATCGAAACAGGGTAGTAAGGTTAAGTTTCCAAATAAATTAGAGTTAAAATGAATGCATGCTTGCATGTCATGTAAATGTTTTTGTATAGCGTGGACATGATTTTTGTGTTGCATGAGTTGTGAGGTGCATCAACTTAAGTGCGATTGAGAAGGAAGTTCCTCAATCTCAAATATGATTGTGTAATATGCATTATCCAGAGTAAGTGTGAAACACAAATGCACAAAAAGTAAAGTCTCAAGTATGTTTAGATATCTTCGAAAATCACCCTCTTTATCTTAAAATGATGTGTAGTGTCATTCGGGGACGAATTTTTCCTAAGGGGGGGATAATGTAACAACCCTAAAAATAGATATGCTAAGTAATGCTTAATGTGCCAAGAATGCCTAAGATTAGACAAGGGTTCACACTAATTGATGCGCGTAGAACCAGACCTTGGAACCCTTGGTACAGCCAAGCCAACTAACTTTGGGAGTTAGTTGAGCTAGGAAAGGTTGGGTCCAACCATGTAGGGCTCTCGAATACGAAGATTTACTCGAAGGCGTCTTTACCGGACTTTAAAAGAAGAAATCTTAGGTTTGAAGGGTCTAGGAATAAAATGGTCTTTTTTCCAGGCTAAGGTTAGTATCGTAATTACCCTAAATATATAATTAATTAATTATTTATTAAGGTGGAGGGGCAAATTGGGGAGAGAGAGACGAAATGGAGCTCTTGAAGTTAAGTCTTGCTCCACCGGGGTTCGAACCTAGGTGGAAGCAATGAATTAAATTGTTTTTAATTTAAGTTGGTAAATTAATGTAATTAATTTATATTTATTATTTATTAGCTGATTTAAAATAAAAGGAAATCAGATTTTTAATAATTAAATAAAATCTTATTTGACTAAGTCCTAAACTAGACTCCTAAGCCTAAGAAAACTCTCCTCTCCCACACTTACCTCTCTCTCTCACGTCTCTATCACCCTCATTCACGTTTTTTCTGCCAAATAAGTTCAAAAAACAGTAGGTAAACCAAAGTTCTTCACACTTGAAGAACTCACAACTAAAATTACAAACAAACAACTAATCAAAAACGTTACGCAAGAGGGAGGATTATTCCGTCGAATTGGTGTTTAAGTTGAGGGATTTGGACGTGATTTTTGAAGAAAGTTTTGGGCAGCAAGTCAAGGTTTGAACTACATAAAAGGTATGGGTTTCGTTACTCTTGGTCCCTTTCCCAAGAGACCCCTAGGATTCAGTCGATTCTAATCCGAAAACTAGGATTGTTTCCCCGTTTCATGTCCCTGTCACTAGCTCCTATTGATGGTTGTAGGTTGGTACGTCTGCTTGTAGATATTAGGCATGTAACGTGTTTTTTCGTGATGAATATATTCATGAATGTGTATTTGGAATCGTACGAATGATAACTTATGCTTTCCGAAAATATGTGTTTATGTGTGTGCAATGTGTAGTCGTGACTTTGAACACGGATTGAAGTATAAAAATGACTTGTTTTATGGTTGTATTTCACGTGCACAAACTTGTATTAATCGTGATGTTCATATGAAGTATAATGTGGCTGATTTGAGTGAAAAACTATTAGCTAAATGATTCACGAAATGCCCTAAGAATTAACTCTAAATGTTGATGAAAAGAAGCTGAAAAATGTATCTCAAATTTCTAGCACATTGTTTGTTAATTTCAGCCAAGTAAAGTTCTTCAATAAGCTATGAAAAATGAAGAAAATAAGTGAGGTCACTGAGGATCGAACCCGTGACCTCACCATGTTAAAAATCAGTGAAATAAGGTGAGAAAAAGGAAATGTGGAGAGTGGGGATTGAACCCCCAACCTCTTGAATGGATGAGAGAGTTAGGAGAAAAATAAAGGAGAAAAATAACTGTGGAGAGTGGGGATTGAACCCCCAACCTCTTTAATGGATGAGAAAGTTAGGAGAAAAATAAAGGAGAAAAATAAATGTGGAGAGTGGGGATTAAACCCCCAACCTCTTGAATGGATGAGAGAGTTAAGAGAAAAATAAAGGAGAAAATAAATGTGGAGAGTGGGGATTGAACCCACACCCTCTTGGATAGGTGAGAAAGTTAAGAGATAAATTAAAATAAAAATAATGAGCTTGTGGGGGATTGAACCCACAACCTCCTTGACTTAAACGAAAAAAAGAGAGGAGAAAAAGAAAGGAAATATTATGGGGTTGATGGGAATCGAACTAGGGTCTCCCAAATCTAAAAAATGCAATTATCAAGTTTAAAATAAGATTAAGTGTTGTCCAAGGGATTTGAAATAGGGTTCCCTTGCCCAAATTCCGTATTGATACATAAGTCATACGTGAATTAAATGTTCAAGAATAATGCCACCTACTTAGATCGAAATCGAGATCTTGGCATACATACAAGATGCATAAGTCTTGTATCACATAATCTTAGGAAGATATGAATCACTTAGACGATATGTGAATGAAGCCTCATGGCTTGTATTATGGACACATAAGTCTAACATACGTTTAAAAGTAAGTGATCCTAAGATGTATGTAATGAAATGATGAAACCCTAAAAGGGTTAAGTATGAGTGTAAATACACTAAATGGCCAAGGGCATTGACATATGATGAAATGAACAATGAAATGATGAAATGAACAATGAAATGATGAAATGAACAATGATATGATGAAATGAACAATGAAATGACGAAATGAACAATGAAATGATGAAATGAACAATGAAATAATGAAACCCTAGAAGGGTTAAGTAAAAGTGTGAAACACAGTAAATGGCCAAGTGCATTGGCATATGATGAAGTGAACATTCACGTAAAAAGGGGTGAGTAATTATGAAGAGTAAATGTGCTAATGTTAATGAATGTGGTGACAACATGATATGAGGTTAATGTAAAAGATGAGAGCAATCTCAAATGAGCCTAAGTAAATGTTACCAAAACGTACTCACCTATGAGAGTGTAAGATAATGAAGAGACCAGTCAATATGAACACTCTAATGAAAGTATTGAGCTTAACGCACATAATACTAATGATGAGATGAGAAATCATCTAATGAGCTATGATGTCCTCATACTAGAAGCCAGCTTCCATAACGTATGAGATGAATGTAATGGAACTTTATATTGAGCACCGATAGACTAGCTATGAGCGGTGATGCCTTCTTTCGGGAAGGGCGGAGGTTCACGTAACTCTCATGAGATGAGACTGTCCGGCATGCCGGGTATGGGTCTCCTTGTATCTCCTAGTCTTCGAACCTATACTGCCAATATAGGGATCTGGCGGCGTTCGATTCCCATGTACGCTAGCATGTTTTGGGTCACTTTGGCCGGTGATTCCACCTCTTTTCGGTGTGGGGGAGACACTGGATTTCATGATGCTCACATGATCTATGTCGGTTAAAGTTAAAGTTCCCAATGAATGAATGAGGCCAGCCTCAAATGATGCATATAATGAAATGAATGATACCGAAGGTGTTAGGGTAGGATAATCAAAAGGTGAGTTAGATTCAAGTAATGACATTAGGTCATTCTTGGTCATTGCACAACGAACCCAATGAAAGTCTTAAACTACATCCTAGGTATAGCTGGTGTTTACACTGGCCCACGAATGAAATGAAATGGAGTACGTATGAATGAACGAAGCAGACTCTGCGTTTGCTAATGAAGACTCCCTAGTTGAGGTCCCATCTGTTTAGCCCTCATTCGTGGGAAGTCTTAATGTTAATTCCATGATTCCAAGGTCTCGTGGCATACGAATGAACGAAATGAACAACGTTATGTGTTACATGAATTATAATATGTGTTATGTGTACGCTGTTGTATGCAGTGTGCAGAATGTTAAGTATGATGATGTATGTTATTCTCATGGCATAACTTTCCTATTCCAAATCTGGAAAGCCCACTGACTTTCCTAATCCAAATTTGGAAAGCTCATTGACTTTCCTAATCAAAATTTGGAAACTTTTCTAATCTCAATTTGGCAAGTCCACTGACTTGACTTCCAAAAATCATGTTGTTAGGAAAGAGCTATTCTTTCTCATGCATGTCCTTGGTGTGTGCTTGCATATACACATACTTAGTACAAGTGTGTACTAACCCTATATAAACTCTACTATTTTAGGTGCAGGCACAGGTGGACGATAAAGCTACAGGATCATCGTTGCAGTTATCTGGACGTCCAGCATTCATCCGGTTTTGGTAGGTCCTCATGCTTTCGAGGATGCTACTGTTTTATATTCTAGCTTAGTTTTAGAGTTGAGCTAGTGGAGCATGTTCCACTAGCGTTTCTTTCCTATTTTATTCAGACTATGTATTGGTGCCATTTTGGCAATTATACGCTTTATAAGAATTGAACTATTTCTTTCAGTTGCTTATCTCTTAGTGTTAGATGGTTGATGGTGAACAATTACGTATTAATGAGAATGCTTTTATAAGTATGATAAAAGTTTCAAAATTTTCCGCTAAAATTAACCTAGATGAAGTAAGAATGACGTAAGTAGGCTTGTCTGCGACTCTGAGAGGTCAACAACGCCGGTCTCGTCTGGGGTCTAGATTCCGGTCTTGACAACATATTTCATATAGCACATACATATATTACATATCATTCGTTCATATGCCATGAGACCTTGGAATTACGGACTTAACATTAGGACTTCCCAAAATGAGGACTCAATATATGGGACCTCAACTAGGGAGCCTTTTTTAGCAAACACAGAGTCTTCTTCATTCATTCAAACTTACTTCATTTTCATTCATTCGTAGGCTGGTGTGAACACCAGCTATACCTAGGATGTTGTTTAAGACTCTCATCGGGTTCACTGTGCAATGACCAAGAATGACCTAGTGTCATTTCTTGAGTCTAGTTCACCTCTTGATTATCCTATAAAAACATCTTTGGTATCATTCATTTCTTTATCTTTCATACTTTGAGGAACATCAACTTTAACCGACATAGATCATGTGAGCATCATGAAATCCGGTGTCTTCCCCACACCGAAAAGAGGTGGAGTCATTGGCCAAGGTGAAACAAAAACCTCCCTAGCTCGCTTAGGTGGAAAACCACTGGCTAGTTCCCTTTGTTGGCAGCATAGTTCAAAGACTAGGTGATTTAGGGAGACTCATACCCACCTTAGTGGACAGTCTCATCTCATGAGAATTACGTGAACCTCCTCCCTTCGCGAAAGAAGGCATCACCACTCATAGCTAGCCTATCGGTGCTCTGTTTAAAGTACCTACTTACATGCAACTCATACATCGTCAAAGCTTGCTTCTAGGATGAGGTAGTCATAGTGCATTAGAGGATTTATCATCTCTTCTTTACGTATTAAGTGTGAATTGTCCTTACACTTACATATAGAGTGTGATTGAGACTTGTCTCTTAATATTCAACACTCTCTTAGGTGAGTACTTTTGGTGACCTTATATTGTCGTAGGTACATCTTGTCTCACTTGCACTAGCCTCATATTGTGATGCCACGCTGTTCTTTCTTAACATATTTTCATTTCATCTTTACTCACCTTTCATTATTTATTCATCGTATAACATACATATGCTCTCTTTGAATTTACTTTGAGGGACATTAATTCTAGGCGTAGATACAACTTGTCTCACTTGTACTAGCCTATCCTCATGTAGCCACTCTTTCTTGATTTATTCATCGTTTAGCATAAATATACTCTTTTAGAAATTTTATTTAGTGACATTGTGTTTAGGCGTAGATGCAACTTGTCTCACTTGCACTAACCTATAGTCATGTAGTCACTTTTTTCATTAGCATCATAGTATAACATAATTACTCACCTCATCACGTGAATGTTCATTTCGTCTTATGCCAATGCACTTGGCCTTTTAGTGTGTTTCACACTCTTACTTAACCCTCCTTGTTCACATCATTTCATTACATACATCTAGGTTCAATTACTTTTAAACGTACGCTGGACTTATGGATCCATACGTAGAATCCATGACGCTTCTTTCATAATTCGTCTAAGTGATTCATACTTACCCAAGATTATATGGTACAATAATTATGCATCTTGTAAGTATGCCAAGGTCTCGAGTTCGATTCCTACAGGCAGCATTCATTAATTATTTATTCACATAAGAGGAACCCATTTCAAACCCTGAGCAACACTTAGTCTTATATTAAATTTTGATTTAAAATTAGCTTGGGGACCCAAGTTCAAATCCCAACACCTACATTTCTTTTTCTTTCTTTTCTATCCTTGACTTTTATGTTTTTGACCAAGAGGTTTGGGATCGATCCCCCACAACCTCATTTTATTTTTCTTTAATTTTTCTCCTAACTCCCTCACCTATCCGAGAGGTTGTGGGTTCGATTCCCACACACCTCATTTAATTTTTCTTTAGTCTTCTCCTACTTTTCTCACCTATACGAGGGGTTGTGGATTCGATCCCTAAACTCCACATTTTATTTATTTTCCCTTTTTCTCTTATTTCTTCACCATCCTTACCCAATTTCTAATCCCCCTCACCTCACTCTAAATATCAATTTTTCAGCAGCCTTCGTATAGTGATGACTTGGGTTCAATCCTTGATGACCTCACATATTTAAAATAATTTTTTTAACTATCCAATTTTTCCAGTAACTTAGCCGAAACCAATTTCCAGCAAATCTGGAAATTTGATCATGCTTTCCAGTCCATTTCCTCAAAAATTTATATGTTAGATTTTTGGATAATTCATTGGACATTTTGTACATTTATTTTGTGCATTTTCGTGGTTACATTTGAACAAGAATTTTAACTTAATTCAGCAACATTATACCACTTATGAACATCACGATTTACTTCAAGTAATTGCATACAAAACACAAGAATTTAACATGCATATTACTACTTCAACCCATGACCAAAGTCATGGCATAGACAATGCACACACACGTTTAACAGATAGATTCGGAAAGCATGCTTATTACACACATAAATCCGAACTTACATAATTGAACATCATCATCACGAAAACACCTCACATCCCTAAATCTACCAGCAAAACCTACCCAACCTACAAAATCAATGGGAGCTAGTGACAGGGACATGCAACGGGGAACATTCCTAGTTTTCGGATTAGAATTCGACTGATCTGAAGTGCTGCCAACTCCCACGAAAAACAAATGCTTCCCCAACAAAAACTCACGCGCAAATCGTTTGAAAGATGCTTTCGCTTTTCGTTTTTAGTTTAGTTTTTCTTTTGAGTTTTTGTGTGCAAGTTCTTCAAGTGATGAAATTTGATTTTTTTGTTCTTTTTGATGATAAATAACGTGAGAAGATAGTGGAGAAAGTCGTGAGAATGAGAGTGGAGAGAGATGAGAGTAAGTGTAGGCGTTTTAGTTGAAGACTTAGTCAAACTAGGACTCCTTATTATTTATTAATTAAAAATCTGATTTTTTTAAGGCTTAAGTGAAATGACTCATCATGCCCTTACTTAAATCAATAATTAATATTAATTAATTGAATTTAACATTGCTTCCACCAAGGATCGAATCCGGGTGAAGGTTAACTTGCGAAAAGGGTCAAATTCGGCCAACCATACCCGAATTGTCCACCTTTTTATATTAATTAAATAAGTAAATAAATATTTAGGGTAATTACAATACTACCCCTAGACTGGAAAAGACCATTTTACCCCTAGACCCTCCAAACCTAAGATTACCCCTTTCAAGTCCGGTAAAACTCATCCGGGTGAATCTCTTCAATTTGGGTGCCCTATATGGTTGGTCCCAACCTTTCCTAGTTCAACTAACTCACCAAGTTGGTTGGATTGTCTAGTGCATGGGTTCTGAGGTCTGGTTCCACGCGCATCAAGCCGTGTGAACCCGGTCTAATCTAGGCATTCTAGGTACGTTTAGGCATTACTTCGCATAGTTATTTTTTGGGTTGTTACAAGTTATTGTCCCAAAGACTTAGGGGTACTTTAGTAATTACCCTAGGTCCCTTAATTAATTAAATTAACAACTTAATTAATTAATGAGAAATTTAAATTTTGGCCAAGACCCTAGCCAATTTCTTGATTTTGGTAAGTCAAATGTTCTCATATGTTTAGTCAACTTAGGAGGGACGTTTTAGTAATTAACTAATTTATTTATTTAATTAACTCAATTAGACTAAGTTGAATGAGTCAATATCAGTTCCTAAGACTTAGACTCACATTCCAACACTCGGAAATTCACACGCAAAACAGTGAGCAAAACATAGAAAAACAGAAAAGTTCTCTTAGGCGATTTCAAGGTATTCTTCAAAGTTTTCATGCTAGGTGATCTTCGTAGACTCAATTCTACATAAGGTATTGGTTTCTCTCCTTGAATTATTTCTCCAAGAGGATTTTCAATCGCTTGAATCTATGAATCTCGAAACTAGGGTTGCTTCCTAACGACATTGTTGAACGTCCTTCTCCCTAGTAATCCTTGTATTTGATTCTAATGAGTACGTAGATGTAATCTCGAACATGTTGTTGGTATGTGGTGCTAACTGATCCTAATGTGTAGGGTTCTTGATTAGTAAATATTGAATGAAGAATATTCGTTAGGTTCGTATGATTTTATGTATTTATCTACACGAAATAAAGAATGTTATAAGGCTCAATTATGTCTGAAATGATGAAGTTGCTACGAGTCGGTCATGAAGTTAAGAGTACTGTAAATGTAGATTTTCTTAAGGGATGATAATTACTATGGAAGATTCATGAAGTTAATTTACTTGACAATTGTTTAGTGAATGTTTAGCTAATGCCAACAAATTGGCTAACAATGTTTTGCACAAAAAGTTAATGGAATTGGCTTACAATATTGCTTTTAAATAATGATGGAAAAATTGGATAATGAACGAGTTAAACCAATATAAGCATACCTAAGGTAACTCAATGAATCCATAACCAAGAGTATGCCTATCATTGGGATAAGTCCCAACAGGCTCTAACAAAATGAACTATGAATACAAGTACTACATGAATGAAGTTCTCAACGTCCATAAATAATGGTAATAGGCTACCAAATGAACGTGAATATGATAAAGTGAGTATTAATATAAATTCAAGTTTAAAAGTTATAAAAGTGACCAGAATGGGGTGTTAAAGGAACTATGTCAATACTCACTTACACCTAAGACAACTATGTTAAAGATACTCATATAAGATGGTGTAAATAATCGTGAGACAAGTCTCATTATCACCAAGATGATAATGTAAGGTTAAATTCACGTTTCATCAAGTAAAGAAAGGGATGACCTGTTATCCAAAGATTTAATTAAACCTCATAACTAGAAGCAAACTTCCATAATGTTTGAGTCAACTCTAAAAGATGTAAAGAAAAAGAAGTTGAGCAAAGCACCGATAGACTAGCAATGAGCTTGTTCCAGCACATGTAAGACTCATGAGATGAGGCTACCAATCATATCCAAATAAAATTGACTTATAATGACTTCTTATATTAGGCCAATATCAAATAATAGGCTTAACCAATAAAGATTGGCTTATAAAGATTTCATGCCCAAATTGTAGTTAAATCATTTCCTTAATCCCTTGGATTACTTACTTGATTCATTGTAGTTATGGGACTAAAACGAATCGTTGCACTTGTAAGTAAAATATAGGATTAAAGGAGATCATTGAACTACACAACAAGAAGAAGAAAAAGACTGAAAGATAAACTAAGTACAGAAAGAGGAGCTCTCGGGTTTGGGGTATCAAATTTCAAAATTTTCACTCGAGTTGTTCTAAAATTATGTTCATGATTCTAAGGTCTTTTGTTCATATAGAAAATGAGTTCTGTCCTTTGAATTCATTAAAATACGCCATATTCATACCACAATTCACAAATAACCAATGAGATAAGTCTAGTGATGTCACTTCCAGAAATGGCATGTTGTTTTAGGAAGAGCTTTCCTTAATCATGCATAGTCCTTATGTGTATGTGTGCATGCACCCATACTTAGTACAAATGTGTACTAACCCAATAAAATTACTATTTTTATAGGTTAAGGTCAGATAGAAGGTTGAAGACTCATTGAAGCGGTTTGGACTCAACGATCTCCAGACCTTTTGTAGGTACTCTTGATTTCGAGGATGCTACATCTATCTTTCTAGCATTAGTACTTTAGACATAGCTAGTGGATGTTGTCCCTAGTGTTTCTTTCAAGTCTTTTGTTCGAAGCTTTGTACTAAAGCCATTTTGGCGAACTATTATGATATATTATTGATTCTTTAATTTGAATTACTTAATCGATTGTAGATGGTAGTTTAATTTGAGCTTATAGTATATGAATCCATGTAAATTTTATCTGAAGTCTATGTACACTTCATTATATTTTAAAAGATTTAAATTTTCCGCAAATTTAACTATATGAATGTGATGAAAGCTAAGAAGAGGCTTGTCTGCGACCTCTGAGAGTTTAATGATGCCGATCGCGATTCGGATTACAGAATCCGGGTTGTGACAGGTATTTCCTCCATAAAATAAAAAAATTAAATGTGTGCTTGAATTTGGAAGTTTCCTCTTAAAAGTTGCATATGTTGCTTAGCAAAATGCTTGTAAATGTGATGTTGGTATTCCTTTTAAGTTTGGTGTATTGACTATAAATGTTTAAGCCTTTATTTTATGGGTTTTATGCTTCTATTCATGTCCTTAATGTTCTTATAAGAGCTTAGTGTCATTCGAGGACGAATGTTGTTCTAAGTGGGGGAGAATGTAATATCCTAAAACAAACTAAGGTGAACTAGAACTTCGTGAATGTGTCACTTCTTAATTTTGTGTTTAAATTATTTTCAATTTTGTTCTTAGACATTATGTGAAGTTTAGTGACGTTTGGATGTCAAATTCCAAGAACGTCTATGATGATCGTAAGGTGTGCTTAGAAAGATCTTGTGTGTCTTCATGTGTTTTGATGAGTTACTTGTACGTTTTAATCAAAATTGATGTGGTATGTTCCTAAGACCTATAAGACTATGTATCGGGGTTTAAATTATTAATACGACTCCACCTAGGACCCACAAAGGTTCATAGAACAGGACCCAAGACTTAGCACCCAAGCTGCGAAATCACTCCTCAATCGACGCCCTAGCATCAACGGATGGCAGTCGTGTTGATGGGACGTCATTTGGGGGCATAGATCCACCCTTTATAATGGGATATTAACCCCCACAAAGGAGACCCAGTCCCAATCGACTCCCTGAAGAATGGGTCGTCGACCAGGCACGCCTCGTGGCTAGTGGTTGTTGTTTGGGTCACAGTAAAAGCTGTTAAAAAGTCGACCTTGGCTTGGGGTGTTTTGTAAATTCACCCCAAGTATTTTATGAACCAAGGATGATATTTTTATGGTTTTAAAAGTAAATTAAGTTAGTTTTAAGTCCTAGAGCTAGACAAGATCCCTCATTTAAAATATTCAAATTCTCTCTCATAAGACAAACTCTTTCAAGTCACCATTGTAGCTAAGACTCAAGGAAGAGCTAGGAGGGCTGGTTGGAACGTTTCTTCATTAATCGAATGTTGTATTCTAATGTACTTCTTAAGATGACTACACCTTGTTAGTATAGATTGAGTTACTTAGTAGCAATCTCCTTATCCCTTTACTATGTGCCCGCATAGGTAGGTGTTGATATTGGAAAATTTATGTAAAATCTAAGAAAATTACCCCACCCTAGTCATGTGGGGAACCCTCATCCGATGAGGGTAGTATCAGGATTCCATGTCTATCTCTCATGGTCTATGTCGGTTATGGATAATTCCCCACAAAAGAATGAATGAACTAAGTCTCCTTAAAGAACGTACTACTTAGGGTATGTGGTGGTATGGGACGCTATCTATCCATTGCACTAAGTAGACCTTACGAAAGGGGAGTCTTGGTGTGATTTATATGAAGTGTATGAACTAAGACTCCTAAAAGAATGTACTACTTAGGGTAGGTGGTGGTATGGGATGCTATATATCCATTGCACTAAGTATACCTTTCGAAAGGGGATCCTTGGTGTGTTCTATATGAAGTATATGAATGAGTTATCATGTGCTGTAAATGAAGTTAGATGACTTAAGGTCTAATGTTAAAGAAGCAAGCTATACTTATGTTTTATGTGATGAAGTTATGAATTACTAATGTAGAGTGCTTAATCCAAGGGAATCCTCAAGTAGAACTAAGTGGGAGTAGTAGTATGGGATTCTACTCTCACGTTGCACTTAGTGTGACTTATAAGTCCTATTGGAGAAGGGTAGTAACATGAAGTCCTTAATGAATGAATGTCCTTCAAATGTCTAGCCAAGATTGTGGACTTGTTTCCCATGTGAGGTAATCATATGGTTGGTATTCTTAAGGATCGCTTTGGTGTGTCCTGAAAGCGGTGTATGGGCAGTCCCTTCTTGTGTTACCTTAGCGAGTCTTAGGATAACATGGTTAGGGAAACATCAACAGAAATTAGTTCACTATTCTTGGGATGAATTGATCATTGTAACATGTCACTGTTTCACTATGTTTCACTGAAATGCACTTGAGCTTACTGTAAAGTGTGTCTTGGCTCTAAAATTATGAGAGTTCTATTTTATGTGATTAATGATGATTCTTATACTATTTTAACTCTATAATTATGAAGGTTTTACTTATTTAGCATGAAAGTTTATTTTACTAAAATGTTCCTTTTTGCATGTTTTTGTATATGCCAAACTGAGTACATTGTTTGTCCTAACCCCATACTTTTCTATACTTAATAAGTACAGGTTGGAGGCATGTTTGAAGACTAGAACACAAGATTGGGAAAGACTCTCTCAAGACTAAGTATGTCCTCATATATTCAAGGGCGTAGTTCTATTTCTTAGTTTCTATTATAAAGACTTATTATGTATTTTTCATTTAATGTAAAGGGTCGTGTCGCTAAAACATTTATGTCGTTTTTTAAGATGGCTTGTAACGATAAGACTTCTCCTTAGGTTTTATGACAATTTGTACTTTTATTAATTTATTCGTGAAAAGTTTTGAATTCCGCACTACTTTTCATGTTTAATGTAATGAATGATAGCTAAGGTTTGTACAAGACCTCCGAAATGTCAAGTACACAATTGTTCCGACCTAAGGCTGCTCCCTTCTTCTAGGGGGTACTTTAGGGTCGTTACACAAGTGAACCCCAATGCTAGCACTATTGCTTCTAGGATTAGGGACTTCACAAGGATGAATACCCCTACCTGCTTTGGCTCCAAAGCGGAGAAGGACCCTCAAGGGTTCATGGATGAAGTGTTCAAGGTGCTAGATGCTATTGGTGTGTCTTCTCAAGAAAAGGCGCAACTATCCGTCTATCAACAAAAAGATGTGGCTCAAGTTTGTATGAACAATGCAATTAGGAGAGGCTTATTAGAAAAGGTGTGGTTAGTTGGGCAACATTCCATATGACTTTCCTTGATAGGTTCTTTCCCTTGGAATTGAGGGAAGGAAAATTCAAGAATTTATCAGTCTTCATCAAGGGGGTATGAGTGTGAAGGATTGTAGCATCAACTTCACTCAACTATCCAAACATGCTCCTACGGTAGCACATTCTAGGGATAAGATAAATAAATTTGCTATGGGGATATCCGACCTGTAGTTAATGAATGTCAGCCGTCTATGTTGATTCCTAACGTGGACATCTCTCTTCTCATGGTACATGTTGAACAAATTGAGGATGAAAAGCTTATGTAACTTGGTAGGGTGTTGAAGAGGACAAGGGCCGAAGATGGAAATTCTTCCAAGACTAGATTTGAGGTTCAAGATAATCTAAGGTTCAAAAAGAGGTTTTTCAACTAAGGTCCTCCTAATACTCCAAGGGCCAACAAGGTTAAAGTGTCTACCTTCAATCCTCAAGAAGGAAAAAGTGGTTGTTCTTATGTTGAGAAGCATGTTTGTGCAAAGTGTGGTTGAAAACATGAAGGCAAGTGCCTAGTTCGCACGGGTAATTGCTATGGTTGTGGTAAGAGTTTCCACATGAAGAGGGACTTCTCTATGATGAAGGCTTAAGGAAGGGAATAAGCTCAAAAATAAGTAATTGTTTCAAATCGTGATGCTCCTAAGAAGAATTGCTTCTATTCTCTCCAATCCCGAGGTGATCAAGAGAGCTCTCCGGATGTTGTTACCGGTATGGTGCAATTATTTTCAATTAATGTATATGCATTTTTGGATCTCGATCCCACTTTATTTTCTATAACTCTTTAGTTGCTATGAAATTTGATATTCTTCCCAATGTCTTTGATTAACCCTCTTGGGTTTCCACCTGGGTGGGTGATTCCGTAATTGCTAAAATAATCTATAGGGTTTGTCCCATTTCGTTTCCCAATAAAGTTACATTGTTTGATATAGTAGAACATGATAGGTTGGACTTTGATGTCATATTTGGTTCACGCTTTCTTACCTAATTGGACTATTTTATTCATCCATTATGTTTTGCTTCAATTGATTATAGAACAAGAGTAGTTAAATTCAAATTTCCTAATAAACCCATTTTTGAATGAAAGGGACGAAAATCAATCGCTAGGGGTAGGATAATTTCATGTGTAAAAGCTTGTAAATTGATTTCTAAAGGTTGTTTGTATCATATAGTGAGGGTCAAGGATCTTGAATCCGAGATCCCTCCTTTGGAGTCCGTCCCCGTAGTGAACGAATTTCTTGATGACTTGCCCGAAATTCCTCTCGAACGAGAAATAGACTTCTGCGTAGATTTATTACCGGATACACACACTACTTCAATCCCTCCTTACCGGACGGACCCGACCGAAATGAAGGATTTAAAGGCTCAACTCAAGGATTTTCTAGATAAGGGTTTTATTAAACCAAGCATATCACCATGGGGTGCTCATATATTGTTTGTGAAGAACAATGATGGATCTTTAAGAATGTGTATTTATTATCGCAAATTGAACAAGGTGACTATATAAAATAATTATCCACTCCCTAGGATTGATGATTTCTTTTACCAACTTCAAAGAGTAAATTACTTTTCAAAAATTGACTTGAGGTCGGGTTATCACAAACTTAGAATGAGCAGTGTTAATATTCATAAAATGGAACTTTTAATAAGATATGGTGATTTTGAATTCTTAGTCTTGTCTTTTGGTCTAACAAATACCCAGCGGCGTTCATGGACCTTATGAATCATGTTTTTAGAAGTTATCTTGATTTGAGTGTCATTTTCTTCATTGACAATATCTTGATATACTCTTAGAATGAGAATGATCATATGAGCCATTTTTAGGATAGTTTTGCATGTCTTCAGGGATAACTGACTTTTTGCTGAATTTATTAAATGTTATTTTTTGTTGAGATTGATTACTTTTCTTGGTCACATTGTCTCTACTGAAGGGGTATATGTCGATCCAAGAAATACGGATGTGGTCAAAGTTTGTCCTAGACCTTTCAGCCCTATCGACATCCGAAGCATTTTGGGCTTGGCAAGGCACTATAGGAGGTTTATTGAGGGATTTTCATCTATCGCATCTCCATTAACGACCTTGAACCAAAAGAAATCCAAGTTTAAATGGTCGGAATCATGTGAAAGGAGCTTTAAATTATTTAAAGATAAACTCACTTCCGCTCCGGTGTTGACCTATCGCAGGGTAGCAAAGTGTTTGTGGTTTATTGTGATGCTTCTCGCGTAAGTTTGGGTTGTGTCCTGATGCAATTTGGCAGGGTGATAACATATTCCTCTAGGAAACTCAATGTACATGAGAAGAACTACCAACTCATGACCTTGAACTAGCGGCCGTAGTGTTTGCCTTGATAATTTGTAGACGCTATCTCTATGGGGTACATGTCTATGTGTTCACCGATCACAAGAGTATCCAATATGTGTTCACTCAAAAAGACTTGAATCTACTCCAAAGAAAATGGTAACAACATTTAAAGGTGTAAAACTCCGAAAATCCATAACCTTATCTAGAGCCTCACATGATGAACTAGTCCTTTTTAAAACTGTTTTAAGGCCTAAAATAAAGTATATAAATTATGTAGGAAGTTTTAGAGTCAAAACATCAAGGAACGTCCATGACGTCCGGAGACTAGTAAAATAGAGGTTAGTGTGCCTTGGCATGTTTCATAGGGATTTAGAGTCAAAATTCAATGAAATTTGGTAGAAAGGTTTTTAACATGTGTTGAAGTGTTTTAGGGTGGAAACATACGAATACGAATCCCCAAGGACCACCTTAAGGGTTCTTGGAGAGGTGCCTTCTATTTGACCAAAAACGGTAAATTTGACAGTGGCCAAACGACGGACCAATTGATGCGTCGTCAATGGGTCTACAGCCCGTCGGTGGAGTTCGTTTGTCCAGACTTAGCAATTTTAAAAGAGGTAGTAAAAATAGACTCTCTAAACTCATCGACGGCTTGCCAGCACGGGTCATCGATGGATCTACAGTCCGTAGGTCGGGGAGTCGTCGTTTTGTCTGTGTTTAATCGTTAAGATTTTAGTTAACTCGTTTCTTTAGTTATTTTATTAAGTGGGTAGTTAAGTGTTAGGGGGTGTTTAATTAATTTAATAAATGACTATATAAAGATCTAACCCTTTTAAAACTAACCCAACACACTTCAATTCCCAAACACAAAATCCTCTTCCTTCTCTCTACTTTCTCTCTATTCCCGCCGAGACTCTATTGAACATCAATTAAAGGTCACTAGGGATCAAGGATTCAACTTTCTTTACAAAAATCTTTAAGTAATGTTAAGGTATGGATGATATTCACCTGTGGTATTCATTTCCCCGAAGGGTTCTTCAAATTTGATTTCCAAAAGTTTATAAAAACATGGGTTTCATTCTTAATCTGAAATTGATCTTTCAAATTGTATTGTTCTTTGTTTCTTTTGACTATCATGGATCAATTATGATTTACTGGTTTCGAATTACGGTAGTTCTTCATGTTAGACCTAATTATATTGAAGAGATCATTAATGGACCTTATTTTCCTAACCCTAGGTTATGAATTGATGTTGAATTGTTTAGTGATGTTGAAGTTGACTTAGTTCTTGTTTTGAATACTATTATATGATGCTCTTAAGTCTATTTATGGATTAATTTTTTTTTAATGGTAAGACCATGTAAGAAGGCTTGTGAAGGTAAATTGGTAAGACATATGATCCTGAATCGTTACTTCAATTGTTATGGCTTGTACCTGATGATGATGTTCAATTGAAATTTTAATTGTGATTATTTTAGATAGGTGATGGTATGATGAATCTAATTTAAATTTCTTGATTGTATGGATTGTGAGATTATGATTAAGGCATGAGGATATAAGGTTGAATGTGAATCAATTATGTGTCTTACTATGACATGATGATGATAATGTAATAATCTCAATTATGAGGGTTGTATTGAAAGAATGTTCTCATGAAATAACTAATGAGCTAATGTTATTATATTCTAGGGGTTAGTGTCCTATGTCCTATATTATTCTATGATGAATAAGAATTATTCAAGATATTTCAAAAAGGGACTTTAACTTAGCACCGAGTGAACTAGTTATGAGAGGTGTCCTTTCACAATGTGGGAAGGTAGGTTCACAATGACTCTCATGTGATAGAGTTCACAATGCAATTGTCCATAAAGAAGGTCTTGAGTATGTCCCCTAGTTCTTGAACTATGTTGCCCCAATAGAAAGACTAGCAAGTGGATCTATAGAATGTTATGTTAATGTTTTGGTTCTATCTTGGGAAGTAGACAACATTTCTTCAGTGTAGGGTTTCATGAAACCGGATTCAACATTTATCTCATGTGGTCTATGTCAGTTAAGGCAATTGTTCCCGAAAGTAAAATTAATGTAATAATGTGAACTCTAACTAGGATGGCTTAATGGGTTCTTCTTAGTGTAGGTAGGGGTATGGGACTCTAACTATTCATTGCACTAGTTTACCTTGAGTTAAATCTTAGGAGGATGTTCTTATTTTTTTATGACTCTACTGATATGCAAATCTTGACTCTACAAGTTGATGATTCTATATGATGTTAGTTTCACTTGTGAATATAGTATTGGCCTATATTGCAAAATATGATGATGACTTCTCATGATGCTATGTTATTGGAAGTTAGACATTGCTTGTGGTCCTTTTTTGGTTTACTTGATTGTGTGAGGTTATGGAACTTCGCTTGATCATTGCACTTGTAAGCTTGGTAATGGTTATGATTAATGGTCTTGCATATATTGTAATGTTATGAACTCTTATACATGCTTTGTTGTTATAACATTATGTTGGAGTTGTTTTTGTTATGTGCTCTAATATCTACTACACATGTTGACTTGACTTTAGTTGATGATGTTGGTCTTGTATTGTATATGGTCTTGTCTTGATGAAAATGTTTTCATTGGATCATATGCGCTCTTGAATGTGTATAAAAACTATTCAAAGTAATTTAGCATGGTTTTGAACAAATTTCCCTTTAAAAATGATTTCAATGTTTTATGTGCATGTGTTTCCATACTTTGTAAAAGTGGTGTACTAACCCATATCTCTATGTTTTCTACAATTATGTAGGTTCCGGCCATTGAGTTCGTAGGAGGATGATTGAAGAAGACTTGGACTCATTTCTCAAAGTATTGGTAGGTCCTCATGTTCGAGGATGTTACCTTCTCAATGCTCTAGCTTTGAAGTCGTATTTTCATAAAGACATTGTTCATCCCTTTATAATTTAAATATTGACGTAATCCTATAATGGCATATTGACTTTGTATTGGCTATATCCATCATTTGTACTCATTTTAGATTGTTCAATATGTGACTAGTTATTAGACTAATTCCTATGTATCTTATGTTGCCTAAATGAGAAGCCTATGTAAGCATCATGTGAGGAATCTAAGTAAACTCTCTATGTCGTATGTGAGAGTTCTATGTAAAGCTCACTATATATATATATATATATATATAAAGTTTTAATATTTCGCTCTTTTTAACCTATGATATGTAATGACAAATAAAAGGATGGTCTTAGATATCTCCGAGGACGACGATGCCGGTTACGTATAGGATATTCTACGCGTTCGTGACAAAGGGATTATGATATGAGTGTCCTTTACCACCCTAGGAAAGCTAAAGTGGTTGTGGATGCTTGGAGTCGGTTGTCTATGGGTAGTATGACTCAGTTGGTTGATGATAAAAATAGTTAGTAAAAGAGCTACATAGGTTGGCCCGGTTGGTTGTTTGACTAGAGATTTCAAAGGGCCGTTTCATGGATCGTCATAAATCCGAGTCATCCTTACTGGTTGAGGTGAAATCTAAACAAATATTGATCCTCTATTTATGGAGTTGAAGGAATCGGTTCTCTGTAAATCTAATGAGACTCTCACCTAAGGTGAAAATGGGGTACTTAAGTAGCAAGATAGATTATGTGTGTCGAATGTAGATTGCTTAAGGGAGAAATTATGGAGGAGGCTCATGGTTCCCTATATTCCATTCATACGGGTGCCACCAAAATGTATAGTGATCTACGTGAGATTTATAGGTGGAACGAGATCAAAAGAGAGATAGCGAACTTTATGGCTATGTGCTGAAATTGCAAACAAGTCAAATTCGAACATGAAGGACCGGGTGGTCTAACTCAAGATATTGATATCCCACTTACAAGTGGTAATATGTCAACATGGAATTTGTTGTAGATTTGTCTCGTACCCTTAGGACACATGACTACATTCGGGTCATTGAAGATAGGTTGACTAAATTAGTGTAACACTCCGAAAAGTCAAGACCTTATTTAGACACTCACACGTTGATCTAAGGATGATAATACTTTTTAAGACCTAAATTAATGTTTAAAAGTCATCCAAGATGTTTTAAATCCAAGACGTCAACAAACAACCTTGACATCCGGAAACTAGCTAAATTGAACTAGTTGACGTCCCTATGTTTTCTGAATTATTGGGAGGGTAAAATGAAGCCTCAAAATAGTAAAAGGACTTTAAATAGGTAAAATTTAGTATAGAGGGGCTAAACGTTCAATAAATACTCCCCAAGGACACCCGAAGGGTCTTTGTGGAGGACCCCAACATGCCTAGGAAGGCTGCCAAAGCATTCGCGGCAGCCTAGATTTGGGAGTCATTGCGCGATGCGCATCTGACATGGAGCTTGGCAAAAATTTTCTCGCGAAGCGTTCACTCCACGAGGTCTACTTCCTCAAATCAGAAACTGAGCCACATCCCAAGTTCGTTGAAATCGTATTTTAAGCATTTTGACTTCACAAAAAGACCAATTTAGGTGAGGGGTATTTTGGGTAATTTAGGGGTTATTATATATAGCCTAAGGGTCAGTTTTAAGTCATTTCTCACTACCTAAATCAAATTCCCAAAAGAAAACCCAAAAGCTCTCATCTCTCTCTAATTTCTCCCTCCCAAAATCCTCCATTGAAGGAAGAACAAAGCTTGAATAAGAAGTCCAATTTTGTAGTATTTCGCTTCAATTTCGTTGATTAATCTTCATTAAGATATGGGTTCTTCACCTTGGGATTTGTTTCCCCAAAATGTCCATTCAATGTTGATTTCTAAATTACCCAATTCCATGGGGTTTCAATTCTAATTGGGTTTTCTTCTAAACTTCAAATTGATGACAAATTGTGATTGACTATGACTAATTGAGTGTAGATTGTTGGTTAATTTATGTTAATTGATGCAATTTCATGTTGACCATGTACCTTTTCCCAAATTGCCAAAATCTTGGATCTTGCTTATTTGATGGGTATTGAAGAATGTATCGACTGTTAGACTTGTTTGGTCTATCCTATTTGATTCATGATTTCCTAGGGTAATGTGTTATTGGGATTGAATCTATTTCTAGAAGAATTCATGATGAACCTTATTCCCCTAACCCTAGGTTATGAATTGAAGTTAATTTTGATAGTTATGATGCAATTGGCGTAGCTATTGTGTTAATTACTATTGGGTGATGATATTACACACATTGTTGGGTTTAATTGGATAATTGATGGTAAAACCATGGATGATGACTTTTGAAGGAGATTGAGTAAGTATTTATGATCCTAACCTTTACTTCAATTATGATTACTTGTCTTTAGTGGTGAAGTTATATTGAAGTCGACCTTATATTAAGATTGATAGGATTGGTATGATGGTAAATTGAAATGTCTTGACTATGGTTTGTGAGTTTGTTGCTAAGATTTAAATGTTATAATTATGGTGATGACTTATTAATGTGCCTTATTATGATGTGATTATGTAAATGTGCTAACCTCACATGTATGAATTGTACTGAAAGGAAAATACTCATGCAATTCTTATTGAGCTATGACTATGATTATATAAGGGATAGACCCTATGACCTAAACTAAGTTCTGATAATAAAGGATGACTAAAGACATTTCAAAGAGTAACTTTACCTTAGTACCGAAAGAACTTTACAATGGGAGGTGTTGTCATTCCATAGAGGAAGATTCACCGTATAGTTCCACATGAGGTGTTGACTCCCGATGAGGGATACTCACCCTATGGATTCTCATGATATGAGTCTCCAGTGCTAAATGGAATGTAGAGAGTTCATACAAATCTCCTAGTTCATTAACTATGTTCCCCCACTGGAATACTAGTAAGTGGATCGACCTAGAAAGCTATGTTTATGTTTGGTTCTACTTTGGTTGGTAGACCACCTTCATCGGTGTAAGTTTTAACAACACCGGATTCCACACTTGTCTCGTGTGGTCTATGTCAGTTAAGGCAAGTGTTCCCGAATGTAAAATGAAGTAATTAAGTAAACACTAACTAGGGTGACTTAAGAGGTTTGACATAGCCTAGGTAGGGGTATGGGACTCTACCTATGCCTTCCAATAGTTTTTCTTGAGGGAAGCCTTAAGAGGTTGTTATTATGTTCTATAATGTATATGTTATGTATGTGTTGGTTCTTTTAAGTTAGTGAAACTATGTGATATGGGTTTCATTTATGAACATGTGTTTGGTCTTTGTTGATAAAGTATGATGATGTTATCTCTTAATGATATAGTATGTGAAGTTGCGCATTGCTTATAGGTTATTGTTGAGTTTACTTGGTTGTGTAAGGTTATGGGGCTTGACTTAGTCAATTGCACTACTGGACTTAATGAGGGTTCGTGAGTAGTAGTCTTGCTTAGGTTATGATGTTATGAACTGTAATGTATGCTTGTTGATATTATAACTTGATTATAGATTTGTCTTGATTATGTAATCAATTGTGTTGATATGCATGTTGACTTGACTAGACATTAGTATTGGTCTTGTGTTGTATATAGTCTCGACTTAAGAGTTATGTGTTTATTGGCTTATATGAGTCCCTGGATATGCATAACGCTTTTCAAAGTAAATTAGAATATTTGAACGAATGTCCTTTTTAGCATGATTTCACTTGTTTTATATGCATATACTCATACTTAGTACAAATGTGTACTAACCCATCTTCTATGTTTACTACAAATGGAGGATTCGGCCGTTGAGCTTATACAAGGCCTTTGAAGACTACTTGGATATTTCCCAATAGTTCTATAGGTCCTCACCTTCCGACGACAATGCCATTATCAAGCTAATGTTGTTCTAGTAACACGACTTCTGGTTTTTTCCTTTTCTTGACAAGACGATTATTGTATAGACTATATGAGGCTCTTTGCTGTATTGAAGTCTGGTTTAAGCCTAATTTGGAACACACCGAAAATGTAGTAAGGTGTTTAGAGCCTCACATGTTTCTAAAAAGACTTTAAAATATGTTCATTTAGTATTTTATAGTATGTATACTTTATTTGAGGTGATTTGGAAGTCCAACATCAAGGGACGACCAAGACGTTCGACGGCTAGTCACCAAAGGGACTTATGTGTTTTTATGATCATATGTGTGGGTCATGGGCTCATGACGTCCTTATATGAGTTATACTGATGATTTTAGGCAGTGTGTTAAGTTTCATGAAGTTTAGATGTCAAACGTTCAAGAACGTCCAAGAGGTTCAAAAGTTAGCCTTTTAGACGTACTAGTGTGTCCTTGTATGTTTGCCTTGTTCTCATGGGTTGTTTGGAGTTGAAAATAAGTTTAATTTACCCTAGTACCTTAATACATATGTTAATGGTGAAAACATCCGGGTACGACTCCCCGGGGACCACCCGAAAAGCCCCAAGTAGGACACAAACATTGGACAAGAGGTTGCCAAAGGCATGGGGGTGTCATTTTAAAGTCAATTTTGACATGTTTAAAATTCTCAATAAGCTTCGGGGTGTTTTGGTAAGTTAAAGGGATGGTTATAAACTGATTTTATGACTTATTTCACCGCTTTTCCAAGCCAAAACCCCAACACCCAATAATAAAATCAAAAATCCCAAATCTCTTTTCTTCTCCAATTTCTCTCAAACCACCATTGGAGGGAAAACTCAAGTTCAAGCTATGTGGTGGATTTTCATAGTTTTTTCTCTAATTTCTCATGGGTCTTCAATAAATAAGGTATGGTGATAATTCATCCTTAGTTATCCATTCATCTAAGGAGTCAATCAAGGATTTTCAAATATGATTTAAAGATAAAAATTCCCATTTTCCAATATAGCCATGAGTTCTTTCTCAATTTGATTTCAAATGCATGTTTATGATAAATTGATGATTATCTACTTTTTTAAAGATGAATTTCAATCCAATTTCATGATGAACCCATGATCCTCCTATATTCTCAAATTAGCCTATGTTATGGGCATTGTGATCTTGACTTTGTATTGATTGAATTATAATTCTAGCATGTTGAATTGCTTAAATCTAATGTATACATTGTATATTGATGGTCAATTGTTGATGACTAATCCATGAGGATCAAGGGTTTATGTTTTGAATGAGATTAGTCTATAATTCTCCTATCTTCTCTAGTACGTTAATGTAACATCAATGTGTACTCTATTCTATGGTAAACTGAAGTATATTTTCCTTTATGCAATGGTTCCTTTAGCTATTGTTATATATATATATATATATTTACGTTGAATTATTGGAATTGATCAATGCAAATCAATGCTTGTAGGAATTGTATGTTGGCTCTATTCTCTCTACTTTCCTTATATAATTGCTAGATGATGTAGCCTTATATTGCATTGTGTGGTATGGTCCACCTATGGTGGTGGTGTTTAACTTATTGTTATTCTATCATGTGATGTGATTATGTCCCTGAAGGAAATTACATCTTGAAAGTGTGGTTATGATGATCACACAATATGAAGTATTATGCATAGTCTCCAATGCTAGTTTATGATCTAGGTTATATAAATGATGCTTCCTCTACATTAAAACGACTATGTTAGGTCTTGGGGTGGTCTACATGTGGATGTTTGAATACTCTTATGTAGTATGATACCTACCTATGAACCTCTACATAAATGTGTGGTCTTAATCATGATTAGGAGTCTTAGATTCAAGTAATGAAGATGTCTTGTCTCCTATGTTATTATGTGGTGTGTGGTCTATGGTTTAAGGGACTTGAATTTGTATTGTGATATTAGTATGATGGCTGCCTCAATGTTAGGATTGTTTCCATTATGTGAACATGTGGTCCAATCTACACACACTCATACCTCATGCATGCTTATCAAAGTAGTATAGGTTCATGGTGTCTAATTTAAGGATAATTCTCATAAGCACTAATGTATACTACTATGTATGTTAAGTATAGGTTTATGAAGTATTATATGTATTCGTTAACTAGGATCTTGATATGTGTACTAGTTTGGGCAAGGGTATGAGACCTTGTCTATGCATTGCACATGTGTGCCGTGATAGGATAGTTCCTAGGTTTGGTCTCCTATTTACATGAATATGAATGCATGAGTATGTTATGAACCTTTCTTATATGAATGAATAAAGTGAAGCATGAATATGTGTGGTCTAAAGGTGTCATGTGAAAGGTTTGCTCACATGTATGTACACACACATATGTATGATGATCCACTAAATATAGGGGTGCTTGGAAGGTGTTCCCAAGAGTACCCTAAGCGAGATGGTGCTTTACATATGCTATGTGCATGTGAAAGGGTTTCTCACATGACTTAGGTTGATGAAGTCTCATTTATAAC
Source organism: Solanum lycopersicoides (assembly GCA_022817965.1). Taxonomy (NCBI): domain Eukaryota; kingdom Viridiplantae; phylum Streptophyta; class Magnoliopsida; order Solanales; family Solanaceae; genus Solanum; species Solanum lycopersicoides. The sequence continues at coordinate 30,926,711 of CM040627.1, read as the reverse complement.
CTATGAGCTAAGCATATGAGGGGTTAACTCTCCTAAGCCTATGTTTTATAAAGTAATGTAATAATGGCTTTTCAATAAAGGGAACTTAGCTTAGCACCTAGTGAACTTGTAGATGAGGGGGTGACACCTTCCAAGGAGGGAAGGTAGGGTTCACCATTGTAACAACCCTAAAAATGAATATGCTAAGTAATGTTTAGTGTGTTTAGAATGCCTACGATTAGACCGGGTTCACACGGATTGATGCGCGTAGAACAAGACCTCTGAACCTTTGCGAAATCCAAGCCAACTAACTTGGGGAGTTAGTTGAGCTACGAAAGGTTGGGTCCAGCCATGTAGGACTCTCAAATATGAAGATTTACTCGGATGAGTCTTTACCGGACTTAAAAAGGGGAAATCTTAAGTTTTGAGGGTCTAGGGATAAAATTGTATTTTTCCAGGCTAAGGGTAGTATCGTAATTACCCTAAATATTTAATTAATTATTTAAGTTTGGTTTGTGGAGATGGATCCAGCGACTGCTGAAAGACTCAAAAAAAAATGAAAAACATAATTAATAAGGTGGAGGGGTGCCAAAAATTGGCCTTTGAGTAAAGTCTCGCTCCACCCGGGTTCGAACCTAGGTGGAAGCAATGATTTAAATTGTTTTTATTTAACTTGGTAAATTAATTTAATTAATTAATATTTATTAGAAGATTTATGAAAAAGGAAAATCAGATTTTTATTAATGATTTGAAAGAGTCCTAGTTTGACTAATTCCCAAACTAAAACTCCTAATCTTAAACTACTCTCTAACGCTCATCTCTCTCACGTCTCTCCTCTTCTCTTTCACGTTTCTCTGCCAAACAAAAGTACTAAAGCATAAAAATTACTAAATTTCTTCACACTTTAAGAACTCACACGAAAAATATATATTCAAAACATAAGAAAAAATGTTAGGCAAAGGGAGGAGTTTCTGTCGAGCTTGGTGTTGGAGTTTCGAAGCTTGAACGTGATTTGGAGAGGGTGTTGGACAGCAGGTCATGAGTTGAATAAACTTCAAAATAAGGTATGGGTTTTCTTACTCTTGGTCCCTTTCCCAAGAGACCATTAGGATTCAGACGAATCTATTCCGCAAACTAGGGTTGTTCCCTGTTGAATGTCCCTGTCACTAGCTCCCCTTGATTCGTAGGTTCGATATGTTTGCTGGTATAAATTAGGGATGTAATGTGTTTTCGTGATGATCATGTTCATGTATGTGTGTTCGGATTTATGTGATTATTAAAGTATGTTTTTCCAAGACTATGTGATAAGTATGTGTGCAAAGTGTGTGTTGCCGTAGCTCTTGGACACAATTGGAGCATGGAATGACATGTTTTATGGTTGTATTTCACGTGCACAAACTTGTATAAATCGTGATGTTCATATGAAGTATAATGTGGCTGATTTGAGTTAAAAGCTATTAGCTAAATGATTCACGAAATGCCCTAAGAATTAACTCTAAATGTTGATGAAAAGAAGCTGAAAAATATAACTCAAATTTCCAGCACCTTTTGGTTAATTTCAGCCAAGTAAAGTTGTTTAATAAGCTATGTAAAATGAAGAAAAATAAGTGAGGTCACTGAGGATCGAACCCGTGACCTCACCATGTTAAAAATCATTTAAATAATGTGAGAAAAAGAGAATGTGGCATGTGGGATTCGAACCCATGTGCCTTGACCGAAAATGAAATAATAAAAAAAGAAATCAGAGGAGTGGGATTCGAACCCACCACCTCTCAGACAGATTTAAGAGGAATTAAAACAAAAATAAAAGGTTGAGGCATGTGGGAATCGAACCCACGACCTCTATGGAGAATAAAGGAAATTATGGAGAAAATTAAAAGTGGGGCTGTGGGGGTTCGATCCCACACCCTCTCGGCCAACAAGGAGAGAATTAAAAGAAATGAAAATAAAAGAAAATGAGGTGTGGGGGTTCGATCCCCCATTCTCTAGGTCCCCAAAACAAAAGAAAATAAAAAAAGAAGAGAAAATAAGAGAGAAAAGAAGCGTGTGTTTTGGGGCTCGAACTCGGGTTACCCAAGACGAATTAGTTAGTTTAAATAAATAAAAATGTAAGTGTTGTCCAAGGGATTTGAAATCGGGTTCCCTTGCCCAAATTCTGTATTGATACATAAGTCATACGTGAATAAATGTTCAAAAATAATGTTGCCTTCATAGATGAAATCGAGATCTTGGCCTACTTACAAGATGCATAAGTCTTGTACTACATAATCTTAGGAAGATATGAATAAGTTAAACGAACTATGAATGAAGTCTCATGGCTTGTATGTATAGACCCACAAGTCTAGCATACGTTTAAAGTAAGTGAACCTAAGATGTGTCTAATGAAATGATAAAACACTAGAAGGGTTAGTAAGAATGTGAAACATACTAAATGGCCAAGTGCATTGACTGTCAAGACCGAAATCTAGACCCCAGACGAGACCGGCGTCGTTGACCTCTAAGAGGTCGCAGACAAGCCTACATACGTCATTTTTCTTCATCTAGGTTAATTTTAGAGGAAAATTTGAAACTTTTAGTTTTCTTATTTCATGCTAAACATTTTAAACTTAACATCATAGGCGTTCACAAATCAACTTTCTAATATAGAGATAATCAAATGAAAGAAACAGTTCGTAATTGTATTAAACGTAATTTTGCCAAAATGGCACCAATACAAAGTTTTAAATTAAAGTGCAAAGAAACACTAGTGGGACATGCTCCACTAGCTAAAGCCTACATCTAAGCTAGATAATAACGGTAGACATCCTCGAAAGCATGAGGGCCTACCAAATCAGGATGAAAGCTCCACATCCAGATAGCTGCAACGTCAAACTGTAAGCTCTAGCGTCCACCTGTGCCTGCACCTAAAAATATAGAGTTGTATGGGATTAGTACACACTTTTACTAAATATGGGTATATGCAAGTAAACACCAAGGACATGCATGAGTAAGAATAGCTCTTTCCTAGCAACATCATTACGGAAAGTCAAGTTAGTGGACTTGCCAAATTGGCATTAGGAAAGTTAGTGAACATTCCAAATTTGGATTAGGAAAGTCAGTGAGCTTACCAAATTTGGATTAGGAAAGTCAGTGAGCTTTCCAAATTTGGATTAGGAAAGTCATGCCATGAGAGTAACATGCATCATCATACTTATCATATTGCACACAGTACATAACATATTACACATAGCACATATCATATTGCATATAACACATAACATCTTTCATATCATTCATTCATATGCCATGAGACCTTGGAATCATGGAATTGACATTAGGACTTCCCAAAATGAGGGATCAATATATGGGACATCAACTAGGGAGACTTCTTTAGCAAACACAGAGTCTGCTTCATTCATTCATACGTACTTCATTTTCATTCGTTCGTAAGCTAGTGTAAGCACCAGCCATACCTAGGATGTAGTTTAAGACTTTCATCGGGTTTGTTGTGCAATGACCAAGAATAACCTAGTGTCATTACTTAAGTCTAGCTCACCTCTTGATTATCCTATCCTAACACCTTTGGTACCATTCATTTCATTATGTGCATTCATTGAGGCTAGCCTCATTCATTCTTTGGGAACTTTAACCTTAATCAAAATAGATCATGTGAGCATCATGAAATCAAGTGTGTAATCCCCACACCGAAAAGAGGTGGAATCACCGGCCAAAGTGAACTAAAACATGCTAGCGTATATAAGGAGTCGAACCCTGCTAGATCCCTATAGTGGCAGTATAGGTTCAAAGACTAGGAGATATAAGGATACCTATACCCGGCATGCCGGACAGTCTCATCTCATGAGAATTACGTGAACCTCCGCCCTTCCTGAAGGAAGGCATCACCGCTCATAGCTAGCCTATTGGTGCTCAGTATAAAGTTCCATTACATTCAACTCATACATCATGTAAGCTGACTTCTAGCAGGAGGACATTATAGCTCATTAGATGATTTCTCATCTCATAATTAGTATTGAGTATGCATTAACTTCGATACTTTCATTAGAGTGTTCATAGAAACTGGTCTTTTCATTAACTTTACACTATCATAAGTTAGTACGTTTTGGTAACATTTACTTAGGCTCTTTTGAGATTGCTCTCATCTTTAACATTAGCCTCTTATCATGTTGTCACCACATTCTTTAACTTTAGCACATTTACTCTTCTTAATTACACACCACTTTACGTGAATGTTTCATTTCATCGTATGCCAATGCACTTGGCTCTTTAGTGTGTTTCACACTCTTACTTAACCCTTCTAGGGTTACATCATTTCATCACATACATCTTAGGCTCACTTACTTTTAAACGTATGCTAGACTTATAAGTCCACTCATACAAGCCATGAGGCTTTATTCATAGTTTGTCTAAGTGATTCATGTTTACCCAAGATTATGTGGTACAAGACATATGCATCTTGTAGATATGTCAAGATATTGATTTCGATCTTTAGAGGCAGCATTCATTAAATATTTACTTACGTATGACCTATGTGTCAATACGGAATTGGGCAAGGGAACCCAATTTTGAATCCCTTGGACAACACTTAATCTTATTTTAAACTTGATAATTGCATTTTTCAAATTTGGGAGACCCTAGTTCGATTCCCATCAACCCCATAATATTTCTTTCTTGTTCTCCTCTCCTTTTTCGTTTTAAGGCAAGGAGGTTGTGGGTTCAATCCCCCACAAGCTCATTATTTTTGTTTTAATTTATCTCTTAACTTTCTCACCTATCCAAGAGGTTGTCAGTTCAATCCCAACTCTCCACATTTATTTTCTCCTTTATTTTTCTCCTAACTCTCTCATCCATTCAAGAGGTTGGGGGTTCAATCCCCACTCTCCACATTTATTTTTTTTCTCCATTATTTTCTCCTAACTCTCTCATCCATTCAAGATGTTGGGGGTTCAATCCCCACTCTCCACATTTATTTTTGTCCATTATTTTTCTCCTAACTCTCTCATCATTCAAGAGGTTGGGGGTTCAATCTCCACTCTCCACATTTATTTTTCCTTTCATTTTTCTATGAAATTTTTATGTAATTTACATTTGGTTAGGTCTTGGGTTCAATCCCCAATGACCTCACATTTAAAAAAATAAATTAAAACATAGCTCCAACTCCAAAATATAGGCCGAGACCAACATTTCTAGCAAGCTGGAAATTTGGTCCTCTTTCAATTCGATGTTGATTCTTGGAGTATTTCGTGTGACATTTATTCAGCAAAATTACACTTATATGAAAATCACATTTTTAACATATTCGTACACGTAAAATACAACATTTTAACATGTAAATTTCAGGCAGCAAAACATAGTTAATCCACGGCACACACATGCACAAATAATTAACTTAATACACTTTACCGGAACACATCTTTCATTCCTTACATATTTTCCGAATACACATTAAAACACATAATCACAACCAGCCCCTAAAATCATCTACCAGAATATATACCAACGCATACTTTGAATCTTTCAAAGGAGCTAATGACAGGGGCGAACAACGGGGACAACCTTTGTCTTTAAATCGCGATTTAAACTGAACTTTAAGGGTCTCTTGGGAAAGGGACCAAGAGAGAAGAAAACTCATACCTTTTTGACATTCAACCCTTGACTTGCTGCCCAAATAACTCCTCCAAACACACGTCCAACACCAAAAGTTCAACACCAAAGTCGACGGAAAAACTTCTCTGTGCCTACGTGATTGATTAACGTTTGTTTTTCTTATATTTTCGTGTGAGTTCCTCAAGTGTGAAGAACTTTGGTTTACCTACTGTTTTTGAAGTTATTTTGGGAGAGAAAAACGTGAATGAGAGTGATAGAGACGTGAGAGAGAGATGACAGTGAGAGAGAAGAGTTTTCTTAGGCTTAGGAGTCTAGTTTAGGACTTAGTCAAATAAGGTTTTATTTAATTATTAAAAATCTGATTTCCTTTTATTTTAAATAAGCTAATAAATAATAAATATAAATTAATTACATTAATTTACCAACTTAATTTAAAACCAAATTTAATTCATTGCTTCCACCTAGGTTCGAACCCGGGTGGAGCACGAGTTCACTGCAAGAAACAATTCCTCCACCTTATTAATTAAATAATTAATTATATAGTTAGGGTAATTACTATACTACCCTTAGCCTGGAAAAACACCATTTTACCCCTAGACCCTCCAAAACTATGATTTTCCCTTTTTAAGTCCGGTAAAGACTCATTCGAGTAAATCTTCGTATTCGAGAGCCCTACATGGTAGGACCCAACCTTTTCAAGCTCAACTAACTCCCCAAGTTACTTGGCTTGGCTATAGAAAGGGTTCATAGGTTTGGTTCTACGCGCATCAATCCGTGTGAACCCAGTCTAATCGTAGGCATTCTAGACCCATTAAGCATTACTTAGCATATCCATTTTTAGGGTTGTTACATTGGCATGTGATGAAATGAACATTCACGTAAAAATGGGTGAGTAATTATGAAGAGAAAATGTGCTAAAGTTAATGAATATGGTGACAACATGATAAGAGGCTATTGTGAAAGATGAGTGTAATCTCAAATGAGCCTAAGTAAATGTTACCAAAACGTACTCACCTATGAGAGTGTAAAGCTAATGAAGAGACCAGTCTCTATGAACACTCGAATGAAAGTATTGAGATTAATGTATACTTAATACTAATGATGAGATGAGAAATCATCTATTGAGCTATGATGTCCTCATACTAGAAGCCAGCTTCCATGACGGATGAGTTGAATGTAATGGAACTTTATACTGAGCAGCGATAGGCTAGGTATGAGCGGTGATGCCTTCTTTCTGGAAGAGAGAAGGTTCACGTAACTCTCATGAGATGAGACTGTCCAGCATGCCGGGTATGGGTCTCCTTATATCTCCTAGTCTTTGAACCTATACTGCCAATATAGGGATCTAGTAGGGTTCGACTCTCTATATACGCTAGCATGTTTTGGTTCACTTTGTCCGGTGATTCCACCTCTTTTCGGTGTGGGGATTACACACTGGATTTCATGATGCTCACATGATCTATGTCGGTTAAGGTTAAAGTTCCCAAAGAAAGAATGAGGCCAGCCTCAAATGATGCACATAATGAAATGAACGATACCAAAGGTGTTAGGATAGGATAATCAAGAGGTGAGCTAGACTTAAGTAATGACACTAGGTTATTCTTGGTCATTGCACAGCAAACCCGATGAGAGTCTTAAACTACATCCTAGGTATGACTAGTGATTTCACTAGTATATGAATGAATGAACATGAAGTACGTATGAATTAATGAAGCAGACTCTGTGTTTTCTAAAGAAGGCTCCCTAGTTGAGGTCCCATATGTTGAGCCCTCATTTTGGGAAGTCCTAATGTCAAGTCCATGATTCTAAGGTCTGATGGCATTTGAAAGAATGATGTGAACTACGTGATATGATATGTGCAATATGTTATGTGCTTCTTGCAAATTGATAAGTATGATGATGCATTTTACTCTCACGGCATGACTTTCCTAATCCAAATTTGGCAAGTCCACTGACTTGACTCTTCATAAATCATGTTGTTAGGAAAGATCTATTCTTACTCATGCATGTCCTTGGTGTGTGCTTGAATATACCCATACTTAGTACAAGTGTGTACTAATCCCATACAACTCTACATTTTTAGGTGCAGACACAGGTGGACGTTAGAGCTTACAGGTCGACGCTGAAGCTATCCGGACGTGGAGCATTCAGTCAGACTTGGTAGGCCCTCATGCTTTCGAGGACGCTTACCCATTATATTCTAGCTTAGATATAGGTTTGAGTTAGTGGAGTATGTTCCACTAGCGTTTCTTTATCATCTTATTTTAGTCATTGTATTGGTGCCATTTTGGCAAGTATACATTTAATGCAGTATTGAACTATTTCTTTCATATGATGATCTTAATATTAGATGGTTGATTGTGAACGTTTATGAGTTTAAGTAGAATGTATCATATGAATGTTAAGTAACAAAAAGTTCAAATTTTCCGCTAAAAGTAACCTAGATAAAGTAACGTTGACGTATGTAAGCTTGTCTGCGACCTTTGAGAGGTTAACGACACCGATCTCGTCTGGTGTCTAGATTCCAGCCGTGACAACCATAGTCCTTACGGAGTGGGTAGCCTCATAGAAAATCAAGGGCATAGAGTGATATTTCCAAGACGACCCCCAAGCTCCATAAACTATGCTTGCCACATAGCATCTACCAAGTGATATCACCTAAGATACTAGTTTAAGGTTAATGTTCTACTTTGGCTAAGTAGGGAACCTCTTCTTGGTGTTAGGTTCTACAACACCAAATTTCATGTTTAGCACCCATGGTCTTAGTGTCGGTTAAGGCTATAGTTTCCCTAAAGTAAAATGGACAAAGGAAGTAAATGACTAGAACCCTAACTAGGATAACCTAAGGGAAATTGCTTAGTGTAGTTGAGGTTATGGGACTTCACCTATGCATTGCACAAGTAGCTCTTGAAGGGATTTCTAGAAAAGTGTTCTAATGTATATGATTATGTTTATATTCCTTAGGCATGACATTGTAGTGTTGTCTACTTGATGTGATGATATGCATAATAGGAGTCTATATGATGTGTCCTTACCTTGTATGCATAGTATGGGTCTTTTGACAACATGATGAAGTCTTTATTGACATGAATGATGTTGTCTATGCTTTTCTTGTTGATGTATGAAGGTGATGTTAAGGCTTATAACCTCTTTGTAGGTTTATTTAGTGTGTGTGAGGTTATGGGACTTCACATGTCCATTGCACTAGTAGACTTAGGAAGGGATTATGAGTAGGGTTCTATGTGGTTCTTATGAGGTGAAGTCCAATTATGTTAATGTGAATATTCCATTTCTATGATTATGTTGGAATCTTGACTTGTATATGGACCTGTAATGAGTCCATCTTTGTGGTCCCTAAAGTATGTTGGGTCAAATGTGAGTTAGGTATCTTATTATATGAAATACTTTTATGAATGCATGGGTTGGGTTAATAAAGGTTGTATCCATGATTTCCTAGTGGCCTTAAAGTGATGGTTTAGTGTGGATAGTTTTATGGGACATTGTCTATACATTGCACCAAGCATTACTAGAGGGTTACTTGGGAAGATAAGGAGTTAAAGTAAAAGAAAAGAGTTCAGTATAAAATGAAATAAGTTCACTGTATTTGAAAGATGTTTTACTGTAAAGTGTTGACTTATATGCCTTAAATGCAATGTGTCATTTTATATTATGTGTGACTATTATATATGCTTATATGAAATATGTAAATCGAATAAATGTTATCGTATCAAGGTTTTATAAAGTTTTCACAAAAAGGCAAGATGCATGGTTTCAAAGTAAAATGTCCCTTTTAAATGCATGTTTTTACATGGTTGCAATACATACTGCACACTATTATTCTCTAATTTTTTACACAAAGTGTAGGTTATGGATGCTTAAAGGATATCTCTAAGGTGAAGATCTGGATAGATATTTCCCAAGCTTAACGAAAGGAATCCTTATGTTCTAAGGATTTCCAATATCAAGTTTATATTCAATGTATTGTAATAGCTTAAATACTATGTTATGATGTTAAAGGGCCGTGTCCCTATTCTATTCTATGAAGTTGATATAAGATGGCAAAACAGTGTTAGAGTCTAAATATGTATTATGACTTATATTTTATATAGTTTTATGAAGTTATGTTTATAGCATACAATGTGCTATGAAAAGTTTTAAATTTTCCGCTAAATTTACCTATGACAATGCGATGAATGATGACTATGGGCTTGTATAAGACCTCCGAGAGGTCAAGTACTCCATGTTACTTCTAGGAAGTGCTCCCCAGTTTTGACAAACGTGGTATTAGAACATCAGTTTGTAAAAATAGTTTTAAGTTCTAAAAGTCTCACAATGCAACGTCTAGTAGAGTCTCGTATCATTGGTGGTGAGTTGCGACACATCAAATATAGCGGGAGGCTATAAAACGATAGAGTTTGCCTTCTTCATAATTCTCATGTCGTGCCCTAGAACTTAACTCTATAAGATCTCTCTTTTATGTTTTCTTGTCTGATAGTCTTTTAGATGTGATTGCTTGGGTGAGATGGTATCACTATGCTTGAGGGAGAAAAGGTGAGTTTTGATTCTTGTATTAGTTTATGACTTGATTAGTATGTGTGAAGGTGAATCTTTGATTATTTGGTGATATGATGCCATTTATGACTATATCTGGGACCTATGTGAAATGACATGTTATGTGAAGACTATGTTATGATATGGTTTTAGCCTACTAATGAAGTTGTTATAATTGAATTGAGCATCCATTTTGGAATGGAAGGTTGCTTTATTGTTTTGCATGATGGTAATCTAAAAATATCCTTTAGGTTTTTAATGACTTTAAGAAGTGCGGTAAATGGCTAAAAATGCATGTTGCCCTTATATGTTTAAGTGTTAAATGTTTCCCTTTGTATTTGTCTAATTATTCAAATGTTGCCTTATTATGTGTGTAAATGCTTCATTGGTTGGAATTATTCTTTGGCCCAAGGTTGTCTTATAGGTTAGTATGTATCCATTAAAGATTAAAGAGTAGGAGATAATTGATGTTTACCTACCTATAAGTGGTTTGTTGACTTTTTAAGAATTGATCTTAAGTATAACAAATTGAGGAAGTGCTTAGGTTGTACCTTGGTGTGGTTAGTTGGAAGTTTCCTCCAAAGGTGATGATGTGGGTTGGAATGACCTAGAAGTTACCTTACTCTAGTATTAAAAGAAAGGAATGAGTCCTTATGGCTAAGTCTCCTTTATTGCTTCCCCTAATGTTGTATGACCCTTGGTGTCTATGGTATAGTTGAGACCTTATGTGATTGGGTAGTATAACCTAACTTGAGTGTTATGGATTTTCTTTGGGTGTTAGCCCTAGAGGGATGGTTATGATTGAGTTTGTAGACGCATTTGTTTGAGATTAGGAGTGAAAACCGTCAATGCTGTTAAACATTCTTGAGTGAAAAGTATGAAAGGTTGGTTTTGACATGCCTTGAACTTGGTGTTTAAGAAGATGAGGTGATTAGGCATACCCCAAGTGAGGGATAGAGTTTCTAGATAGTAGGATATTATATGCCTTTGGTGACACTATGTTAAGTTACTGTAAATTCCTTTTTGGTTGGTAGTCACTTTTAAGTGATGACGATGAAGGTTGATAAGCAAAGATCCTCTTGAGGATGTGCTAAGTTGATCTTAATTGGGTTTAGCCTAAGTGGGGGATGGTGATGGAGTAGTGAGGTTGTGGATATTTCTATCTTGTCCTTCTATCCTTATATGAGCTTGAATCTAATGAATGCTTAGTAAGTTTGTTCATGATATGAGCTTGTCATAATGTATGAATTGCATGACCTTCATATGGTTGGTGTGTCATGATTGACACTATCTTAAAAGTATTTTGAAGATTCTAAAGTACTTGAAAAAAGAAATTTTGATCAAATACTTATTTTCTCATGTTGATTGTGCATCTTAATATGCTAGTTGTGCATTTGACTTAGTGAGATAAGATAGAAACATGGTTGTAGTCACTTGTGATATGTAAGGTTTACCCTTAAAATGAAAAATTGAGCCTTTTTAATTTGAAAAGTTTTGAGACTCTTGAAAATTTGTGACTTTTATGGTTGAAAAGCATGATTGTAGGCTCACTCTTCAAAAGTGAGGACATGTTTAAGTAAGTACCCTTGTGTGTGCGTATAAATTGTGAGATTTTCCAAATTTGATGCTTTCTTGTGAAGGGTAGTGGTATGCTAAAAATTTAAATGTTGTAAAATGGCTTCCTATTGTTGTTATGTGTGTAGTGTGAACAACCATTTTGACTTCACTAGAAAGAAGGTTTAAGCATGCCATGGTTACAAGTTGAGAAAATCTCATGTTACAGTAAAGTTGACCTTTGTGCATTGCTTGTGTAAGAACTCATGAGACATATATGACAGTGACGAGAAGGACATTGCTTATGAAACATAGCTAATCATGATAAGTTTGAGTATGAATTTCATGACATTATGACTAAATGATAAGAATCCTAGTTGATTTACTTGACTCAAGTTTATGTGCATTGAAGTATATGAGTGCTTAATTGCTTCTTGAGTGATGTTGAACTTGCTTATGTGTGATAAAAATGTTATTGTATAATGAGGTCCTAATAAAATGAAATATAAATACCATGTTATGATTAGGAGATGGAAGTTCCTCCTATGAACATGACAAGAACCTATGTTGGTGATGCATTTTTAAAGTGAGTAAATAAAATATTTTTCTTGCTTGTGTTTTATTGAGTGCTAAATAGCTTGAAGTTGTGTTCCTTGTAAGTTTTGTGCATTGACTTCTATTTTATATGTCTTGAATGTTGTGAGATGCTCTATGGTTCATTGAGACCTTGAGGTGTTTAAGATGTTCGAAGTGTCATTCGAGGACGAATGTTCCCAAGTGGCGATATTGTAAGACCTCAAAAATTAATTAAGGTTCATAGATCCTCACACGTGTCTAAAAAGGTCTAAAAATATGCTCATTTAGTTTTTTATAGTATGTATACATGATTTGAAGTGATTTGGAAGTCAAACGTCAAGGGACGACCAAGACGTTCGACGAGTAGTCACCAAAGAGGCTTAAGAGTTTTTATGAGCTTATGTGTGTGTCATGGGCTCATGATGTCCTTATATGAGTTATATTGATTGTTATAGGCAGTGTGTGAAGCTTCATGCATCTTAGAGGTCAAACTTTCAAGAACGTCAAAGAGGTTCGAAAGTTGGCCTTCAAGACGTACTAGTGTGTCCTTGTATGTTGAACTAGTTTTCATGTGTTGTTTGTAGTTGAAAGCCTGTGTAGTTACCCAGTACCTTAATATAAACGTTTTGGGTTGAAACGTTTGGGTACGACTCCCCGGGGACCACCCGAATGGCCCCCAAGCAGGACCCAAACATTGGACAAGAGGCTGCCCAAGGCAGCGAGAAGGTCCATGAATTTGACCTTGACCTTGCGAAGGGCACCTAGTACGCATATCACTGCCTCAAATTTACTTTGGGGTAGAATTGGGAGGCTTCCCCACAACGGGCAGCCCACTCCCAGATCTGGTTGCGTCGTTTTTAAGTCAATTTTGACATGTCTAAAAGTCCCAATAAGCATGGGGGTGTTTTGGTAACTTAAAGGGACAATAATAAACTCATTTTATGACCTATTTAACCCCTTTTCAAAGCCAAAACACCAACACCCAATAAGAAAATAAAAAAATCCCAAATATCTCTTCTTTTCCAAATTCTCTCAAACCTCCATTGGAGGGAAAACTCAAATTCAAGCTATGGGGTGGATTTTCATGGTTTCTTCTCAAATTTCTCATAGTTCTTCAATAAATAAGTCATGGTGATCCTTCATCCTTAGTTATCCATTCATCTAATGAGTCAATCAAGGATTTTAAAATATGATTCAAAGACAAAAATTCCCAATTTCCAATCCAGCCATGGGTTCTTTCTCAATTGATTTCAAAAGCATGTTTATGATAAATTTATGATTATCTACTATTTTAAAGATGAATTTCAATCCAATTTCATGATGAATCCATGATCCTCCAAAATTCTCAAATTAGCCTATGTTATGGGTATTGTGATCTTGACTTTGTATTGATTGAATTATGATTCTAGCATGTTAAATTTCTTATATCTAATATCTAAACTGTATATTGATGGTGAATTGTTGATGAGTGATCCATGAGGATTAAGGATTGATGGTCAAAATGAGATTAGTTATAATTCTCCTATCTTCTCTAGATTGCTTATATAGCTTCAATGTGTACTCAATTCTATGGTAAATTGAAGTATGATTACGTTTATGAAGTGGTTCCTATAGCTATTGTTTTATATATGTAATTATGTTGTATTATTGGAATTGATCAATGATGATCAAAGCTTGGATGAATTGTAAGTTAGATCGATTCTCTCTACTTTTTTTTATTTTATAGAATTGCTAGTTAATGTAGCCTTGTATGACATTGTGTGGTACTGTTCACCTATGGTGGCGGTGTTTACCTTATTGTTATGCTATCATGTGATGTGATCATGGCCTTGAAGATAATTGTATCTTGAAAGTGTGGTTATGATGATAACACAATGTGAAGTATTATCCCTAGTCTCCAATTCTAGTTTATGATCTAGGTTATATTGATGATGCTTCCTCCACATTCAAACGACTATGTTAGAGCTAGGTGTGATATACATGTTGATGTTTGAATACTCATATGCAGCATTGTCCCTGCCTATGAACCACTACATAAATGTGTTGTTTTAAGCATGATTAGGAGTCTTAGATTCAAGTAATGAAGACGTCTTGTCTCCTATGTTATTATGTGGTGTGTGGTCTCTGGTTTAAGGGACTTAAATGTGTGTTGTGATATTTATAAAGTGTCTGCCTCAATATTAAGATTGTTTCCATTATGTGAACATGTGGTCCAATGTACACAAACTCACATCTCATGCCTGCTTATCAAAGTAGTATAGGTTCACGGTGTCTAATGAAAGGACAATTCTCATATACATTAACATGTGGTCCAATTTATTTTGTTTGGTCCTAGGTTAGTTATCTATTTAAGGCATTATCTTAGAGTCTATAATTAGTTGGGAAGTTAGTCCCCACATGGAGGGGTCCCTTGTACACGTTTTTCCCCCTAACTATCCTAACCTAATTCGGTTAGGGTGGTCCCCTCCTTTGGCAGCTTCTTCACATGTCTTGCACATGTGTTGGTTGTACTTTCCTAACTAACTATTATTTATGGTTCATTTGGGAATGCTTACTTATTGTCCCAAGGATCCTCACTATGTCCTTGGGCACTGCTTAATTTATATAATCATTTTAAATGATCATGTTCTATGGTACTAGGCTTGACACTTGGATGCCTAGTACTTCATGTGTTTGAAATGAAGCCATTGCATTTTATCCTAGGGTTTTCATTGCAGGTACATTTATTAGTCAATGAATCTTGGATTCGGGTATGACAACCCAAAAATGTATTTTTCTTGTTCATATATAGAAAATTGGCTAATATCCCTTAGCCAATTTTTCTATACTATGCCCAATATTTCTCAATATTGGGCATTGGGGTGCCTATGTACCCCTATTACGTATTCTTAGAGACGTACTGGGCTCTTCATTAGACATATGATTTTCCGGAATGTTACATTATCCCCCCCCTTAGGAGCATTCGTCCCCGAATGACACTTACACATTATTTAAACAAAGAGTGTGATTTCAGAAAGTTACTCTATCATGCTTAAACCTTTCTCTTTTGTGAATATCTAATTCACACTTATTTGGATGATTCATATCATTCAATGAAGCTTCATATTTGAGATTGAGGAATTTCTTTATCAATCACACTTAACTTAATGCACATCACAAATCATGCAACACAAAAAACATGCCTATGCTACACAAAAACATCAACATAAAATTCAACATAACTTCGTTTTAACTCACATAGTGCTATTATAAGACATACGATTAGTGACTTATAACACCAAATCGACTGAAGCACTTACACTTAGAGTTTCTTAAACATAAACTAGACCTAGGAAGAGTATATCTAACCTCGAGAACAGAACAAGTGAGGGTAACAGAATCTTATATTTACTACGGACATAGAGTCTATGGAAGGTACTTCTTGTTCTAAGTCTTTGACTCTAACTAAGTGGTATAAATACCCCTTAGCTATCAACTTATTGGCTTTTAAATGTGAAACGATTTGAGCCACGCCCTTTCCATTCCAGCTCTAACTCATTTGGAAACTGAAGTCTCACTATCCTGTTTAGACAATCTATCATATCATAACACTTATGGAGCTAATCCATATCTGAGCCACATCCTTGAGCTTATATGCAGCCAACTTAGCCTCCTCCTCTTCATTAACACCCGTAGCATGCATTTAGAATCTACCATGTACTCACCTCCATGCGAACGACCACACTTACTACACATATTTCGGTCACACTGGACATTTTCATCATTGACCCTTCTTGGGAAGGCCAGATCTTGAGTCTAGCGCCTTAGACCACTTGGCCATCCTAATCCTTGTGTGTATTCTTCTACGCATTCACACAAGAAGGAAGTTAGATATTTATGATGACACAAAGTGTCAAAGCTCTAGATAGCACGATAAAGAGTAGAAGAAGGGAAGATTTCCTATCATCGCATAGTCTCTAAGTCATGATTGTGGCGCGCTTCACAACTATAATCTAGAAACTACGTAACGTGGTTGTGTTGAGCTTTAGATCTAGATAATTTAACCTTATGCTCTGATACCAAGTTTGTAACGACCCGGATTATGGAATCCGAATCCCCACCGGCGTCGTTGACTACTCAGAGGTCGCAGAGAAGCCTAATCTTGCATTTATGACATTCATCTAGTTAAATTTGCAGAAAATTTAAAACTTTTTAGGTGTATGAAGTTTACTTAGACTTCATATAGTCATTACATGTATTCATCATATACTAAGCTCAACATCAATAGAACAACCATCTAACATAATGAATCAATTCAAAACTGAAGATGAATATATCATAAATAGTTTGCCAAACACGGCCTTATTACAAAGTTTCGAAATGAAGGTACGAAAGAAACTCTAGGGACAACATCCACTAGCTATGTCTAAAACTAAGGCTAGACTAAATCTGTAGCATCCTCGAAATCATGAGGACCTACCAATTGGTTTGGAGAAACGCTGAAGTCCAAACCGTTGCAAGTGTCGTCAACCTCTCCTTTGACCTGCACCTTATGTAGAACTTAATCTACGAAGACCACCTTGAACGAAACCTTGAAGAAACCATGAAATCGCCCTAGTGAATCGATAAATTTTTCTATTTTTCTTTCGTTCGTTGCTTGCTGTTTTTGCGTCGCCTTTTCTATGAGTTTGAACGTGATTTTTAGGTTTAAGAACATATATTGAATTATAAAACTTAGGTTTAATAAGTTAATTTAATAAACTAATTAACCAATTACCAAAACTCCCCTCCTAAGTTGACTAAACATAGGAGAACATAACACTTAGTCAAATCTGGAAATTGGTGTTGACTATGGTTTTGGTCAACATTTTGACTTTACATTAATTAATTAAATCCTTAATTTAATTAATTTAGGTACCTAGGGTAAGTACTAAAGTCCCCCTAACTCATTGGAACCAAAATTAACCCTTTTGGACCATCCTAGGTTAAGTACTAGGATTTTTTGAGTTGTACTAGGTTAGTGTAAGAATTTCGTTTTGATCATTTAAACTAATTAATTAAATTTTTAATTTAATTAATAAGGTGACATAAGGTAATTAATAAATAACCATTAAGTCGTTAGTACCTTAACCAATCCTTTGAACCATCATAGGTTAGGTAATAGGTTGTCTTTTTCTTGTTTTAAAAAAAAACTAGAAATTGCTTTGTGATTTCGGGTTTGCCTCTTTAAATTAATTAATTAAGCTGCTAAATTAATTAATGAAGTTGCCTAGGGTAATTACTAAAGTACACTTAAGTCGTTATGATCCTAACTAACTCTTTGGACCATCCTAGGTTAGGTACTAGGTTGTCCCTTTCTTGTCTTAACCGAAATCTAAAAATTTCCTTTTTAGTTTCGGTTTTAGCCCTTTTAAATTAATGAATTAATTTGGTAAATTAATTAATTAGGTAACATAGGGTAATTACTAAAGTACCCCTAAGTTTAGGACCATAACTAACCTTTTGGATCATCCTAGGTTAGGTACTAGGTTGTCTCTTTAACTAGTACTAGGTTAGTGTCAACCCGGTTTTGGTCCTAGGTTGTCAGGTGCACTAATTAGTTTATTTCGTTTGGTCCTAGGTTAGTTATCTATTTAGGACAGTAAGTTAGAGTCTATAATTAGTTAGGAAGTTAGGCCCCACATGGAGGGGTCCCTTGTACACGTTTTTCCCCCTAACTACCCTAACCGAATTCGGTTAGGGTGGTCCCCTCCTTTGGCAGCTTCTTCATATGTCTTGCATATGTGTTTGCACATGTGTTGATTGTACTTTCCTAAATAACTATTATTTATGGTTCATTTGGGAATGTTTACTTATTTTACTAAGGATCCTCACTATGTCCTTGGGCACTGCTTAATTTACATGATCATTTTAAATGGTAATGTGCTATGGTACTAGGCTTGACACTTGGATTCCAAGTACTTCATGTTCTTGAAATGAAGCTATTGCATTTTAGGCTAGGGTCTTCATTGCAGGTACATTTCTTGGTCAATGAATCTTGGATTGGGGTATGACTACCCAAAAATGTATTTTTCTTGTTCATATATAGAAAATTGGCTAATATCCGTTAGCCAATTTTTCTATACTATGCCCAATATTTCTCAATATTGGGCATTGGGGTGCCTATGTACCCATATTACGTATTCTTAGAGACTTACTGGCTCTTCATTAGACATATGATTTTCTGGAATGTTACAGTTCCAAGGATTTCATATATCAAGTTTATATTCAATGTATTGTAATAGCTTAAACACTATGTTATGATGTTAAAGGGCCGTGTCCATAATCTATTCTATAAAGTTTAGTCTAATATGGCAAAAGAGACTTAGTGTTACATATGTATGATAATTTATATATATGAAGTGATGTTTCTAGCATATGATGTGCTATGAAAAGTTTTATGTTTTCCTCTAATTTACCTATGACAATGCGATGAATGATGACTATGGGCTTGTACAATACCTCCGTGAGGTCAAGTATGCCATGTTACTTCTAGGGGGTGCTCCCCGATTGTGACACAATTGTTGATTCGTTTTAGATGGTTCAATATGAGACATATTATAGACTTCATATGAGATTAAGTTGATATACCATGTATGTGAAATAAAAGTAGAAGACTATGTAATCTTCTTATACGAAGGTCTATGTACACTCGATATATATATATTGGGTGTAAGTGAAAGCTCTAAGTAAACCTCAATGTAAAAGTAAATGAAAAGCTTTATATTTTCTGCATTTTTATCATATGAATGTAATGATGAATGCTAAGAGGCTAGTCTTAGTCCTCTTCGAGGACGCCGATTCCCATTACAACTAGGGAGTGCTCCCCGGATGTGACAAACTTCGTATCAGAGCATGAGGTTGAATACATTTAGGATTGATGTCTCATTAAACCACGTTTATGTAGATTCATATTCATAATTGTGAAGTGTGCCACACTTATGAATGAGAGAGTATGTGATGCTTAGGAAACTCTCATCTTCTTGTAATCCTATATCGTTCCTCTATAGTCTACTTTATGTGTTATCTCACCTAAACCTTCTATGGTGGTTATAGGTATGAATACTAGAAGAGCAGCCGCAACAAAGGCCGAGGAAGGCATCGCTAATGCGGTATCACACGACAACCAAGTTTCTCAACTTGAAGAAGTTGCCATGGATGATCATGTTCCGGTTGCTCCTCCTCCTTTGACGGATGGGGATATAAGGGAAGCCTTTCCCCAAATTCCCCAAGCCATTACGACCCAAGCACAATCCTTCACTACTCAAGCACAAGCTATGACGACCGAAGCTAATCGGGAGGTTGTACCCCGAGGAAACCAACAAGTTAGAACTATGGCCTCCCATTTGAGGGAGTTAACTAGAATGAATCCCCCTACTTTCTACAGGTCCAAAGTTGAGGAATACCCCCAAGAGTTCATTGATGAAACATAGAAGATTCTCTATGTTATGGGTTCACTACTAGTGAGAAAGCTGAGTTAGCCACTTACAAACTCAAAGATGTGGCCCAAACTTAGTATTTCCAATGGAGAGACAATAAGCCTTTAAGGGTGGATCCGTGAAATGGAAGATTATCAAGAAGGTTTTTCTTGATATATTCTTTACTAAGGAAAACAGGGAATACAAAATGGAAGAATTCATCAACCTTCGTCGAAGAGACATGAGTGTACTCTACTCTTTGAAATCTACTAAATAGTAAAAGTATGTTTTTTGTTTGGTTTCCCACCCTAGAGATGAAATGAGTCGCTTTGTGATGGGAGTGTCGGATGATTTGAAAGAAGAATATCTTTTGGCTATGCTACATTATAATTTGAAAATTTCTCGTCTCATGGTTCATGCTCAAAAAATGGTAGAGACTAGGGTGAATAGAAAGAGTAGGGAAGCAAATAGGGCAAAGTCTTATGATGGTGGTTTTTCAAAGGAAAGTCTTGATATCCAAGACAAGCCTAAGTTGAAGAAGAGGTTCTCTAATCAAGTTCCTTCTAAGTTCCCTAAGTCTTGTGATGATAGGGTGTCTAACCCAAAGGCTTAAAACGGAAGGATTATTAGTTCACCACACTGGAAGTTTACTTGTGCCAAGTGTGGAAAAGGTCACTTCGGTGAATGCTTAGATTGAATGCGCTATTGTTTTAGTTGTGGTAAAAGTGGGCACAAAGTTTGAGATTGCACAAATTTTAAGGGGAAAGACAAGGGGAGTGGACAAGCAAGTGGTTCTAATGTTGAATCTCCGCTGAAGAATCACTTTTATGCTCCCTACTCTAGGGGTGAGCAAGAGACTTCTCTGCCGACGTAGTGTCTGGTATGTTGAAAGTATTTTCTATTGATGTATATGCTTTACTTGATCCGAGTGCTAATTTCTCATTTCTTACTCCTCTAGTAGCTAGAAAGTTTGACATTTTGACCGATATATTGAATGAACCTTTTATGGTGACTACCCCGATGGTGAGTCGGTTGTTGCTAAGAGAGTATGTAGAAATTGTCCTATAATATTGCCCAATAGAGTTACTCATGTTGAGTTAGTAGAACTCGATATGGTTTATTTTCATGTTATTTTTTGTATGGATTGGTTGCATGCTTGTTTTACTTCCATATATTTTAGAATAAGGGTAGTGAAGTTTAACTTTCCAAATGAATCCATTTTAGAGTGTAATGGGGGAAATTCTATTCCTAGAGGTCGTATCATTTCTTGTTTGAAAGCTTGTAAGATGATATCTAAAGGGTGTTTATACCATATTGTGAGAGTCAAAGATTTACACTCCGAGACTACTCCTATTGAGTTATTCCCCGTAATGATGGAATTTCCGGAGGTCTTTCGTAATGATATTCCATGTATTCCTCCCTAATAGGAAATTGATTTTTGTATTGACTTGCTACTGGATACAAATCCCATTTCAATTCCTTCTTATCGGATGAATCCGGCTGAACTGAAAGGGTTGAAGGCTCAATTCAAAAATTTACTAGAAAAGGGCTTTATTTGGCCTAGTATTTCTCCTTGGGGTTCTCCGGTAATGTTTGACAAAAAGAAGGATAGGTTCCTTATAATGTGTATCGATTACCATCAACTCAACAAAGTCACAATCAAGAAGAAGTATCCTATCCCTATGATTGATGTTTTGTTTTATCAACTCCAACGTGTGAGTTACTTTTCCAAGATTGACTTGAGATCGGGATATTAACAAATTAGGGTGAGAGGTGAAGATATTCCCAAGACGGCATTTCGAACAAAATATGGTCACTATGAGTTCTTAGTAATGTCCTTTGGTCTCACTATTGCTCCGGCGGCGTTTATGAATCTAATGAATTGGGTGTCTTTAAGTTACCTAGATTTATTTGTCATTGTCTTCATTGACGACACCTTGGTATATTCGAAAATAAGGGTGAACACATAGATAATTTGAGAGTGGTTTTACAAGTGCTTAAGGAACAATAATTGTTTGCCAAGTATATCAAATGTGAGTTTTGGTTGATGTCGGTATCGTTTCTTTGTCATATCATCATTAGTGAGGGTGTAGAGGTTGATCCAAGAAAGACCGAAGCGGTTAAAAACTTGCCTAGACCTTTGGCTCCTACTGATATTAGGAGTTTCTTAGGCCTAGCCGGTTTTATAGAAGGTTTGTCGATGGGTTTGCATCAATTTATTCTCCATTGACAACCTTCACCCAAAAGAATGTAAAATTTGAGTGGTCAGAAGCATGTGAAAAGCGCTTCAAAATTTTGAAGGATAGGCTTAACTCCGCTCCGGTATTGACCCTACCGGAGGGTACTAAAGTATTTGTGGTATATTGTGATGCATCATGAGTCTGATTAGGGCGTGTTCTTATGCAACTTGGAAGAGTTATAGCCTATGATTCTAGGAAACTAAAGGTTAATGAGAAGAATTATCCGACTCATGACCTTGAGTTAGCAGCCGTGGTATTTGCCTTGAAAATTTGGAGGCATTATCTCAATGTGGTTCACTTTGATGTGTATACGAACCATAAAAGTCTTCAATACGTATTCACCCAAAAGGAGTTGAATCTTCGATAAAGAAGGTGGTTAGAATTGTTGAAAAACTACGACATCAGTGTTCTTTATAACCCTGACAAGGCTAACGTGGTGGAATACGGTCCAAGTCGATAGTCCATGAGAAGTGTGTCCCATGTAACAACTCGAAAATAACTATGCGAAGTAATGCCTAAACGTACCTAGAATGCCTAGATTAGACCGGGTTCACACGCCTTGATGCGCATGTAACCAGACCTCAGAACCCATGTACCATCAAAGCCAACCAACTTGATGAGTTAGTTTAGCTAGGCAAGGTCGGGTCCAGCCATGTAGGGCACCCAAATATTAAGATTCACCCGGATGAGTCTTAGCCGGACTTGAAAAGGGTAATCTTAGGTTTGGAGAGTCTCGGGGTAAAATGGTCTTTTCCAGGCTAAGGGTAGTATTTTAATTACCCTAAATATTTAATTAATTAATTAATTAATGTGAATAATGGACAATTCAGGTGGGGTTGACCCGAATTTGACCCTTTTCGCGAGTGGAGCTTCACCCGGGTTCGATCCTTGGTGGAAACAATGTTAAATTTAATTAATTATTATTAATTATCTGATTTAAGTAAGTTCATGATGAGTCAATTCACCTAAACCATAAAAAAATCAGATTTTTAATTAATAAATAACAAGGTGTCCTAGTTTGACTAAGTCTTCAACTAAAACTCCTACACTTACTCTCATCTCTCTTAACTCTCATTCTCACGACTTTCTCCACTCTCTTCTCACGTTATTTATCAGAAAAAAGAACAAAAAAATCAAAGTTCATCACTTGAAGAACTTGCACACAAAAACTCAAAAGAAAAACTAAACTAAAAACGAAAAGCGAAAGAATCTTTCAAACGGTTTGCGCGTGAGTTTTGTTGGACAAGCATTTGTTTTTCGTGGGAGTTGGCAGCACTTGAGATAAGATTTTAAAGGTGTTAAACGAAGAGAAAAGGTATGTGTTTTCTTCCTCTTGGTACCTTTCCCAAGAGACCCCTAGGATTCAGTGGAATTCTATTCCGAAAACTAGGAATGTTCCCCGTTGCATGTCCCTGTCACTAGCTCCCATTAATTTTGTAGGTTGGGTATGTTTTGCTGGTAGAATTTAGGGATGTGAGGTGTTTTCGTGATAATGATGTTCAATTATGTATGTTCGGATTTATGTGAGTAATAAGCACGCTTTCTGAATCTCTGTCTTAAACGTGTGTGTGCATTGTGTATGCCCTGACTTTGGTCATAGGTTGAAGTGAGCAATATACCTGTTAAATTCTTGTATTTTGTATGCAATTACTTGAAGTAAATCATGATGTTCATAAGTGGTGTAATGTTGTTGAATTGAGTGAAAATTCTTGATCAAATGTAACCACAAAAATGCACAAAATAAGCGTATGAAATGTCCAAAAATCTAACGTATAAATTGTTGATGAAATTGACTGGAAAGCGTGATCAAATTTCCATATTTGCTAGAAATTGGTCTCGGCATGCGCAGTGTGAAGGAGTTTGATTTCTAATTTTTTTTTAAGAGGTGAGGTCATTAGGGATTGAACCCACGACCTCACCATATACAATCTACTGAAAAATTCAAGAATAAAAATTAGGTAAGGGGGATTAGAAATGGGGTAAGGATCAAGTGGGGAAATGAAAAAGGGAAAATAACAAAAATGACGTGTGTGGGGATCGAACCCACAACCTCTCGGAGAGGTGAGGGAGTTAGGAGAAAAATTAAAGAATAATAAAATGAGGTTTTGGGGGATCGACCCCACATCCTCTTGGTCTCAAACGAAAAAGAGAGGAAAGAAAAGAAAGAAAAAAAAAGTGTAGGCGTTGGGGCTCGACCTCGGGTCCCAAAGCTGAAATTTTTAAATTAATTTTTATTATAAGACTAAGTGTTGCTCAAGGGATTTGAAATTGGGTTCCCTTGCCCAATTCCGTATTGATACATAAGTCTTACGTGATTAAATATTTAATGAATGCTGCCTATAGGAATCGAAATCGAGACCTTGGCATATTTACAAGATGCATAAGTCTTGTACCATATAATCTTGGGTAAGTATAAGTCACTTAGACAAATTATCAACGAAGCCTCATGGCTTGTATCTATGGGTTCATAAGTCCAGCGAACGTTCAAAAGTAAGTGAACCTACGACGTATATGATGAAATGATGTAATCCTAAGAGGGTTAAGTAAGAGTGTGAAATACACTAAAAGGTCAAGTGCATTGGAATATGATGAGATGTACATTCACGTAATGGGGTGAATAAATATGAAGAACTAATATGTTAAAGTTAATGAATGTGATGATTACATGATAAGAGGCTAATATGAAAAACGAGATCAATCTCAAATGATCCTAATAAGTGTTACCAAAAATCGTACTCATCTATGAGAGTGTAAAACTAATAAAGACACCAGTCTCTAAGAAAAACTCTAATGAAAGTATTGAGATTAATACACACTTAATACTAATGATGAGATGAGACTATTTATTTCAAGATTTAGGTTTAGGCTAGTGGAGCATGTTCCACTAGTATTTCTTTCCTATTTTGTTCAGACTTATGTAATGGTGCCATTTTGGCAACTGTTACTTATGCTATAAGACTTTATTTCAAGATTGAATGATCCTTTATTAGATAGTTGATACACATGAGAAATGAACTTCTTTATATGCGTATGCATGTTATAACTATGAAGTCTATGTACATTTCAAACAAAACAAAGAGTTTCAAATTTTCTGCTAAAATTAACTTTATGAATGTAATGACAACGTAAGTAGGCTTGTCTGCGACCTCTGAGAGGTCAACGACTCTGGTTGCATTCGGATTCCAGAATCCGGGTCGTGACATCCCATGTGAAAGAAGACACGAGAAACCTATTGAAGGATGTTCATAGGTTGGCTCTTTTAGGGGTTCGAATTGAAAGTTCTCCAAATTGTGATTTTATGGTCCATTATAACTCCAAATCATGTTTGGAGGTTTGGGTGAAGTCTAAGCAACACCTTGATCCATTATTGATGGAGTTGAAAGAATCGGTTCTTGGAAAAATGAATGAGTTATTCTCCAAAGGGGGTATGGTGTTCTTAGGTACCAAGGGAGATTTTATGTGCCCAATGTGGATGATATGAGGAATAAGATTCTTGAGGAAGCTCATGGATCCCATTACTCTATTGATCCAGGTTCTACAAAAATGTACCATGATCTTAGAGAGGTGTTTTGGTGGGATGGCCTAAAAAGGAACATTGCGAAATTTGTTGCAAAGTGTCCCAATTGCCAACAAGTGAAGGCCGAGCACCAAAAGACAAGTGCTTTACTACAAGAATTCGAAATTCCTACTTGGAAGTGGGAAGATGTTAACATGGATTTCGTAGTTGTGTTGCCTCAGACTCGTAAGCAATATGACTCTATATTTATGGTAGTGGATAGATTGACCAAATCGGCGCAGTTTTACCCCGTCAAGTGTACTTATTCGGCGGAAGATTATGCAAGGATCTATATTGACAATATAGTGAGTCTTCACGGGATTTGTTTGTCGATCATATCGTATAGAGGTTCTCAATTTACATCTAGATTTTTGAGGTCATTTCAAAGAGGTTTTGGTACTGAAGGGAACTTAAGCTACGCTTTTCATCCTCTAACGGATGGTAAAGAGGAGCGTACTATTCAAACACTTTAAGATATTCTTAGAACTTGTATCATTGAATTTAAGGGAAATTGGGATGAGCATTTGCCTTTGGTGGAGTTTTCATATAACAATAGTTTTTGTTCATCCATATCTATGGCTCCTTTCGAAGCATTGTATGGTAGGAGATGTAGATATCCTATTGTATGGTTTGAGGTTGTCGAGTCTTTACTTCTTGATCCCAATTTGATTTATAAGACCTTAGAGAAGGTTCATATTATAAGGAATCGTTTGCTAACTGTGTATAGTCGGCAAAAGTCTAACGCCGATCATAGGAGAAGGGATTTAGAGTTTGAAGAAGGTGATAAGGTGTATCTAAAAAAAATTCCTATGAAAGGAGTGGTTAGATTTGGAAAGAAAGGGAAGTTAAGTCCTTGTTATATGGGTCCCTATAAAATTTTGCAAAGGTATGGCAAGGTTTCATATGAGTTGAAACTCTCTATTGAACTATCTTCGGTTCATCCGATTTTTCAAGTATCCATGCTTAAGAAGAGCATTGGAAATCCCGAGTCCATTCCTCCTATCGAAGGTCTAGGTGTGAAAGAGAACCTCAAATCCTTGATCGTCAAGTGAAGAGGTTAATGAACAAAGAGGTGGCCTCCGTAAAAATGTGGAGGGAGCAACATGTAAGGCCGAGGCCGACATGAAATCCCGTTATCCTCATCTCTTACCTAACAAAGTTTAGTCGTTCTTATTAATTATGAAAAATAATGAGTCAATGTGACTTTTACTTGTTTTGCAAAGTTGTGTATGTTTAAGGTAAAAGTGTTTATGCAAAAAAAATGAACTTTCGTGGAATGCTCTTTTTCTTTATTTGCACTATTGGTGTATTTTTTATGTTGTTGCCTTCATGAAATGATATTGTGCATGTTGATATGTTGATAAAGGAATTTTTGGAATAATTGACTCCTATATGATATGTGGAGCTCATATGGTAGTAAGAAAGAAATTCCTCATAATGTCATTTTAAATTGTTATGTGTGAAAGTTGATGTTTTGGGTTACTTGTGTAAATCCTATGCTTATGTGTTGAATGGAGTTTTGAAACACTCCTTGAGTTGTAATAAATGTTGATTTCGTATATTGCTAGTTAGGATGCTAGCCTTGAGAATATCCTTTCAATTTTAAAAAAAAGTTTAGTGTCATTCGGGGACGAATGTTCCTAAGAGGGGGGATAATGTAACACTCCAAAAAGTCAAGACCCAAGATAGAGCCTCACAAGTTGATCTAAGTTTGATAATAATGTTTTATGACCTAAATCAATGTTTAAAATTCATCCAAAAAGTTTTAGAGCCAAGCCGTCAAGTAACAACCTTGACATCCGGAAACTAGCTAAATAGAACTAGTTGACGTCCCTTTGTTTAATGAAGGATTGGGACGGTCAAATGAAGTATAAAACTATTACAAAGATATTAAATAGGTAAAATGTAGTATATAGGGTCTAAAAGTACAATAACGACTCTCCAAGGACCACCCGAAGAGTTCTTGAGGAGGACTCCAACATGGCTAGGCAGGCTGCCAAAGTAGTCGTAACAGCCTATATTTAGGAGTCACCGCGCAACGCGCAACTGACACGTGGCTTGGCAAAATTTGTCTCGGGACGCGTGAAATCAATGAGGTCCACTTACTCAAATCAGATTTCTAAAATTAATTCATACATCAGCCTCGCAACGCGGAGCCACTTTCAAGATTCGTTGAAATCGTATTTTAAGCATTTTGACTACACAAAAAGACCCATTTAAGTGAGGGGTCTTTTGGGTAATTTATGGAGTGATTATATATAGCCTAAGGGTCAGTTTAAGTAATTTTTTCACACTCCTAAATAAAATTCCCAAAACAGAACCCATTAACTCTCATCTCTCTACTTTCTCTCTCACAAAATCCTCCATTGAAGGAAGAACAAAGCATGAAGAAGAAGACCAATTTCTTTAGGATTTCACTTCAATTTTGTTGATTAATCTTCATTAAGGTATGAGTTCTTCACTATTGGGATTCCTTTCCCCTAGAGGTCCTTTCAAAGTTGATTTCTAAATTACCCAATTTCATGGGGTTTTCCTATTCTAATTGGTTTTCTACTAAACTTCAAATTGATGATAAATTGTGATTGACAAAGACTAATTGAGTTTAGATTGTTTGTTAATTGATGTCAATTGATGCAATTTCATGTAGATCATGTCCCTTTCCCAAAATTCCCTAAAACTTTTATCTTGCTTATGAATTGATGTGAATTAAAAAATGTATTGATTATTACACTTGTTTTATCTATTCTAATTCATTCATGGATTGCCTAGGGTAATTTTTTGTTGGGATTGAATCTATTTATTGAAGAATTCATGATGAAACCTTTTCCCATAACCTTAGGTTATGAATTGAAGTTAATTTGGATAGTGATGATGCAACTGACCTAGCTATTGTGTTACTTACTATTGTGTGATAGTTTTACACTTATTGTTGGGTTGAATTGGATGGTTTATGGTAAAACCATGGATGATGGTTTGTGAAGGAGATTGAGTAAGTCTTTATGATCCTAACCTTTAGTTTAATTATGATTACTTGTATTTAGTGATGAAGTTATATTCATATATACCTTATATTGAGATTGATAGTGTTGGTATGATGGTGAATTTAAATGTCTTGACTATTGTTTCTGAGTTGTTGGCTATGATGTAAGTATTATAAGGATGATGATTACTTATCAATGTGCTTTATGATGATTTGATGATGAAAATATGCTAACCTCACATGTATGAATTGTAATGAAAGGAAAATACTCATGCAATTTTTATTGAGCTATGATGATTATATAAGGATAGACCCTATGGCCTAAACTAAGTTTTGATAATAATGGATGATAAAAGACATTTCAAATAGGGAGTATAGCTTAGCACCGAGAGAACTTAACAATGGGAGGTGCTGACTTTCCATAGAGAAAGATTCACCCTATAGTTCCACATGAGGTGTTGACTCCCCTACGAGGTATTCTCACCCTATGGATTCTCATGAGATAAGGATCCAATGCTAAATGACATGTAAAGAGTTCATACATATCTCCTAGTTCCTTAACTATGTTGTCCCCATATGAAGACTGGCTAGTGGATCCACCTACAAAGCTATGTTTATGTTTGGTTCTACTTTGGCCGGTAGACCACCTTCCATCGGTGTTATGTTTTACAACACCGGATTCAACACTTAGATCTTGTGGTCTATGTCGGTTAAGTCATGTGTTCCTGAAAGTAAAATAAAGTAATGAAGTAAACACTAACTAGGGTGACTTAAGTGGTTTGGCTTAGCCTATGTAGGGGTATGAGACTCTACCTACGCCTAGAACTAGTATGCCTTGAGGGAAGCCTTAGGAGGTTGTTATTATGTTCAATAATGTATATGTTATGTATGTGTTGATTCTTTTATGTTAGTGAAACTATGTGATATGGGTTTCTTTTATGAACATGTGGTTGGTCTCTATTGATAAAGTATGATGATGTTATCTCTTAATGATAAAGTATGTGAAGTTGGGCACTGCTTATAGGTTCTTGTTAAGTTTACTTGGTTGAGTAAGGTTATGGGGCTTGACTTAGTCAATTGCACTACTAGACTTAATGAGGTTTGTGAGTAATAGTCTTGCTTAGGTTATGATGTTATGAACTCCAACGTATGCTTGTTGATATTATAACTTGATGATAGTGTTGTCTTGATTATGTAATTAATTGTGTTGATATGCATGTTGATTTGACTAGACATTAGTATTGGTCTTGTATTATCTATAGTCTCGACTTAACAATTATGTGTTCCTTGGCTTATATGAGTCCTTGGATATGCATAATGCTTTTCAAAGTAAATTAGCATGTTTTGAACGATTGTCTTTTTTAGCATAATTCACTTGTTTTATGTGCATATACTCATACTTAGTACAAATGTGTACTAAGCCATCTTTTATGTTTACTAGAAATGTAGGATCTGGCCGTTGAGCCTATAGAAGGCCTTTGAAGACTACTTGGATATTTCCCAAGAGTTCGGTAGGTCCTCACCTTCCTAGGACAATTCTATTATCAATCTATTTATGTTGTTCTAGTTATAAGACTTCGAGATGTTTCCTTTTCATTTCAAGACGATTGTTGTATAGCCTATATGAGGCTCTTTGTTGTATTGAAGTAAGGTTTAAGCCCAATTGTTGAATTCTTTTTAGTTAGTTTAATATGAGATATATTATAGACTTCATATGAGATTATATGTCTATACTTTGAATGTGAAATAAAAGTAGAACACTATGTAATTTTCTTATATGAAGGATCTATGTATACTCAATAAATATGTATTGTGTATAAGCGAGAGGTCTAAGTAAACCTCAAATGTAGAAGTAAACGAAAAGTTTTATATTTTCCACAGTTTTAACCAATGAATGTAATGATGAATGCTAAGAGGATAGTCTTAGTCCTCTTCGAGGACGCCGACGCCGGTTACTTCTAAGGGGTTCTCCCCGAATGTGACAATCAGACAATTTCCTGCACATCAAAGTTTCTTATTCGGCTAAATATTATGCGAGATTGTTCATTAAGGAGTTCGTAATATTGCATAGGGCCCCTCTGTCACTCATTTTCATGTAGAGGTGCCCAATTTACTTTCAACTTTTGGAGGTCCTTCAAAAGTGGTCTTGGCACTCAAGTGAAACATAGTACATCATTTCCCCCTCAAAAGGATGGTAAGGCGAAGCGCACCATCTAAGCCATAGAAGACATGATGAGAGCATTTGTCATTGACTTCAAAGGTAATTGGGATGACCACCTACCTTTGATAGAATTTTCCTATAACAATACTAACATTCCAGTATTGCTATGGCACCATTTGAAGCACTCTATGGTAGTAGGTGCCGATGTCCGGTTGGGTGGTTTAAAATGGGTGAATTTTCTCTTGTTGGCCCCGATGAATTCTCTGAGTCCACAGAGAAAGTTTGACTTAAAAGAGATTGGTTGAAGACGACTTACAGTTAGCAAAAACCATATGCCGACAATAAAAAGAGGGACATTGAGTTTGAAGTAGGTGATTGGGTCTACTTGAAGATTTCTGCCATGAGAGGGGTAATGGAATTTGGTAAAAAGGTGACGCTTAGTCTCTGGTATGTGTACCCTAATGAATTTTTGAAGCGAGTCACGAAACTACCATATGAGTTAAAATTGCCAGTTGAATTGGCCTCAGTTAATTCGGTGTTCCATGGGTCGATGCTCAAGAAACTTGTATTTGACCCGGTGTCTATTCTACCGCTAGATAGTTTAGGGGTAAATGAGAACATTTCTTATGAAGAG
Organism: Solanum lycopersicoides; assembly: GCA_022817965.1. Lineage (NCBI taxonomy): Eukaryota > Viridiplantae > Streptophyta > Magnoliopsida > Solanales > Solanaceae > Solanum > Solanum lycopersicoides. Next base: position 30,895,440 of record CM040627.1, on the reverse strand, counting down.
GTTTCGGTTGATATCTTAAATCACCTAGTTAAGAAATTGATGAATAAAGAGATTGCATCCGTAAAATTACTATAGATAAACCATCTAGTTGAGGGGACAACATGGAAGGCCAATGCCGACATGAGCTCCCGCTATACTCATCTTTTCCTCTTAATTTCTAGCTAATGTTGAGGTTAGAAGTTACTCTTAAGTGATAAGTTATGGTTAATGTTAAATTTATCATGTGTTCTTATATGTGCATATGCTTGTAGAAATTCATGCCTAAGTTGAGTTTCACGAGTTATGTTCCTCATGGATGACTTGTATATACATGTAGTGTGATATATTGTCTACATGAGAGTTGTATTTAACATGGTTAATTATTTTTTTGAGAAGAAATTAGCATGTCAATTCTTTAATGTTCATATTGAGCTAATATTGAAATGGAGAAGGTAGTTCCTCCTTATGTGATATGAAACAAATTGCTTTTATATATGATGAATTGTGGATTAAATTCCTATGCTTAATGCTATGATTATGTGTTTGAAAGGATTTAATACTTCCTCCTATGTGTTGTGACTCATTGTGATATATCTTGTTTTTTGGCTGATAGTCTTGAGTCTCTTTCTTTCCCCCTACAAACGGTAAGGTGTCATTACGGGACGAAAGTTCCTAAGGGGGCGGGGGGGTATTGTAACACCCCTGAAATTCTATGACCAAACTAGAGCCTAACCTAATGAACTATGACCTAAAAAGGGGGTAGTTATAGTCCTCAATGTTGGAGGAAAGAGTTGTGGAAGTCTCGAGGATTCAGAGATAAGAATCGAAGAAGAAATTTCGGCGGACGAAATTTTGCAGCAGCCGCGTCGCGCTTCAGTCGCATATTTCTGAATATTTTAGCTCCGCGAAGTGGATCTAACACGAGGTCTTCTTCCACAAATCGAATTTTCAAACAAAAATCAGAACCCCACTACGCGACGCTGACCAATTTACCATATTTGACAATTTTGGGATTTTTGAAGTTGGACTCTTATTTTAATGTCTAACTACAATAGGGGTATTTTGGGTATTTTTTTGTGGGTTAATATATATAGTTTTTAGTCATTTTCCGCCCATTCCTTAATCAAAAAGTAAAACTCACAACTAGAATAAAAAAACGAAATTGGAAGATCTTTTTTCTCTCTAGTTTCTCTTACTCTTCAAATGTCGCGACCAGGGAGCAGCCCTTAGACGTAACCAGCGTATTCATTCTCAAAGATGAATTAGACTAGCCCTTAGAATTCTTTATTACATTTCATAGGTCTAAAATACGGAAAAATAAAAACTTTTACATAGTGAAGTGTATTGAGACTTTTGCCATGTCATATAGAGAGTTTACACAGACTCCTCATTTAACAATAACAAATCATATGAAAGTCTAATATCTTATCTCACATATAAACCATCTAAAAGGAGTACAACACTTGACCAATCCATTAAAAATACAATATGCCATTATAGACTTACATCAATAGTCTCAAACGATAAAGGAAGGAACAAATATTACTGGACTAACAACCCTACTAGGATAGATAGATGGCACCATCCTCGAACATTGAGGACTCACCAATAACTTTGGAAAAATGTCCAAGTCGTCTTTCCAATGACCTCTAATCACTTCAACGGGCCGAACCTACTTATTAGTAGAATCATCAAGAATATGGGTTAGAAGAACCACTTGTAATTAGTATGTATATATGCAAATAAACCATTAGAATACATGCACAATAGGGAACATTTCATTATAAACATGTCAAGTCATTTTGAAAGCTTTTATGAAAACACAAGAAAGCATATACAAGAATGGATCACAACAACATAAGACATGTTCATAACCAAGGACAACATCATCATAAACTCATATTAACATTTCATGTACAATAGCCATACCATCGACATACGAGATCCTTACAACCAATTTCATCCCAAGCCAACAAGTGCAATGGTCATTGAAGCACCATAACCCCACACAATCAAGTAAACAAGAAAAGGAACCACAAGTAATGCCTTGCTTCATGTATATACAATCATGTGTAGTCATCATCATGTATATCAACTTAGACTAATGTCATGTTCATCAATGTAACAAAGATCATGTAAGAGAAACATCATATAAAGTCAACATATATATATATCATGATATCATAAATGCATCATCATATAAGAACCTCCTAGGACTTTCCTCAAGGTCAATTTGTTCTATTTATTGATAGATTTTCATACCCCTACCTACACTAAAAAGAACGCTTAAGTAACCCTAGTTAGTGTTCAACTTAATTATTACATTCATTCATTTTACTTACGGGAGCAATCGCCTTAACCGAGAATAGACCATGTGAGCTAAACATGGAATCCGGTGTCATGAAACCCTACACCGAAAGAAGGTGCTCTACTTGCCAAGGTAGAACTAAAACAAGAACATAGCATTCTTGACGGATCCACTAGCTAGTATTTTATGGAGTCAACATAGTTAAGGAACTAGAAGATAAGTCTTGAATCCTCTACAGGTGCATTAACATTGGAGTCCTCATCTCATAAGAATATTGGTGAATCTCCCTTCCATTGGGGAGTCAACACCTCCCATTGTCAAGTTCACTCGGTGCTAAGCTAATGTTCCTTTTTGAAATGTCTTTAAGCATGTATTAATAATCGTATCTTAGTATAGGCCATAGCAGACTAAACATTTTTATATCATGTAATTAGCTCATTATGTATTGCATGAGAATTTTCTGTCACAACCGGGGAGCACCACTATAACTAACATGGCGTACTTGACCTATCGGAGGTCTTATACAAGATGATTTTTATCATTCATCGCATTGTCATAGTAAATTTAGCTAAAAATTTTAGTAAATCATAGCAGAACATATGCAAGAATTATCACATCATATATATATATATATATATATATATAATATAAGTCAAAATACATAGTTAGACTCTAAGTCTCTTTTGCCATCTTAGGCTCAACATTAATAGAGTAGAATAGGGACATGAACCTTAACAACATAACATAATAATCTAATATACAACATATACTTTGAATAAAACATTACATAGGAAAACCTTGAATCATAAGCATCCCTTCCTTGAACTTGGGGAAGCTACCAAAATCCTTCACTTTAAGAGACATCCTCTAGTCATCACCACCTACACTTTGTGATAAAAAATGAATAAGAATGGTGTTAGTACAAGAAAGCACTAAGTATGGCATGCATTTAAAGAGGACATTTGGTTATAAAACCATGCATCATGCCTTTTAGTAAAAATTCATAAAACCTTGATACAATAAGTACAACATATCTCATATACTTCACATAGGAATGGACATTATTCCTAACAACACATAAAGTCATATAATTTATATAAGACACATTTAGCATTTAATAACATTATCTTCCTTTTACCTTAAGTCCTTAACCCCCATGTAAACCTCCAGTAATAGTTGGTGAAATGCATGAATAGTGTCCCATTCCATTATCCACACTCAAGCATCACCATAAGGCCACAAAGGTGAACATTTATGCAACCTTCATTTACTTAAACTTAGGCATTCATAGAAACATGATATATCATAAGACAAATAATTCACATATGAACCAACATGTTCCATGAACCACATATAAGACCCATCTAAAGAAAACATGCTAGTAAACACTACCAATAACATCATACGAGGCAATATTCGACAATAGCACTCTTGGGATTCATTTCATAAACACATCACAAGACATTTCTAATAATCCCAATCTAATCCTACTAGTTCAATGTACATGTGAAGATCCATAACCTTAGACATACTAATTAAACTCACAATGAGACCACAAGATATCACTTACTTTTATAACACCTCAAAATCCAAGATGTGTTCTAGAGTCTAACATAAGTTTCATAAGGTCTAGACACTATTTTAAGGTTCATTTTAATGAATATAATTCATTTAGAAAGTCTAGAAACCAAAACGTACATGAACGTCCATAACATCTGGAAACTAGCTCAAGGAGGTACTAACTTAATTATGATATATCTTGATGGTTTGTTCTAGTTTGTAGAAGATGAACTTCACCCCTTAACCCTAGGTAATGATCTTGATATGAATTGTTTAATGTTGCTTTGATTGACTTTGTTATTGATTGAATTACTACTAGATAGTGTTATTGTATCAATCGTGAATATATTTGGCTGAATTATAGTTCTATAATGCTAGTTCTTGAGAAGTTGATCTAGGTTATGAAGTATGTTGTGAATTGACCTAAGTATCTTATCTTAAGCTATGAAGTAGTATTGAATTGTTATGTAGTCATTCAATTAGCCTTGTTATTATGTTGATTATTGTCTTAGGATGAAACTATACCCTAATCGGGTTAAGTTAAGGGTTGATGGTAAGTCCTTGATGATGGATTATGAAGCAGACTTGGTGAGTCTAATGATCCCTATTCTTTACTTGAAATTATGGTTAATTGTGATTAAGTCATAATGTTTTCTTGGAGTATATCTTGTATTAGGATTGATAGGGTTGGAATGATGTTGAATTGAAATGTCTTGACTATGATTTGTTAGCGGTTGGATAAGATGTAAATGTTATAAGGATTGTGAATGGTTTACCAATGTGCCTTATTATATGTAAATATGCTAACCTCACTTGTATGGATTGATATGAAAGTTATGAAAGTATTTATACTCATGCAATTCTTATTGAGATATAATAATGATAATTATATAAGGGATAGACCATATAACCTAAACTAAGTTATGATTGATAATAAAGGCTTCAAAATATTTCAAAAAAGGGACTCTAGCTTAGCATCAAGTGAACTAGAGTGAGGACTATCCCTTCCCACGTAGGGAAAGTAGGATCACTAATGTACTCTTGAGATTGGAGACTATAATGCATGTAGCATAAAGAGGGTCCCAATTATATCTCCTAGTTCTTTAACTATGTTGCGCCCATAGGAATAATAGCTAGTGCATCAACGTAGTTTCTATGTTCATGTATTGGTACTACCTTGGCAAGTAGTACACCTTCTTTTGGTGTAGGGTTCCATGACACCGGATTGCACAATTAGCTCATGTCGTCTATTTCGATTAAGGAAAGATGTTCCCATAAGGTAAAATGAAGTAATGGATGAACCATAACTAGGATGAACTAAAAGGTTTAACTTAGTCTATGTAGGGGTATGGGACTTACATTACACTAGTTAGCCTTGAAGGGAGTCTTAGAAGGTTGTCCATATGTATGTATATGATTATAAATGGAAATGTATGTATATAATGACCTTATATATAAATGATATTATGTGATGTTGGTAAGGTATGATGATATGTATTCTTATATGATGTGACATGTGAATTTGGATGTTGGTCATGGTTCTTGTTGAGTTACTTGATTGAGTAAGGTTATGGGGCTTTGCTTAGTCATTGGACTTGTTGACTTAATGAGGGTTCATGGGTGATTGTCTTGCTTTAGCTATGTATTCAACTATACAATATGCATGTTGACTTGACTGGACTTGATGTTGTTGTTCTTGTGATATACATTCCTATGACTAAATGAACATGTCCTATTAGTTGGTATGATCTTGTTGAATGTGAATAAAGGTTTTAATGAAAATATCATACTCATTGAAATGTCCCTTTTTAGCATGATTTGATCTTAGATGTGCATATGGTCTCATACTTAGTACAAGCGGTGTACTAATCTCATTTTCTCTCTTTCCCCCCAATATTTTAGGTTTCGATCATTGAGGGCTCTTTGAGAAGACATTGATGAAGACTTGGAATTTCTCAATCATCCAAGTGGGTAGGTCGTCACTTTCCGAGGGTGATGCCAATATAGAGATTATGAAGTTGTTTTAATTTAAATACTCTTATGTTCTTTATCTTTTCATCTGAGTACGGATTGTATGACTATATGTGGCTACTTTAGAGTGATGTATGGGCTATACCAAAATTACTAATCTTGTTAGATGGTTATGAGAAGAGACACTCTTTAAGACTATGTTCTATCTTATATATGTACTTATGTGGAATAAAATTAGAAGACTATGTAATCTTCCTATACGAAGGATCTATGTATACTCCATATGAATATATTATGTGTATGTAGAGGTCTATGTAAGCCTCAATGTAGAAGTAATGAAATGTTTTAAATTTTTCCGTATTTTGACCTGTGAATGTAATGATGTACGCTAAGAGGTTATTCTTAGTCCTCAAAGAGGATGACGCCGCCGATTATGTCTAGGGGGTGCTCCCCAAATGTGACAAACTTGGTATCAGAGCCAGGTTGAATATCTTTGATATCGATGTCTCTCTCAACCACGTGTATGTAGATTCGTACTCATAATTATGAAGTGCGCCAAACATAGGAATAGGAATCTATAAGATGTTTAGGAAGCTCTCTCTTTCTGCGAAATCCAATATCGTGCCTCTAGAGTATACTTGTTGTGTTCTTTCAACTAAACATTGTATTTTGATTATACGCAATGAATTCTTGAAGGAATGCGACTCAAAGACTTGAGGAAGAGTTTACCAATACGGGAGTTCCTCCCCGTGGTGATCAAGTCCCTCCTCTTGAAGAAGATGCTAATGTTGAACAAGCTCATGTCAATCCTTCACCTTTGACGGATGATGACATAAGGGATGCCCTTTTCCAATTGGCCCAAGCTCTTACTACTCAAGCTCAAGCTATGACGGCCCAAGCTAACCGTGAGGTTGTACCCCATCCAAATAAAAAAGTTGATACCACGGCTTCCCGTCTAAGGTATTTCACTCGGATGAATTCTATTACTTTTTATGGGTCCAAGGTTGAAGAAGACCCCCAAGAGTTCATTGATGAAATCTAGAACATCCTTTATTCTATGGGGTTGACTACTAGTGAGAAGGCCGAGTTAGCCACTTATCAAGTCAAAAATGTGGCTTAAAGTTTGTATGTCCAATGGAGGGACAAAAGGCCTCTAGATGGTGGTCCGGTGAATTGAGAGATCTTCAAGAAGGCTTTTATTGATATGTTCTTTCCTAGGGAGATGAGGGAAGCCAAAGTGGTGGAGTTCATCAACCTTCTTCAAGGAGGTATGAGTGTGCTTAAATACTCTTTGAAAAATTCACTAAATTGTCCAACTATGCTCCTTCTTTGGTTTACAATCCTAAGGATGAAATGACCCATTTTGTGATGGGGGTGTCAGATAATTTGCAAGAAAAGTGTCATTCGGCTATGCTATATCACAATATGAACATTTCTCGTCTCATTGTTCATGATCGACAAGTGAAGGAGGCAAGGCCTAAGATAAAGTGTAGAGATGCCAAGAGGGCAAGATCTTTTGATGGTGGTTCTTCAAAGGGTAGGCCTGATATCCAAGACAAGCCTAGTGTAACAACCCTAAAAATGAATAGGATCAAGACTTAGGTTTTTCAAAAATGCTTGCGATTAGACGAAGGTCCACTCGTATTGATACGCCTAGAACCAGACCTCAGAACCCTTACTACAACCAAGCAAACTAACTTGGGGAGTTAATTGAGCTTGGAAAGGTTGGAACCAACCATGTGAGGCTCACGAAAATGAAGGTTTAATCGAAAGAGTTTTTATCGGACTCAAAAGAAGAAATTTTAAGTTTTGAGGGTCCAAGTGTAAAATGGTCTTTTCCAGACCAAGGGTAATATTGTAATTACCCTGAAAAATTAACTATTTAATTAATTAAGTTAATTAAGTAAAGGAATTCGGGTGGGGCAACCCGAAGTGACCCATTTTCGCAAATGGGGGTCACTCGGGTTCGAGCCCCACTAGAAGCAAGGATTTAACTTGCTTTTATTTAATTTAATGAATTAACTTAATTAAATAATGAATATTAACTGATTTAGGAAAAAAAGAAATCAGATTTTATTAAATATTAATTATTAATTTAGTTGACTAAGTCCTACCAACAAGTCCTAGTTCTAAGAGACCACTATCTCCCATCTCCCACTCTCTCTCACGATATCTCTCTCATTCTCACACTCTCTTCTGGATGAAAAACGTGAGAAAAATCAGAAAGAAAACAAAGGTTCTTCATGCTTGAAGAACTCACACGCAAAACACAAACGACAGAGCAATTCGGTAACGTTAAGCAAAACGTACTACGCTAGTCGGGTAAGGTGTGACTTTCGGTGTTTGGACTGATTTTTGGAGAGGTTCTTGGGCAGAATTCTCGTGGTTGAACAATAAAACTAAGGTATGGGTCTTGTTACTCTTGGTCCCTTTCCGAAGAGACCCCTAGGACTCAGCATATTCGGCTCAAAACTAAGGTTGTTTTCCCCGTTGCATGTCCCTGTCATTAGCTCCCAACGAATTAGTAGGTTGGTATGATTGCTGGTAGACTTAGGATTATGTGATGTTTGTGCTGGATATGAATGTGTTGGATGTACGTTAGTTAATGAAAATGACAACCCATGTATGTGTTCGGAATTATGAAAAAAATTGTGTGCAAGTGTGTGACATGACATGAGTCTCGGCCTTGAGGCTTAAATTTGTTAATGTTGTGGTTGTTGTACACAAACTCATGAAGATCGTGATGTTCATAAAAAGTAAATGTGGCTGACTTGAATAAGGATTTTATAGCATATAAATTCTATGAAAGATGCACTTAAAAATACGTTGAAGTGGATTCATGAACGAAATTATGAACTAAGTAAAACATTGATGTTATGAGTTAAAAGTAACTAAAATTTCCAGCATTGTACAAGTTAATATAGACTAAATATAAATGCATATGAATCTGGAAATTTAATACAAAATAAAAGAATGAGGCCACTAGGAATTGAACCCGTGACCTCATCCTTGGGCGAAATAGACCACGAAAATTGGTGAGGGCTGGGGGTTGGATCCTGGGTCTGAGCAAGGGAATAAATAAGAGAAAAAAATTAATGAGGGGAATGGGATTCAAACCCATGACCCCTCGGTCAGAACTCATGAAGAACAGGAAATAAAATTAAAAAAAAGGGTGTGAGGCGTGGGATTCGAACCCACGACCTCAAGATTTGGGAATAGAGGAGGCGAAATTATATATTAAATTAAGTGAGGCCGTGGGGGTTCGATCCCACGACCTCACTGTCCATGCTCTTAACTTAGAGAAAATATTTAAAATATATATATGGGGCTGTGGGGGTTCGAACCCACCACCTCACAGCCCTTAAGAGAAAATTAATTTAAAAGAAGGAGGCTGTGGGGGTTCGAACCCACAACCTCCTTACTTGGGCGAAATTAAGAGTAAAATAAAGGAGGCTGTGGGGATTTGATCCCACAACCTCTTGGTTTAAGAAAAATGGGAGAATATCATGTTATTGAAGAATGAAAATGGGGTTGTGGGGGCTCGAACCCACAACCCATCGGCCAATGCAAGAAAAAAATCAAATACAAAAGTAATCCTTCAATGTTAATATTGTGATTTGACTTAGAGTTAAAATGTTATGAATATTAGAATAAAATCAATTAAAAATATAAATGATATCCAATTGATTCAAGACTTGGGTTTCCTTGCCCAAACTTCCGTATTGATACATAGATCATACGTGAACAAAATATCCAAGAATGATGCCACCTACTTAGATCAAAATCAAGATCTTGGCATATATACAAGATACATAAGTCTTGTACTACATAGTTGGATTACCAGTCACATGGGAGCTGTTCAAGACAACATTTCTTGAGAGATTCTTTCCCAGGGAGATGAGGGAGGCCAAGGTTGAGGAATTCATCAACCTCAAACAAGACTCCATGACGGTCAGGGAGTATTCCTGAAATTTGTTAAGCTGTCAAGGTATGTTGATTTTATTTTTTTCCTAAGTATTTAATAGCAAGAATAAGGATAATACTGAACCTTGTTGAAATCTCCCAGGTATGCTACTTCCCTGGTTTCTAACAGCAGGGATGAGATGAGTAGGTTCCTCACAGGAATCAATGAAGACCTGGAGGAGGAGTGTCGATCTGCTATGCTCCATGATAATATGGATCTTTCCACGTTGATGGTGCATGTCCAGCAGGTAAAGGACAGCCGCAGGAAGAGAGGTGTTCGTGATGCTAGGAGGCCTAGGCCTCAAGATCAGGCAGGACCCAGTCATGGAGGCCACATGAATAATTTGGCGTCCGTGAGCAGCCAAGGTTCAAANGGCCAATAAAATGATGTCCAAGGGGTTATTGTGTCATCTTGTGAGTGTTAATGATTTAGATCATGACATTCCTTCCATAGACTCAGTACCTGTAGTGAATGAGTTCTTAGATGTGTTTCCTGATGATTTACCTGTGGAGTCCCTCCCCTTGAGAGATTGACTTTGGTATCGATTTAGAACCCGATACTAAACAATCTCAATTCCTCCTTACAGAATGGCTCCAGCTGAACTCAAAGAGTTGAAGCTGCAGTTAAAAGATCTCACTGACAAGGGTTTCATTCAGCCGAGCATATCCCCTTAGGGCGCTCCAGTGTTGTTTGTAAAGAAGAAAGATGGAACCCTTAGAATGTGTATCGATTATCGGCAGCTCAACAAAGTCACTATAAAGAATAAGTATCCACTCCCCAGAATAGATGATCTTTTTGATCAACTCCAAGGGTCTAGTTTCTTCTCTAAGATTGATCTTCGTTCAGGGTATCATCAGCTTAGTGTTAGGGATGGAGATATCCCAAAGACAGCCTTTCGTACCCGCTATGGTCACTATGAGTTTTTAGTCATGTCATTTGGTCTCACGAATGCACCTGCTGCATTTATGGACCTCATGAACAGGGTCTTCCGTGAATACCTTGACTCTTTCGTCATAGTATTCATTGATGACATTCTCATCTACTCTAAGACCAAGGAAGAGCATGAAAACATTTGAGACTAACCTTGCAGGTACTTAGACACATCAGTTGTATGCCAAATTCAGCAAATGTGAATTCTGGCTGAGATCAGTGACCTTCCTGGGTCATGTTGTGTCCGATCAGGGCGTGGAGGTGGATCCCAGGAAGACTGAGGCTGTGAAGAACTGGCCAAAACTCTTACTCTACTGACATCCGTAGCTTTTTGGGATTGGCTGGTTACTACCGCAGGTTTGTGGAGGGCTTTTCTTCCATTGCTGCCCCATTGACAGCTTTGACTAAGAAGAAAGCCAAGTTCGAATGGACGGAGACTTGTGAGAAGAGTTTCCAGGAGCTCAAGGACAGACTCACTTCAGCCCCGGTGCTTACTTTGCCTAAGTGTGGTGAGAATTACACTGTTTATTGTGATGCATCTAGGGTTGGTTTGGGTTGTGTTCTTATGCAGGTTGGTAAGGTGATAGCCTATGCATCTAGACAACTCAAGGTTCATGAGAAGAATTATCCCACTCATGACCTGGAGTTGGCAGCTGTGGTATTTGCACTGAAGCTGTGGAGGCATTATCTGTATGGAGTGCATGTAGATGTGTTCACAGACCATAAAAGTCTCCAGTACGTGTTCACACAGAGGGAGTTGAATCTACGTCAGCGGAGATGGTTGGAGCTGTTGAAGGATTATGACATGAATGTGCACTATCATCCAGGTAAGGCTAATGTTGTAGCTGATGCTTTGAGCAGGATGAGCATGGGAAGTAAAGCTCACGTTGAGGATGAGAAGAAGGAGCTGGTGAAAGATGTACACAGACTGGCCAGACTGGGTGTGCGTTTGGTTGACTCCACTAGTGGGGATGTTTCAGTTCATCCTAGTTCTGAATCATCCTTGGTAGTTGAAGTCAAGCAGGGTCAGCATCTAGATCCCGTGTTGATGGAGCTGAAGGACTCAGTGCTGATGAAGATGAATGAGTCTTTCGCTTTGGGAGGTGATGGCATACTTAGGTATCAGGACAGGCTGTGTGTGCCAGATGTGGTGATTTGCGGACCAGGATTGTTGCAGAGGCCCATGGTTCCAGATATTCTATACATCCAGGTTCCACCAAGATGTATCATGATCTCAAGCAGATTTATTGGTGGGATGGCATGAAGAAGGAAATTGCAGAATATGTGGCCAAGTGTCCTAATTGTCAGCAGGTTAAGGCAGAGCATCTTAAGCCTGGTGGTCTGACTCAGATTATTGAGGTTCCGACTTGGAAACGGGAGGCTATTAATATGGACTTCGTGGTTGGGCTTCCGAGGACTAGGAGGCAGCATGACTCTATATGGGTTATTGTGGAAAGATTGACTAAGTCTGCCCACTTTATCCCTGTGAAGTCTACTTACAGAGCCGAGGATTATGCGAGACTCTACATTGATGAGATTGTGAGATGGCATGGGATTCCCTTGTCTATTATTTCAGACAGAGGAGCTCAGTTTACTTCTCATTTCTGGAGATCTTTCCAGAAGAGCTTGGGCACGCAGGTGAAGCTTAGCACTGCCTTTCACCCTCAGACAGATGGGCAGGCAGAGCGCACCATACAGACATTGGAGGATATGTTGAGGGCGTGTGTGATTGACTTCAGAGGTAACTGGGATGACCATCTGCCTTTGATAGAGTTCTCGTATAATAATAGCTATCACTCCAGCATTGGGATGGCACCGTTTGAGGCACTGTATGGTAGGAGGTGTAGATCTCCAGTTGGGTGGTTCGAGGTTGGAGAGTCATCCATTTTGGGGCCGGAGATCATTCATGAGGCCTTAGAGAAGGTCAGAATGATTAGGGACAGGTTGACATATGCAGAAGTCATATGCTGATAACAGAAAACGGCCCTTAGAGTTTGATGTTGGTGACCAGGTTTACTTGAAAATATCACCTATGAAAGGGGTGATGAGATTTGGTAGGAAAGGGAAGCTGAGTCCGAGATATGTTGGGCCATATGAGATCCTACAGTGTGTGGGTGAGGTGGCCTATGAGTTGGCATTGCCCGCAGAGTTAGCTTCTGTCCATCCAGTCTTTCATGTATCTATGTTGAAGAAGTGCCTAGGTGATCCAGCATCAATCTTACCTGTTGAAGGTTTGGGGGTTGATGAAGACTTGTCTTATGAGGAGGTACCTGTTGAGATCCTAGACAGACAGGTCAAGCGGCTGAGGAACAAGGATATTGCCACAGTGAAAGTATTGTGGAGAAATCATCTTGTTGAGGGTGCTACGTGGGAAGCTGAGGCCGACATGAGGGCCCGCTACCCTCACCTGTTCAACTCTTGAGGTTAGACTTTATACTCTTAAACCTATGCTTCCTTAACTCCCCGTATTTTGTTGCTATTGATTGACTGTGTATAGTGCTTTTATTATGATATGACTGGCATTACAACATGAAGTAGTAGTGTCATTCGGGGACGAATGTTCCTAAGGGGGGGGATAATGTAACAACCCTAAAAATGAACAGGATCAAGACTTAGGTTTTTCAAGAATGCTTGCGATTAGACCAAGGTTCACACGTATTGATACGCGTAGAACCAGACCTCAAAACCCTTACTACAACCAAGCCAACTAACTTGGGGAGTTAATTGAGCTTGGAAAGGTTGGAACCAACCATGTGAGGCTCACGAAAATGAAGGTTTAATCAAAATAGGTTTTACCGGACTCAAAAGAAGAAATTTTAAGTTTTGAGGGTCCAAGTGTAAAATGGACTTTTCCAGACCAAGGGTAATATTGTAATTAACCTGAGAAATTAATTATTTAATTCATTAAGTTAATTAAGTAAAGGCATTCGGGTGGGGCAACCCGAAGTGACCCACTTTCGCAAATGGGGGTCACTCGGGTTCGAGCCCCACTAGAAGCAAGGATTTAACTTACTTTTATTTAATTTAATGAATTAACTTGATTAAATAATGAATAATAACTGATTTAGGAAAAAAAGAAATCAGATTTTATTAATTATTAATTATTAATTTAGTTGACTAAGTCCTACCAACAAGTCCTATTTCTAAGAGACCACTATCTCCCATCTCCCACTCTCTATCACAATATCTCTCTCATTCTCACACTCTCTTCTGGCTGCAAAACGTGAGAAAAATCAGAAAGAAAACAAAGGTTCTTCATGCTTGAAGAATTCACACGCAAAACACAAACGACATAGCAATTCGGTAACGTTAAGCAAAACGTACTACGCTAGTCGGGTAAGGTGTGAGTTTCGGTGTTTGGACTGATTTTTGGAGAGGTTCTTGGGCAGCATTCTCGTGGTTGAACAATAAAACTAAGGTATGGGTCTTCTTACTCTTGGTCCCTTTCCCATGAGACCCCTAGGACTCAGCATATTCGGCTCAAAACTAAGGTTGTTTTCCCCGTTGCATGTCCCTGTCATTAGCTCCCAACGAATTCGTAGGTTGGTATGATTGCTGGTAGACTTAGGATTATGTGATGTTTGTGTTGGATATTAATGTGTTGGATGTACGTTAGTTAATGAAATTGACAACCCATGTATGTGTTCGGAATTATGAAAAAAATTGTGTGCAAGTGTGTGACATGACATGAGTCTCGGCCTTGAGACTTAAATTCGTTAATGTTGTGGTTGTTAATTTATGTACACAAACTCATGAAGATCGTGATGTTCATAAAAAGGAAATGTGGCTGACTTGATTAAGGATTTTATAGCCAATAAATTCTATGAAAGATGAACTTAAAAATACGTTGAAGTGGATTCATGAACGAAATTATGAACTAAGTAAAACATTGATGTTATGAGTTAAAAGTAACTAAAATTTCCAGCATTGTACAAGTTAATATAGACTAAATATAAATGCATATGAATTTGGAAATTTACTACAAAATAAAAGAATGAGGCCACTAGGAATTGAACCCGTGACCTCATCCTTGGGCGAAATAGACCACGGAAATGGGTGTGGGCTGGGGGGTTGGATCCTGGGTCTGAGCAAGGGAATGAATGAGAGAAAAAAATTAACGAGGGGTGTGGGATTCGAACCCATGACCCCTCGGTCAGAACTCATGAAGAACAGGAAATAAAATTAAAAAAAAAGGGTGTGAGGCGTGGGATTCGAACCCACGACCTCAAGATTTGGGAATAGAGGAGGCGAAATTATATATTAAATTAAGTGAGGCCGTGGGGGTTCGATCCCACGACCTCACTGTCCATGCTCTTAACTTAGAGAAAATATTTAAAATATATATATGGGGCTGTGGGGGTTCGAACCCACCACCTCACAGCCCTTAAGAGAAAATTAATTAAAAAGAAGGAGGCTATGGGGGTTCGAACCCACAACCTCCTTACTTGGGCGAAATTAAGAGTAAAATAAAGGAGGCTGTGGGGATTTGATCCCACAACCTCTTGGTTTAAGAAAAATGGGAGAATATCATGTTAATGAAAAATGAAAATGGGGTTGTGGGGGCTCGAACCCACAACCCATCGGCCAATGCAAGAAAAAAATCAAATAGAAAAGTAATCTTTCAATGTTAATATTGTGATTTGACTTAGAGTTAAAATGTTATGAATATTAGAATAAAATCAATTAAAAATATAAATGATATCCAATTGATTCAAGACTTGGGTTTCCTTGCCCAAACTTCCGTATTGATACATAATTATACGTGAACAAAATATCCAAGAATGATGCCACCTACTTAGATCAAAATCAAGATCTTGGCATATATACAAGATACATAAGTCTTGTACTACATAATCTTAGGAATGTAAGAATCACTTAACGAACTATGAATGAAGCCTCATGGCTTGTCTGTATAGACTCATAAGTCTAACATATGTTCAAAAGTAAGTGAACCTAAGATGTATGAAATCAAATGATGAACCCTAGAGGGGTTAAGTAAGGGTGTGAAACACACCAAATGGCCAAGTGCATTGGCATATGACGAAATGAACATTCACGTAATAAGAGGTGAATAACTAAGAAAAACAAAGGTGCTAATGAGGATGACTGTGGTGACAACATGATATGAGGCTAATGTAAATGAGGAGAGTAATCTCAAATGAGCCTAAGTAAATGTTACCAATATGTATTCACCTATGAGAGTGTAAGATAATGAAGAGACCAGTCTCTATGAACACTCTAATGAGAGTATGGAGCTTAACACACTTAATAAGAATGATGAGATGAGAAATCATCTAATGAGCTATGATGTCCTCATACTAGAAGTCAGCTTCCATGACGTATGAGATGAATGAAATGGAACTTTATACTGAGCACCGATAGACTAGCTATGAGCGGTGATGCCTTCTTTCGGGAAGGGCGGAGGTTCACGTAACTCCCATGAGATGAGACTGTCCGGCTTGCCGGGTATGGGTCTCCTTATATATCCTAGTCTTCGAACCTATACTGCCAATATAGGGATCTGGCGGGGTTAAATTCCCATGTACGCTGGCATGTTATTGGATCACTTTGGCCGGTGATTCCACCTCTTTTCGGTGTGGGGGAGACACTGGATTTCATGGTTCTCACATGATCTATGTCGGTTAAAGTTAAAGTTCCCAATGAATGAATGAAGCCAGCCTCAAATGATGCACATAATGAAATGAATGAATATCAAAGGTGTTAAGATAGGATAATCAAAAGGTGAGTTAGATTCAAGTAATGACATTAGGTCATTCTTGGTCATTTCACAACGAACCTAATGAAAGACTTAAACTACATCTTAGGTATAACCGGTGGTTACACTGTACTATGAACGAAATGAAATGAAGTACGTATGAATGAATGAAGCAGACTCTGTGTTTGCTAACGAAGACTCCCTAGTTGAGGTCCCATATGTTGAGCCCTCATTTCTGGGATGTATTAATGTCAAGTCCATGATTCCAAATTCTCATGGCATATGAAAGAATGATATGAACGAAGTTATGTGCTACATGGAAAATGTACTGTATGCTATGTGTAAATGTTATGTGCTGTGTGTAAATGTGAAAAGTATGATAATGTATGTTATTCTCATGGCATAACTTTCCTGTTCCAAATCTGGAAATCTCACTGACTTTCCTAATCTAGATTTGGAAAGATCATTTACTTTCCTAATTCAAATTAGGAAACTTTCCAAGTCTCAATTTGGCAAGTCCACTGACTTGACTTCCAAAAATCATGTTGTTAGGAAAGAGCTATTCTTCATCATGCATGTCCTTGGTGTGTGCTTGCATATACCCATACTTAGTAAAAGTGTGTACTAACCCTATACAAACTCTACCATTTTTAGGTGCAGGCACAGGTGGACGGTAGAGCTACAGGATCATCGCTGCAGTTATCCGGACGTCCAGCATTCATCCGGTTTTGGTAGGTCCTCATGCTTTCGAGAATGCTACTGTTTTATGTTCTAGCTTAGTTTAGGAGTTGAGCTAGTGGAGCATGTTCCACTAGCGTTTGTTTCTTATTTTATTCAGACTATGTATTAGTGCCATTTTGGCAATTATACACTTATGTTTATTGAACTAATCCTTTCATTTGATTATATCTTAATGATTAGGTGGTTGATGTTGAACAAATTACGGATGTATTAGAAATGTTTAGTAATCAATGTTTAGAAACAAAAAGTTTCAAATTTTCGGCTAAAAATTAACCTATTTAAAGTAAGAATGGCGTAAGTAGGCTTGTCTGCGACCTCTGAGAGGTCAACGACGCCGGTCTCGTCTGGGGTCTAGATTCCAGTCGTGACACCTAGGATCAAAAAGAGGTTTTCTAGTACAGTTCAATCCAAGTTCCCTAAGACTAGGGAGAATAGGGTGTCTAATCCTATGTCTCAAAAGGGATGGAGCACTAGTTCACCAACTAGGAAGCCAACTTGGGGAAGGTGTGGCAAGAAATATTATGGTGATTGCCTTAAGGGAATGGATAATTTTTCCGGTTGTGGTAAAAGTGGACACAAGGTTAATGATTGCCCTAATGTGAAGGGTCAAGATAGGGGAGAAGGTCAAGCTCAAGCAAGTGGTTCTAGTAATTCTCCTAATAAGAACCGCTTCTATGCTCTCCGCTCTAGGGGCGAGCAAGAGACTTTTCCTGATGTGGTGACCATTATGTTGAAAGTATTTTCTATTAATGTGTATGCTTTACTTGATCTCAGTACTATCTTGTCATTTGTTACACCTCTTATATCTAAAATGTTTGACATTTTGCCCGATATTTTTCATGAATATTTATAGTGTCTACCCCGGTGGGTGAGTCGGTTTTTGCAAAAAGGGTGAATAAAATTTGTCCTATAATGTTTCCCAATAGAGTTTCTTGTGTTGAACTAGTAGAACTTATATGCTTGATTTTGACATCATTTTGTGTATGGATTGGTTTCATGCTTTCTTTGCCTCTATTGATTGTAGAACGAGGGTGGTGAGGTTTAACTTTCCAATTGAACCCGTTGTAGAGTGGAAGGGGGGAAATTATATTCCTAGATGTCGTATCATATCTTGTGTAAAATCATGCTAAATGATCTCTAAAGGTTGTCCATATCATATAGTAAGAGTCCAAGATTTAGATTCCGAACTTCCTCCCATTGAGTCGGTCCCCGTAGTGGGTGAATTTTCGGAAGTCTTTCCTAATGACCTTCCTGGTATTCTTCCCGAATGGGAATTTTTTTTTATATTGATTTGCTACTGGATACAAATCCAATTTCAATCCCTCTTTATCGGATGGCTCTGGCTGAATTGAAGGAGTTGAAGGCTCAAATCAAAGATTTACTAGAAAAAGGCTTCATTAGACCTAGTATTTCTCCATGGGGTCCTCAGGTTTTGTTTGTGAAGAAGAAGTATGGGTCCTTAAGAATATGAATTGATTATATCCAACTCAATAAAGTCATTATTACGAATCCTCTCCCTTAGATGACAACTTGTTTGATGAAATCCAAGGGGCAAGCTACTTTTATAAGATTGACTTTAGATCGGGGTATCACCAACTTATGGTGAGAAGTGAGGATATATAAAAGAAGGCATTTCGGACTAGATTGGTCACTATGAGTTCTTCCTAATGTCCTTTGGTCTCACTAATGCTCCTGCGGCGTTTATGGACCTAATGCATAGGGTGTTTCGAATTTACCTAAATTCATTTGTCATTGTCTTCATTGACGACATCTTGGTATCTTCGAAAAATGAGGGGGATCACATGTGTCATTTAAGAGTGGTGTTGCAAGTACTTACGAACATCAGATGTTTGCCAAGTATATCAAATGTGAGTTTTTATTGAGGTTGGTGGCGTTTCTTGGTCATATCATCTCTAGTGAAAGAGTTGAGGTTGATCCAAGGAAAACGCAAGTGGTGAAAAATTGTCCGAGACCATTGACTCCAATCGACATTAGGAGTTTCTTGGTATAGCGGGATATTATTGGAGGTTAGTGGATGGTTTTGCGTCCATTGCTTCTCCCTTGACTACTTTACCCAAAAGAGTAAGAAGTTTGAGTGTTCGGAGGCATGTGAGAAAAGATTCCAAATCTTGAAAGATAGGCTTACTTCCGCTCTAGTGTTGACTTTACTGGAGGGTACAATGGGCTTTGTTGTGTATTGTGATGCATGCCGAGTGGGTTTGGGTTTGTGCTTATGCAACATTGGAAAGTAATCGCCTAGGCTGCTAGACAACTTAAGGTGCATGAGAAGAACTATCAAACTCATGACCTTGAGTTAGCGGTAGTGGTATTTGCCTTGAAAATATGGAGGAATTACTTGTATGGTGTTCACGTTGATGTGTATACCAACCACAAGAGTCTTCAATATGTGTTTACTTAGAAGAAGTTGAATCTACAAATAAGGTGCTAAGAATTGTTGAAATATTATGACATGAGTGTTCTCTATCACCCTGACAAGACTAATGTGGTTGCAGATTCTTTAAGTCGAATGACTGTGGGTAGTGTGTCTCATGTAGAGGAGGCTATAAAAGACCTAGTGAAAGATGTTCATAGGTTGTCTAGATTGGGAGTAAGGTTGGAAGATTCTCCAAAATGGTGGCTTTATGGTCAATAACTCCGAGTCATCTTTAGTGGTTGTGGTGAAGTCCAAACGACACATTGGTCAACAATTGATGGAGTTGAAGAAATCGGTTCTTGATAAGCTTAATGAGTCATTTTTCTTAGGGTGGTGGTGGTGTTTTGAGGTATGAAGGAAGGTTTTGTGTTCCTAATGTAGATTATTTGAGGAACCGAATTCTTGAGGAAGCTCATGGGTCCCATTACCCATTCATCCGGGGTCAACAAAGATGTATCATTACCTTAGGGAAGTGTATTGGTGTGAAGGCTTGAAGAAGTACATAGCGGAGTTTGTAGCTAAGTGTTCAAATTGCCAACAAGTGAAAGCCGAACATCAAAATCCGGGTTGTTTACTACAAGAAATCCAAATTCCTACTTGGAAATGGGAAGACATCAATATGGATTTTGTGTTAGGTTTGCCTAAGACTCAAAAACAACATGACTCCATTTAGGTGGTGGTGGGTAGGTTGACCAAGTCCGCTCGTTTTATTGTCGTCAAGTCTACTTATTCGGTGGAGTACTATGCAAAGATCTTCATAGATGAGATTGTATGTCTCCATGGTATTCCGTTATCCATCATATCGGATAGAGGTACACAATTCACATCTAGGTTTTAGAGGTCATTCCAAGAAGGGTTTGGTACTAAGGTGAAGTTAAGTAACACTTTTCATCCCAAACGGATTGTCACGTGGAGCGTATATTCAAACCCTTGAGGATATGCTTAGAGCATGTGTCATCGACTTCAAGGGAAGTTGGGATAAGCACTTTCCTTTAGTCGTGTTTGCTTACAAAAATAGTTTTTATTCATCCATATCCATAGATCCTTATGAAGCCTTGTATGGTAGGAGGTGTAGATCCCTTATAAGAAATCGTTTGCAAATATCCTATAGTCGGCAAAATTTTTATGCAGATAATAGGAGAAGGGATTTAGAGTTTGAAGAAAGTGATAAAGTGTACTTGAAAATTTCACCTATGAAGTAGGTGGTTAGATTTTGCAAGAAAGGCATGTTAAGTCCTCGTTATGTGGGTCTCTATGAACTATTGCAAAGGGTTGGTATTGTTGTCTATGAATTGAAACTTCCTAGTGAATTTTCTTCGGTTCATCCGGTTTTCCATGTTTCTATGCTAAAGAACTGTGTTGGTGATCCCGAGTCCATTCTTCATATTGAGGGTCCTGGTGTGAAGGATAACCTCTCCTATGAGGAGGTTCTGTTTCAAATCCTTGATAGGCAAGTAAAGAAGTTGAGAAACAAAAAGGTGGATTCCGTGAAAGTGCTATGGCAGAATCACCTAGTTGAGGGTGCAACACGGTAGGCCGAGGCCAACATCTATTCCCGTTACCCTCATCTTTTTTATAACTAAGATTAGTCATTCCTCTTAATAATGAAAATAATTACTAAAGATTGATGTTTCTTGATTTATGGTGAAGTCTTGCAAAATATTCAATTTTGAATGTTGTTACACTAACTTAAAGTGAAGTATGCTAAGAATTTGCAATTTTGATTGTTTGAGTTATGTTGTGCATTTATATATGGTTAGTATTTATGAAATTATATGTAGCATGTTTTTAAGTTGAACTTTGGCATAATTGACTGAGCTCATGTTGTTGTTGTGAGAAGGAAATTCCTCATAATGTGATGTTTGAGCCTTATGTGTGGTAATAAAAGATTTTGAGTTTCCTTGTTTAAGTAATATGGTTTATGTTGTCTTGTATTGTTGTTGGTTGGGATGCTAGTCTTGAGACTATTGCTTTCTTCAAAAGAGTTTTAGTGTCATTTGGGAACAAATGTTCCTAATGGGGGGATAATGTAATACCTTGAAAATCCAAGACGTGTTCTAGAGCCTAACACAAGTGTCATATGTTTCAAGGTTAACTTTAATGAATATAAGTCATTTAGCAAGTCTAGAAACCAAAACGTACAAGAACGTCCATGATGTCGGAAACTAGTTCAAGGAGGTACTAGAGTGCCTTAGCCTATTTGACTAGCTTTTAGAAGTCGAATAATGATGAAAATTTGTTGAAGGGTGTCTAACATGTGTGTAAGTTGATTCATGGTGAAACATCCGGGTACGACTCTCCAAGGACCGACTAAGGGCCCTTGAGGAGGACCCTTGTGTTTGGGGTCAAGAAACTGCCCAAGGCAGTGTGCACCCACGAAAGGGAATCGACAGGGCGTGTGTTGATCGACGGGGTGTCGATGCCATACGTCTACCAACACTTAAAAAAATCCTTGGAGAGCCTCATTTGCAAAGTTTCTGACCAAGACAACAGATGTGCAGCAGGGCACAATGGTCGTCGATTGACCCACGATCTGTCGATCGTGGTATCGAATGTGGTCACTAAAATTAGCTGCACATTTTTAACTAGTTCCAAATAAATAATTAAGGGGTTAGGTTGTTCGTTAGGGGTTAAGGGAAGTCTAATTAAGTTGATTAACTCCCCAACCCCATTAGATTAACGTAAGCTCTCATAACTCACAAACCCAAATTCTCTTCCTTCTCTCTTCTTTCTCTCTCTAGTGAAGAACTCCATTGAAGACCAAGCTAAGGGACGGTTTTAGGGGATGTAAAGGGAAGAATTCACCATCAATTCTTCATCAAACATTAAGGTATGGGATCTAATTCACCTTTGCGACCTCTTTCCTCGAAGGATTCCTTCAAAGTATTTTCAAAAGTTGAGTTTTCATGTGGGTCTTTCTAAATCTCAAAATTAATTTTATGAATTTATTTGGAAATGATTTATTTTGGATATTATGAATAGATTAACATGTATTCTAACTTAATTATGATATATCTTGATGGTTTGGTCTAGTTTGTAGAAGATGACCTTCACCCCTTAACCTTAGGTTATGATCTTGATATTAATTGTTTAATGTTTGTCAAATTGAGTTGATTATTGATTGAATTACTACTATATGGTGTTATTGTATCAATCATGAATACATTTGGATGAATTATAGTTCTATCAAGCTTGTTCTTGAGAAGTTGATCTAGGTTATGAAGTATGTTGTGAATAGACCTAAGTATCTTGTATTAAGCTATGAACTAGTGATGAATTGTGATGTAGTGATTCAATTAACTTTGTTATTTTGTTCGTTATTGTCTTATGATGAAACTATACCCTAATTGGGTTGAGTTAAGGTTTGATGGTAAGACATTGTTGATATATTATGAAGGAGACTTGGTAATTCTAATGATCCCTATTCTGTACTTCAAATTATGGTTAATTGTGCTTAAATCATGATATTTTACTGGAGTATGCCTTGTATTAGGATTGATTGAATTTGAATGATGTTGAATTGAAATGTCTTGACTATGATTTGCGAGGGTTTGCGTAAGATGTAAATGTTATAAGGATGGTGAATGATTTACCAATGTGCCTTATTATGAAGTGATATGTAAATATTCTAAACTCACTTATATGAATTGTTATGAAAGGATTTATACTCATGCAATTCTTATTTAGCTATTATAATGATGATTATATAAGGGATATACCCTATGACCTATACTAAGTTATGATTGATAATAAAGGCATAAAGATATTTCAAAAAGGGACTCTAGCTTAGCACCGAGTGAACTAGAGTGAGGAGTGTGCCTTCCCACATAGGTAAGGTAGGATCACTAATGTACTCTTGAGATTGGAGACTATAATGCATGTAGCATAAAGAGGGTCCCAATTATATTTCCTAGTTCTTGAACTATGTTGCCCACATAGGAATACTAGCTAGTGGATCAACATAGTTGTTATGTTCATGTATTGGTACTACCTTGGCAAGTAGTCCACCTTCTTTCAGTGTAGGGTTCTATACTAGATTCCACAATTATATCATGTGGTATTTGTCGATTAAGGCAAGATGTTTCCAAAAGGTAAAATGAAGTAATGGATGAACTCTAACTAGGATGAACTAAAAGGTTTATCTTAGTCTAGGTAGGGGTATGAAACTCTACCTATACATTGCACTAGTTAGACTTGAAGGGAGTGTTAGAAGGACGTCCTTATACGTATATGCTTATAAAGGTAAATGATATGTATATAATGAACTTTTATGTAAATGACATTATGTGATGTTGGTAAGGTATGATGCTATGTATTCTTATATGATATGTCATGTGAAGTTGGATGTTTGTCATGGTTCTTGTTGTGTTACTTGATTGAGTAAGGTTATGGGGCTTTGTTTAGTCATTGCACTTGTTGACTTAATGAGGGTTCAGGGGTGATTGTCATGCTTTAGCTATGTATTCAACTATATAATTTGCATATTGACTTGACTAGACTTGATGTTGTTATTCTTGTGATATACATGCCTATGACTAAATGAACATATCCTATTGGTTGGTATGATCTTGTTGAATGTGCATAAAGGTTTTAATGAAAAGTGCATAGTCATTTACATGTCCCTTTTTTACATGATTTGATCATATATGTGCATACTGTCTCATACTTAGAAGATGTGGTGTACTAACAACATTTTCTCCCTTTTCAGCCAACATTTTAGGTTCCGGTCGTTGAGGGCTCTTTGAGACAACTTTGAATAAGACTTGGAATTTCTCAATAATACGAGTGGGTAGGTCCTCACTTTCCGCGGGCGATGCCAATATCGAGTTTATGAAGTTGTTTTAGTTTTAAGACTCTTATGTTCTTTCTCCTTTGATTTGAGTACGTATTGTATAGCCTATATGTCGCTCTTTTACATTGATTTATGGGCTATGGCCAAACTGCTAATCTTGTTAGATGGCTATGAAATGAGACACTCTTTAAGACTATGTTCTATCTTATATATATACTTATGTGCAATAAAAGTAGAAGACTATGTATTCTTCCTATACCAAGTGTCTATGTATACTCGATATGAATATATTATGTTATGGAGAGGTCTATGTAAACCTCAATGTATAAGCAATGAAAAGGTTTAAATTTTATTACATTCACCTATGAATTTAAGGATGTATGCTAAGAGGGTAGTCTTAGTCCTCAAAGAGGACAACGACTCTGGTTACGTCTAGGGGGTGCTCCCCGGATGTGACAACTTCATACATCAACATGGAAAGTGTAGACAACTACATAAATACCATGTAAGACCTTAATCATATAGTCAATACGACCAACTTAATGCACATAAAGTGAGACCTCATCATATAGACACTTTAAGACTCATACTATGCATATTATCAAAACAAAATATTCAATATCATAATGTCATGCATGATATGCATATACATACATATATATATATATAGAACACCTTCCTAGAAGTTCCTCCAAGAGCTACTTGTGCAATGCAAAGGTAAGTTCATTACTCTCACCTACACTAGGCAACTTCCCTAAGGTTATCCTAGTAAGGGTTCATTACATTACTTGCATTGACCATTTCCACCTCATGAGGACATTCGGTGAACATGCCTTCCCACATTTGGAAGGGGCACCACTCATTTATCAAGTTCACTCAGTGCTAAGCTAAGTTCCCTTTATTAAAAAGTCTTTATTAACATTACTTCATAAATATAGGCTTTAGGCGCTTAACTCCTCATATGCATAGCTCATAAGTTATAGATGAGAATGTCCTTTCATCAACCTAAATCATGTGAGAAAACCTTTCACATGGACATAGCATATTCAAGCACAACCTAGTTTTGAGTACAATTGAGCAAACCTTTCAAAAGACCCTACTTTATTAGATTATCATACATGCTTCCTTAATGCATTCATTTATGTGTGTGTACATTTTCATAATTGGGAAAAACTTTCACATACCAGATTTAAACACTACACATACGCATACTTTATCATATCATATACTTGACATCATAGTATATACTTTCATGTTCATAGCTTAAATCATGCATTTATATTCATGTACATAGAGTAATCACCCTAGGAACTATTCTATCAAGGTAGATATGTGCAATGTATAGACAAAGTCCTATACCCTTTCCTACACTAATGCACCTATCTAGTCATCCTAGTTAAGATACATTTTCATACTTTCATGGATCATAGACTTTACATGCATATTAGTAGACATTTGTGCATATGAGAATTATCTTTTTATTAGACACCATGAACCTATAGTACTCTTATGCAGGCATGATGTGTGTGTACATTAGACAACATGATCATATAATATCTATCAACATATCCTTGAGGCAGCCATCCTCTTAAGATCACAATACACATTCATGCATAGACCAGACACCACATTATAGCATCGGAGACAATACATCATAAACATTGAATCTAACAATCCTAACTTTGGTTATGATCACACATTCATATAGGGGTACATAGGAAGAGGTAATTCTTCATTCGCACTTCATAAAAGACAATCACATAGACCAAACCTAACCCTAAAATGTTCATTCACATATAGGAAGCATCATCAACACACCTAGAAAATGATACTAGCATTATAAACTAGGCATATAACTTCACATTGTGTGATCATCATAATCACACTTAATAATTCATTAACTTACCTTCAACGCCATGATCAACACATTTAGAGATTGACAAGAAAGTAAAGACGACCACCATAAGTGGACCATACCACACAATGTACACTACATCATCAATTCTATAGAAAGTAGAGGAATATAGGTCAAAATTACCAATTCTCCAAACCTTTATCATCATTGCTCAATTACAAATAATTCACCATCAATTCACATAGAAAACATTATCTATAGGAAGTTCGACATAATAGAATAATAATTCAATCAATAAAAATCAATATCACAATGCCCACATTATAGGCTAAATTGAGAAATTGAGAGGTTCATGCGTTCTTCATGAAATGGATTAAAAATTATCCTTAAAACAATACCTAATCTTCAATTAATAGTAAGAATGCTTTTGAAATCATTTTTAGAAGGAACCCATTTCTACATTGAAAGATAGAGAGTTTGATAATGAATTATCATTGAAAACCTTCAAATAGTATCCTTAGATTAATGGATAACTAAGGATGAAAGATCACCATATCTTCTACATAATAAATCTCACGAGAATCTGAGTAAAAAGTTCCAACAATCAACCTCCATAGCTTGTTCTTGAGGTTTATCTCCAATGGAGGTTTCTAGAGACAATTTTTTTTTTGAGAGGGAAGGTGAAATTTGATGAATGAAGTTTATTTGGGGTTTTAATATTTTTAACCAACTTAATACACCCAAAAATAGATAGAAATAGCTACCTAGGGTCTATTTGGGACGTGGGGTGAATTTCCCATTCACCTCTTTAATGATAAGCGTGTTACAGGCATAACATGCAGGTTCAATCAATGTGAATTGAAATGAACTGTCGATCGAACGACAGTACCGTGCTGCGCAGTCGTCGTTTACAACACAGACTCCTTTCTTTGGGGCTGAGCTCACACTTCTAAGTGTTTATAAATTTCACAAGTTGATGGGGTGTCAATTCATCCACGAGGTTTCGTTCATGGGGTCGTCGATTGCACACAACTAAGGCACTGTCTAGGCAGCTTTTGGGTACTCCTCAACAACCCTTTAAAAGTCCATGGGGAGTCATGCCCAGAAATTTTAAACCTAATTACGATCATAAACATTTTAAGGTCCTTCCTTATCAATTTGAACATAAAAGAAAATGCAAAATATACCAAGGCACACTACAACACATTAGCACGTTTTAAAGCTAACTTTCGAACATCTCCGACGTTCTTGGATGTTTGACCTCCAAATAACTTCAAATCAAGAATACACACTGTAAAACACTTAATTAGCATAATATTAAACCTTTTAGGCACATGTGAGTCTCTATACACCATAGTTCATTTTGAGAGACCTTACGATATCCCCTACTTGGGAACATTCGTCCTCGAATGACACTTGAAACATTTTAAAATCTTTCAATGATTCAATGACTCATAGAGCAGTCAACAAAATTCAACACATCATCACATAAAGTCAATGCAACAAACTTACAACTAACACAACCTGCAAACCATTTGTACTCAATGCAACACAAGCAAGTAAAATCTTTATCCACTCACTACTTAATACATCAAACACATAGGCACTTCTCATGTTTATAGGAGGAATGTGCTTCTCCTAATCATTACAGGGTCTTTACTCATACTCAATGCACATGGATCAACAAAGAAGCTTATCCTTTAGTCATAGTACAATTAAGGCCATACTTTACATTACCATGCATAGTTAGGTCTATGTACGAATGTACTTATCCTTGACATACTCACATGTTATCTTAGAGTTCATATACAAGCAATGCACAAAGGTCAATTTATTTTAATGTGAACTCCTCAATTTTTAACCAAAGAATGCTCATACTTCCTTCCAAATGAAATCAAAATGGTAAATCACACCACACACATCACAACAATAGGAAGTCATTTCATATAATTTCAATTTCTTGTAGGACAATAGTCTTTATAAACACACATAAATTAGGGAAATCTTACAATTTAAAGATACACATCAAGAACATTAGCTAGACATACCATTATATCTCAAGAGTGAGCCTATATTCATACTTACAAAACCATAAAAATCACATATTTTCAAAGGGACTTATCTAATCCTATTTCAAGGAGACTAAATTTATCATTGTGGGGCCAAAACACCACACATTTTTAAGTGACATCAAGCATGTTCCTTAGATCATCTCATGAAGTTAATGCACAATTATCATATAAAGATGCACAAAAACATGAGAAAACATGAATTTGATTTTTTTTTTTAAAAACCTTTTTATGCAATTTAGAACCTTCAAAACATGCATAACTTTGCGTCAATTAAGACATACATAACATATGGAGAACATGCAACTTATACTTTAATGCAAGACTCCTATCATGAAAAAGCTACAAGGAACTCTTTGGTTTCAAGCTTGAGTTAGAATAGAAGATCAAGATAGGGATATCTAAAATCATAGTACTCACCTCATCATCCCCGACTTAGGCTAAACCTAATTAAGAGCAACTTATCTCTACCTTTTGAGAACCTTAGCTTACAAATCTTTATAACTATGCACATCATCCCTCCCTTTGGATCTAAGCTCATGAATTTTCTTCATTAACATAATTAAAAAGTGATTCTCAACATAGAGCATTCCAACGGAATTTAATATAGGAACATCAAGGGTACTCAAAATCATACCATGTAGACACATTATCCCCCCCCCCCCGGGGTTATTCCTATCATATCATGTCCTTAAAAACCCAGGCCAAGGAAAATCAATATAAAACATACATACTCTCACACAAGAAGGTTTGACATCCTTGAGGGGTCTCACTCCTAATCTCATATCAAGGAGCCTACTAACTCAATCATCAAGGGGTAATACCTCAAGAATCATCCTTCCTCTAATCTCAACACCTAAAAAAAACTCATAGCAATCAAGCTCGATCATACTACTCAACCATATAAGGCCTTAATTATACCATTATTACGAAGTGTCACGATTGAGGTGTAGACCCTAATCAAAACCGGCGTCGTTGACCTCTCGGAGGTCGCAGACAAGCCTACATACGTCCTCATTACATCATATAAGTTAATTTTAGCGGAAAATTTAAAATTTTTGTTTGCTTTAATGTATACATAGACTTCATATAAAAATTGCATTATATCACATCAATTCACAACAACCATCTAATAATAAGATATTCAAATGAAGGAAATAGTTCATAAACTGCATAAATATAAAGTTGCAAAAATGGCACCAATACGACGTCTCAAAATAATTAAGAAAGAAACGTTTGTGGAACATCCTCCACTAGCTCATAGCTACGTATAAGCTAGAGTATATAAGATAATTATCCTCTAAAGCATGAGGGTCTACCAAGTCCGGATGAATGCCCCACGTCAGGATAGCTTCAACGTAGTCTCGTAAGCTCTAGCGTCCACCTGCACCTGCACCTAAAAGTAAAGGATTGTATGGGATTAGTACACACTTGTACTAAGTATGGGTGTATGCAAGTACACACTAAGGACATGCATGATTAAAAGGAGCTCTCTCCTAACAATATGAATTATGGAAAGCCAAGTCATTTGGACTTGCCAAATCAGATTAGGAAAGTCATGCTATGAGAGTAACGTGCATCATCATTCTTTACATATTGCACACATTGTATAAAACACTTCATTTAGCACACACATATATCATATATCATTCGTTCGTATGCCCTAAGACCTTAGAATCACAGACTTAACATTAGGACTTCCTAAATGAGGGCTCAACATTTGGGACCTCAACTTGGGAGCCTTCTTTAGAAAACACATAGTCTGCTTCATTCTTTCATACGTACTTCATTTTCATTCATTCATATACCTAGGATTTTGTTTAAGACTTTCATCGGGGTTCACTGTGCAATGACCAAGAATGACTTAGTGTCATTGCTTTAGTCTGTTCACCTCTTGATTATCCTATCCAAACACCTTTGGTATCATTCATTTATTTGTGTGCATTACTTGAGGATGGCCTCATTTTTTCATTTGGGAACTTTAACTTTAACCGACATAGATCATGTGAGCTCCATGAAATCCAGTGTCTACCCCACATCGAAAAGAGGTGGAATCACCGGCCAAAGTGAAACCAAAACATGCTAGCGTATATAAGGAAATAAACCCTGTTAGAACCCTATGTTGTTGCATAGGTTCAAAGACTAGGTGATATAATGAGACCCATACACGCCTAAACGGACAGTCTCATCTCATGAGATTTACACGAACCTCTGCCTTCCCGAAAGAAGGAACCGCGACTCATAGCTAGCCTATCGGTGCTCCGTATAAAGTTCAATTACATTCATCTCACACATCAAAGAAGCTGGCTTCTAGTATGAGGGCATCATTGCTCATTAGATGATTTCTCATCTCATCATTAGTATTAAGTGTGCATTAATCTCAATACTGTCATTAAAGTGTTTCATAGAGACTGGTATCATTATTAATCTTACACTCTCATAGGTGAGTACGGTTTTTTGTAAGATTTACTTAGGCTCATTTGAGATTGATATCGTCTTTCATATTATCCTCTTATCATGTTGTCAGCACATTCATTAACTTTAACATATTAGCTCTTCATAATTACTCACCCCTTTACGTGAATGTTCATTTAATCATATGCCAATGCACTTGGCCTTTTAGTGGGTTTCACACTCTTACTTAACCCTCATGGGGTCACATCATTTCATCACATATATCTTAGGTTCACTTATTTTTAAACGTACGCTGGACTTATGAACCCATACGTACAAGCCATGAGGCTTCATTCATAATTCGTCTAAGTGACTCATACTTACCCAAGATTATGTGGTACAAGACTTATGCATCTTGTAAGATGCCAAGGTCTCGAGTTCGATCCCTATGGGCAGCATTCATTAAATATTTATTCACGTAAGACTTATGTATCAATACAGAGTTGGGCAAGGGAACCTGATTTCAAATCCCTTGAGCAACAAATTATTTTTTATTTAAAATTTTGGCATTGGGGGACCCGAGGTCGATCCCCACCTACACTTCCCTTTTATTCTTTCTTTTCTCTCCTTTTTCGTTTGAGACCAAGAGGGTGTGGGATCGATCCCCCACAACCTCATTTTATTTATTTTTACTCTTGCATGGACTGATCTTAATTTCGGCCAAGGACACACGGGTTCGAATCACATGTGCCTCATTTCCTTTAATTTATTTTCTAAGTTCTCTTACTCGGCTAAGATACAAGTTCGATTTCCCCTAACCTCCCTTTTATTATAAAATTTTCAGTAGCTTGCATATGGTGAGGTGTTGGGTTCAATCCCTAATGACCTCACACCTAAAAAAAAAAAAAAAAAAAAAAAAATATTTCAGACATTCTTAGCCGAGGCCAAATTTCCAAATTTCTGGAAATTTGGTCATCGTTTCCAGTCCATTTTTCTCAATCCTTTGTACGTTAGATTTTTATGACAATTCGCTGGATATTTCGTACATTATTACATGCATTTTTCCAAGTAATTTCATACAAAAACACAAGGATTTAACATACCATTTTGATACACCAATTCGTACCATTTTCATGGTCCAATTCGAGACCAAGAGACACGGCAACACACACATATTGCACACTTTTATCATCACATAATTCCGAACATACATACATGAACATAATCATGATGAAAACACGTTACATTCCTAAATTCTACCAGCAAACATACCCAACCTACAATAATCGATGAGAGCTAGTGATAGGGACATGCAAAGGGGAACATTCCTAATTTTCGGATTAGAATTCGACTTAATCTTAAGGGTATCTTGGGAAAGGGACCAAGAGGAAGAAAACACATACCATTTTTGTCGTTTAACACCTTTCAAACCTGATCTCAAGTGCTGCCAACTCCCACGAAGAACAATTCTTCTCCAACGAAACCTCACGCTCAAACCATTTGAAAAACATTTTCGCTTTTCGTTATTAGTTTAGTTTTTCTTTTGAGTTTTAGCGTACATGTTCTTCAAGAGTGATGAACTTTTTTTTTGATTTTTTTGTTTTGTTTACTGATGATGAGTGTGAGAAAGAGAGTGGAGAGATGTGAGAGTAAGTTTAGGAGTAGGAGTTTTAGTTAAAGACTTAGTCAAACTAGGACTCTTATAAATTTAAAAAATCTGATTTTCCCTTACTTAAATCAGCAAATTAAAAACTAATTAATTCAACTTGATATTCCTTCCACCAAGGATCGAACCCGGGTGGAGCTTATCTCGCAAAAATGGGTTAATTCGGGTCAACCCTACCCAAATTGTCCACTATTTTCATTCATTAATTAATTAATTAAATACATAGGGTAATTACAATACTACCCCTAGACTGGAAAATAACATTTTACCTCTAGACCCTCCAAACCTAAGATTACCCCATTCAAGTCCGGTTAAAACTCATTCGGGTGAATCTTAATATTCGAGTGCCCTACATGCATGTACCCAAACTGGCCTAGCTCAACTAACTCACCAAGTTGGTTGGCTTGGCTGGTGCATATGTTCTGAGGTCTGGCTCCACGCGCATCAAGCCGTGTGAACCCGGTCTAATCTAGGCATTCTAGGTACGTTTAGGCATTACTTAGCATAGTCATTTTCGGGTTGTTACATTATCCCCCCCTTAGGAACATTCGTCCCCGAATGACACTTCTAATTATCTAGCACAATGCCAGTCATATCATAACATGAGTACTAGACACAGTAAATCAACAACAACCAAGAATATAGGAGATAAGGAAACTTAGATTTAAGAGTAGGAAGTCTACCCTCAAGAGCTGAAAAGATGAGGACATATCGGACTCGGCCTCCCACGTAGCACCCTCAACAAGATGGTTCCTCCACAATACCTTCACTGTGGCAACCTCCTTGTTTCTCAGCCGCTTCACCTTCCGATCTAAAATCTCAACACGAACCTCTTCATAGGCCAAGTCTTCATCACCCCCAAACCTTCAACATGCAGAATCGATGCTGGATCTCCAAGGCACTTCTTTAATATAGAGACATGAAAGACTGGATGAACATAAGCTAGCTCCGCAGGCAACACAAACTCATAGACCACCTCACCCACACGCTGTAGAATCTTGTATGGCCCAACGTACCTCGGACTGAACTTCCCCTTCCTGCCTAAACCTCATCACCCCTTTCATGGGTGATACCTTCAAGTAGACCTGGTCACAAACATCAAACTCTAGGGGCCGCTTCCTGTTATCTTCATAAGACTTCTGCCGACTGTAAGCCGTAGCCAACCTGTCCCTAATCACCCTAACCTTCTCTAAGGCCTCATGAATGATATCTGGACCCAAAATGGATGACTCTCCAACCTCGAACCACCCAACTGGAGACCTACACCTCCTACCATACAGTGTCTCAAACGGTGCCATCCCAATGCTGGAGTGATAGCTGTAATTATACGAGAACTCTATCAATGGCAGATGGTCGTCCCAACTACCTCTGAAGTCAATCACACACGCCCTCAACATGTCCTCCAATGTATGAATGGTGCGCTCTACCTGCCCATCTGTCTGATGATGGAAAGTAGTACTGAGCTTTACATGCGTGCCTAATCTCTTCTGAAACGATCTCCAGAAATGTAAAGTGAACTGAGCTCCCCTATCGGAAATGATAGATAAAGGAATCCCATGCCACCTCACAATCTCATCAATGTAGAGCCTCGCATAATCCTCGTCCCCGTAAGTAGACCTCACAGGGATAAAGTGGGCAGACTTAGTCATCCTGTCCACAATAACACATATGAAGTCATGTTGTCTCCTATTCCTCGGAAGACCAACCACAAATTCCATGTTAATGGCCTCCCATTTCGAAGTCGGAACCTCAATCATCTTAGTGAGACCACCAGGCTTAAGGTGCTCCGCCTTAACCTGTTGACAATTAGGACACCTGGGCACATATGCAACAATGTCCTTCTTCATGCCATCCCACCAATACATCTGCTTGCGGTCATGATACATCTTGGTGGAACCTGGATGTATCGAATACCTGGAACCATGGGCCTCTTCAACAATCTTGGTCTGTAAATCATCCACATCTGGTACACACAACTTGTCCTGGTACCTAAGTATGCCGTCACCTCCCAAAGCAAAGGACTCATTCATCTCTACTTGCACTGAGTCCTTCAACTCCATAAACACAGGATAAAGATGATGACCCTTGTTGACTTCACCTACCAAGGATGATTCAGAACTGGGTTGAACTGAAACACCCCCACTAGTAGAAGCCATCAACCACACACCCAGTCTGGCCAGTCTTTGTATATCCTTCACCAACTCCTTCTTCCCATCATCAACGTGGGCTGTACTTCCCATGCTCAACCTGCTCAAAGCATCAGCTACAACATTTGCCTTCCCTGGATGGTACTTGTCACAACTTGAAACCATACCCTAGAAGTTAGGGTACAATCTTGGATTGTAACCGGCAACGTCGACCTCTCAGAGGTCTAAGACAAGCCCTTTCATATCATTCATTGCATATACATAGTGAAAAGTAGTGCGGAGTTAAAACTTTTCAGAAAATATAACATAGTCTTTAAAATCACTTTCATATAAAATTAATAGGAAATACTAAGTCTCAATCTCATCATCTTAAGATACAAGAATACTTGGGACACGGCCCATACTTCAATACGAAAATAGGAATACATAGTCTATTACAATACTTCAAAGAAAACATAAAAGTCGTATATGCCCTCTAGTCAAGTGAGGACATACTTCAACTTCTCTTGAACGATCTTCTATGTACAAGTCTTCACTTCCCAAAGCTCTTCACCTATTAAGAACTATAGATAGAAAATAAATCATGGAATTAGTACAACCACACGTACTAAGTATGGCATTATGCATGAAAATCATGAAAATGAACTTTATTGGAAATATGCATCTTTTTATTTTATAAATCATATTTTAATCATAATAACATCATTAATAAATTTAGAAACACATAAGATAATAATTAATCAACAATATCCAATTTAAAGATCACTTTACAGTGAACTATATTCACTGTACAGTGAATTAATTCACTGTTACAGTGAATTGCTAAATCCTCTTAAAACTCAACTTCTAGCATGTAATTTCCTCACTTAAAGTCATCCTAAGATTCCTTAAGTCACACAAAGAGAGACCGTCCATACACCCTCTCTAGATGTGCCTAAACGACCCGTAAGATTACCTATAATGAGTTACATACATACTTACAAAGCAATAATTAACATCAAGGTAAGATTCATCTACCAAAGGTCATTTCCAAGGTTCACTTGAGTGAGTGTGGAGTGACCGCCCATACAATCTCTATCACACACACACAAGGGATCCTATAGACTACCTAAAATAGAATCATTCTCACTAAACACACCAACACTTAGATGATAGGACACTCTCCTTCCAAAGTCTATCAAAAGACCTACTTAAGTAAATCAAGAAGATAACGTGCATGAATGACCTCCTCAAGATTACCTAAATAGGCCTTAAGACTACCTAAAGCTTATATCATGCCAACAACATCAAACCTTTTGCCCAACTAGAGTCATTCTCAAGTCTTCTATAGGTAAGCCATGAAGAAATCATCCTATATGCCCTCTTCACAATTTAACTAAAGAATACATAAGCCATTCTAGATTAGGTTTTTATTCACTTACATACTTCATAACGTAAGTCATTAGTTCATTAATTCATTAATCCATTTATTCATTAATTCATTAAGAGACTCCTACAATACATAAGGACATTCAAGTAATGGTCTTGGAGAAGACCTAGGGACTCTCAATAACATCTTCAAAGCCTATTGCGCAATGTCTAGATAGCGTCCCATACCACTACCTAAACTTCATAAAACTTCTCTAATGCTAGCAAGTATCCCATATGATGAGAATAGGCAATAATCGACATAGACCATGGTAGGAAGACATGGAATTCGGAGTTCTATCCTACTCCGAGGAGGTTGTTCTACTTGCCAATGGTAGATTTTTGACACATGCCATGTAGGCACATGGTTAAGGAATATGAAGGGTTTCTTTGTATTCTAGCCTCATGCTTAACTAGAACTACTTCCCTTACCATACTCACTCGGTGCTAGCCTTTTTTCTCATATATTAATTCACATTAAGATTCATACATTAGGGTTCCATATCTAGTTCATAACCCTATTACATTTACCCTACTAAAGAGGATCTCTAGGGATCTCCTTCCAATGGCGACAAGAAGCTCATTATGACTTTTTCTAGGGAGATATGATGCCGTTCCAGCCAATCATCCTAGGTCCATCATCCCACATGAAGTATACCCTTACGGCATTCGACTTCAATTTACTTTACTTTTACCCTTTATTTCAAGGTTTCACATAAAGACCTTCTTTTCATCATTCAAGGTCACATGTCATTAACCCATTCAAGACTCTTAACATACTAAGTCAAATCATCACATAATCATCACAAGACATCACATACTTCACTTGAACCCATAATGCAAGTCATTCTAAAAACACCTACAAACAACCTAACATCTTCAATTAATCCTATATATCATCATAACATCAATAATGTACTCCACATAGACTCACAAATCCAAGTAGGAATAACCAAGACTTAACCCTAACACTATACGCATAATGTCAAAGTCATAGTTTAACATGATCACTTAAGACAACATAAGTAGAAGAACACACGTATGACTTCACATGTAGATAGATAATGTCATGCTTCACATAATCAACTACACAAATAGCCAAATTCCGTCAAGTCAACCAATAAGGCCATGCTCATTATATTGCATAAAGTAACGCCGACAAGGCCACATCAATTGCAAGTAAAACACATAACACCGCCACCGTAAGTGGACCATACCAAGCACAATAGAATCGAAGTATAATTAGTATCAAATCAAAAAAATGGGGCAGCATACCTTCATCCCCTCATCCACACTTCAATTCAATGCCAAATCAACCAATTCAACATCACAAGGCCCTTACCCATGGCCATGAAAAATAATTCAAAGCAATAACCATAAACTCAATGAATCTACATCAATTAAATATAGGTTTAACAATCTAAGATCAATTAGATAGCAATTGAATACAATTATTATATCATTAGAAAGCCCATAAGAAATTACATAACAATTCAACAATATTAGCTTAATATCAAGTAACCCAATAAGTAGTCAAAACTAGGCTTCATCAATTTTCATGGGTTCATAGGTAATTTATGTTAAAATCATCAATACAATATCAATTAGATCATAATTCAATGTTTAGAAATAGTTTATGCAAGAACCCATGGTAGAATCCCGAAATTTGACAATTCACTATAGAAAGCTTTGAAAAAAATCTTGAGAGTTGGGCCCATTCATGAAACAAGTTTAAAGGATCAAAAGTCATACCTCAAGGATGATAATTCTTCACTTTGATGAAGAATTTCCACTCAAAACGCCACACCAAGTTGTTTCTTCAATTTGGACTTCAATGGAGTCTTTAGGATTTCTAAGGGACTTTGGGGTTTTGTTTTTTGAAGAATGAATTATTCTAAGTGTTAAACACTTATATACTTATTTAAAATACCCAATAAGCCCTTAAAAAACCGCCTAATTTCTTATTTGCAAGTGGGGTGAATTTACCAATTCACCCCTAACTTGGCAGCAACTCTGCACGCAGGAGACAGCCTCACTGATGACTGTCTCAACGGGGCGTCACCTCCATGAAAGGACGTCACTGGACACCGTCGGTGGTTACAGAAGCTGGTAAAGGATTCTTTCTCTCTCATGGTTAAGTCCCCATCGACGACACCCTTTGACGGGGCGTCAACAGGCCTACGAGCCGTCGACTGCTCTGTCGTTTGGGGTCTGCCTGGGACTGCCATGCCAACAGTTTTGGGTCCTTCCTAAAAGACCCTTAGATAGTTCTTGGGGATAATTTCCCGGACGTTTCCAACCCAAATACGATCTTATATAAGTTTAACACCTTTCACATAAATTTCACACAAAATGAAAACATAAAACTCGATGAAACACGCCTAGACGTACAAGGTCGATTCAAGGCATATCTTTCGAACGCCATGAACATTCTTGGTCGTTTGACCTTCAAACTTCTCGAAACTCAACACACTGCCTATACATGCTATAATAACTCATTAAGAACCTTAAAACATCATGAAACACACATAAACCCATAGAACCACATACAAGGCTTTTAGGTGACTTAGACGTCCAACGTCTTAGTCGTTCCTTGACGTTTGACTTCCGACACACCTAATACTTTAGCTAATGCCTTTAAAACACATAATACACTTATTAAGGAACTTATACCACCATTACCAACATGTTATGCTATAGATAACCTAAGTCATTTTTGAGGTCTTACAGTAGTGGACACTCATGTCATAGTCCTTCAACAGCTCCAACCATCTCCGCTGATGTAGATTCAACTCCCTCTGCGTGAACACGTAATGGAGACTCTTGTGTTCTGTGAACACATCCACATGCACCCCGTACAAGTAGTGCCTCCACAGATTTAATGCAAACACCACAGCTGCCAACTCCAGGTCAAGAGTGGGATAATTCTTCTCATGAACCTTGAGCTGTCTGAACGCGTAGGCTATCACGTTACCACCCTGCATAAGTACACAACCCAAAACAACCCTAGATGCGTCACAATAAAAAGCGTAATTCTTACCATATTTAGGCAACGTAAGTACTAGGCCTGAAGCGAGTCTGTCCTGGAGCTCGTAGAAACTCTTCTCACAAGTATATGCCCATTCGAACTTGGATTTCTTCTTAGTCGAAGATGTCAGTGGGGCTACAATAGAAGAAAACACATCCACGAACATGCGGATGAAACCAGCCTATCCCAGAAAGCTACAGATATCGGTGGGAGTAAGAGGTCTTGGCTAATTTTTAACAGCCTCAGTCTTCCAGGGGTCCACCTCCACACCCTGATTGGACACAACATGACCCAAGAAGGTCACTGATCTAAGCCAGAATTCACACTTGCTAAATTTGGCATATAGCTGATGTTGTCTAAGTACCTGCAATGTTAGTCTCAAATGATGTTCATGATCTTTCTTGGTCTTAGAGTAGATGAGGATGTTATCAATGAATACTATGATGAAAGAATCAAGGTATTCACGGAAGACTCAATTCATGAGGTCCATAAATGCAGCTGGTGCATTAGTTAGACCAGCTCAGCTTTCTCAATCTCCGTGGCTCCCATTGCCACCAGAATCATTTGGACCTCCTCCACGAACTCCTGAGGATCCTCCGCAATCTTAGATCCAATAAAGATTGGAGGATTCATCCTCATAAAATCCCGCAACGTGTTTGCCATATTGTGGGCTGCTGGGTTCTCCCGCTAAACCTCCTGTCTATTGGCCTGGTCCGTCGTCGCCTGGACCTGCACAGTGATGGCTTGAGCAATTTGTGCCAAAGTGGTCCGCACCTCCGCATCAATCAACCCAGCTGGGTTAAATGGCATGGCCACTCCTGCAGCTCGAGCCTGGGGTGGAACTTGGTTGCCCCCAGTAGCTGCTCCTAGTCTTCCCCGACCATCGTTCCCCCTTGTGTTCATTTCTAGAAAAAAAATAAGAATTCATATTAGATACGCGCATAACATCAAGAAATCAGACATTAAGGGTAGCACGATAAGATCAGAAGAAGGGAAATTTTTCCTATGCATCATGCAGTCTCTAATTCATGATAGTGGTGAACTTCACTACCATAACTAAGAAACTACTCGATGTGGTTGATGTGAACTTATTATGCTTGGAATTTAACCTAAGGCTCTGATACCATGTTTGTCACGATCGGGGTCTAGACCCTAGCCGAAACCAGCGTCGTTGACCTCTCGGAGGTCGCAGACAATCCTACATACGTCCTCATTACATCGTATAGGTTAATTTTAGCGGAAAATTTAAAAAAAAACATGCTTAGCCGAGGCCCTATTTCCAGATTTCTCTCATTTTTTGTTTGAGACCAAGAGGGTGTGTGATCGAT
The DNA here is from genome assembly GCA_022817965.1 of Solanum lycopersicoides. NCBI lineage: Eukaryota > Viridiplantae > Streptophyta > Magnoliopsida > Solanales > Solanaceae > Solanum > Solanum lycopersicoides. The sequence continues at coordinate 30,855,151 of CM040627.1, read as the reverse complement.
CCCCCACAACCTCATTTTATTTATTTTTACTCTTGCATGGACTGATCTTAATTTCGGCCAAGGACACATTGGTTCGAATCCCATGTGCCTCATTTCCTTTAATTATTTTCTAAGTTCTCTTACTCGGCTAAGACACAAGTTTAATTTCCCCTAACCTCACTTTTATTATAAAATTTTCAGTAGCTTTCATATGGTGAGGTGTTGGGTTCAATACCTAATGACCTCACACCTAAAAAAAAATGTAAAAAAAAAAAATTCAGACATGCTTAGCCGAGGCCAAATTTGCAAATTTTTGGAAATTTGGTCATCGTTTCTAGTCCATTTTTCTCAATCCTTTGTACGTTAGATTTTTATGACAATTCGCTGGACATTTCGTACATTATTACATGCATTTTTTCAAGTAATTTCATACAAAAACAGAAGGATCTAACATACCATTTTGATACTCCAATTCGTACCATTTTCATGGTCCAATTCGAGACCAAGAGACACGGCCACACACACACATTGCTCACGTTTATCATCACATAATTCTGAACATACATACATGAACATAATCATGACGAAAACCCGTTACATTCCTAAATTCTACCAGCAAACATACCCAACCTACAACAATTGATGAGAGCTAGTGACAGGGGCATGCAAAGGGGAACATTCCTAATTTTCGGATTAGAATTAGACTGAATCTTAAGGGTCTCTTGGGAAAGGGACCAAGAGGAAGAAAACACATACCTTTTTTGTCGTTTAACACCTTTCAAACCTGATGTCAAGTGCTGCCAACTCCCATGAAGAACAATGCTTCTCCAATGAAACCTCACGCGCAAACCGTTTGAAAAATATTTTCGCTTTTCGTTATTAGTTTAGTTTTTCTTTTGAGTTTTAGCGTACAAGTTCTTCAAGTGTGATGAAATTTGTTTTTGATTTTTTTGTTCTGTTTACTGATGATGAGCGTGAGAAAGAGAGTAGAGAGATGTGAGAGTAAGTTTAGGAGTAGGAGTTTTAGTTGAAGACTTAGTCAAACTAGGACTCTTTTAAATTAAAAAAATATGATTTTCCTTTACTTAAATCAGCAAATTAAATACCAATTAATTAAACTTGATATTGCTTCCACCAAGGATCGAACCTGGGTGGAGCTCATCTCGCGAAAATGGGTCAATTCAGGTCAACCCTACTCGAATTGTCCATTATTTTCATTAATTAATTAGTTAATTAATTAAATACTTAGGGTTATTAAAAAACTACCCCTAGCTTGGAAAAGACCATTTTACCCCTAGACCCTCCAAACCTAAGATTACCCCTTTCAAGTCCGGTTAAAACTCATCCGGGTGAATCTTAATATTCGGGTGCCCTACATGGCTGGACCCAACCTTGCCTAGCTCAACTAACTCACCAAGTTGGTTGGCTTGGCTAGTGCATAGGTTCTGAGGTCTGGTTCCAAGCGCATCAAGCCGTGTGGACTCGGTCTGATCTAGGCATTCTAGATACGTTTACGCATTACTTAGCATAGTCATTTTCGGGTTGTTACACGAAGGGTCATGAAAACCTTAGGGCAAAGCATAATCCCAACATAAGGAACAAAACCCTTTTCTTCCCCTTTTTTTCTCACTCTTAGAATAGATTCATGTCAGGAAGAGGAGCACCCCCTAGAAGTAACATCGTGTACTTGACCTTTCGAATGTCTTCTACAAGCCCATAGTTATAATTCATCACATTGTTATAGGTAAATTTTGCGGAAAATTTAAAATTTTCATAGCACATCATATGCTAGAAAATCACTTCCATTAGATATAAAATATATCATATTTACATAGTTAGACTCTAAGTCTCTTTGCCATCTTAGACTCAACATCATTAGAGTATATTAGGGACATGACCCTTATACCATAAAACATAACAAAACTAATACATGACTTTGAACATAAACTCAACATAGGACATCCTTGAATCTTAAGAATTCCCTTCTTTGAGCTTGGGAAAAACATATAAAGCCCTTAAGCATAGAGACATACTTTAAGCATCCATAACCTACACTTTGTGTAAGAAGGTGAAGAAGAATGGGGTAAGTACAAGAATGCACTAAGTATGGCAACCATGCAAAAATATGCGTTCAAAAGGGACATTTGTCTTTGAAACCATGCATCATGCCTTTTGTGTAAACTTAATAAAACTATGATACCAAAAGCATCATACGATTCACATACTTCATATAGGCATATTCAATGGTCAAGCATCATATAAAACCACACATTGCATTTAAGGCATATTAGTCACCACTTTACAGTACGGTTTATCCAATTACAGTGAGTTCATTTTACTTTATTTTCTTAACTTCTCAAGTAACACTCTAGTGAAACTTGGTACAATGAATCACTTTAAGGCAACAAGGTACTCATACATTAAACCTTCATAAGCCAACACATATCTTCATAGAAGTATAGCCCATCATAAGACACATTCATGTCAAGACTCCCAATACCATTACAGCAAACCATATTTGCACATATGCAATCTTCAATAAACATAGACCATTATAAGACATTATTTACGACCCCAATCTAATTCTTCTAGTGCAATTTATGTGTGAAGCCCCATAACCTCACACATACTTAGTAACCCTATCATGAGACCACAAGGCTTAACATGTACTTCATACACCTACCATGATACTTTATCCAACTACATGCATACCAAGTAGGACCTTCATCATATAGTCAACAAAACCAACATTATACATATAGGGTAAGACCACATCATATAGACTCGTTAAGACTTATACCATGCATTTCATCGTAATAAGTACATAACATTACAATGACATGCATAAGGAACATTAACATAGTTACATACATTAGAACACCTTCCTAGAACTCCCTTCAAGATCTACTCATGCAATGCATAGGCAAAGTCCCATACCCTAACGTACACTAAGCAACTTCCCTTAGCTTATCCTAGTAAGTGTCTTTACATTACTTCCAATGTCCCTTTTACTTTAGGGAAACTATAGCTTTAACCGACACTAAGACCATGGGTGCTAAACATGAAATTTGGTGTCGTAGAACCTCATACCAAGAAGAGGTGCTCTACATAGCCAAAGTAGAACATAAACATCATACGGGCATATTAGGTGATATCACTTTCTAGATCCTATTGGACAAGCATAGTTTATGGAACTTGGAGTCATATATGGAAACCCTTTTTATGCCTAGTGAGGCATTGCAGGTATCCACCTCATGATAATTATGGTGAACCTACCTTCCCACATTGGGAAGGGACACCCGTCAATTTCAAGTTCACTCGGTGCTAAGCTAAGTTCCCTTTATTGAAAAGTATTTATTACGTTACTTTATAAACTATAAACTTTAGGAAAATTAACCCCTCATATGCTTAGCTTATAGGTTATAGATGAGAGATTCCTTTCATCAACCTAAATCATGTGAGAAACCCTTTCACATGCACATAGCATATTCAAGCACCATCTAGTTTAGGATACCCTTTAGAACACATTTTAAGAGCCCCTATATTGACTAGATCATCATACAAGAATCATAGACATACTTCATGTGTGTGTGTAGACATGTATGTGAGCAAACCTTTCACATAAAAACCCTTAGGCCACACATGTTCATACTTGTGATTCATTCATGCATAATAGTATAGGTGTAACTATATTAACAATCCTTTCATACAAAGACACTTAGAAAATATGCATATTCATAATTCATCATATCATATAATACATGTTAATATCTTAATTAGGCATTTATAATCATGTACATAGATAAAAATCATAGGAACTATCCTATCAAGGCACACATGTGCAATGCATAGACAAGGTCACATTCTTTTTGTTCATACTAGTACACCTATCAAGTAATCCTAGTTAAGTGATACATAACATAGTTCATGGATATATCATTACATGCATAGTAGTAGACACAAGTGCATATTAGAATACCCTTTCACTAGACACCATGAACCTATACTACTTGTAAGCATGCATGAGGTGTATGTTTGTTTACATTTCTCAAAATTATCACATAATGGATATCAAAATCACATTGGGGCATCCACACTCTTAGGACCACAATGCACAACCAAGCATAGACCACACAACACATAATAGCATAGGAGACAAGATAACTTCAACACTTGTAACCAGGACACCTACCACTAGCTAATCACATATTCACATAGGGTACATAGGCAGGGGGTCATTCGCCATTTATACTTCATAATTGGAAGCATATACAACATACTAACATATCACACACATGCTCATAACATTAGCAACACAACCTAGATCGTAGACTAGAATGGAAACTCCGCATAAGCTTCACATAGTGCGATCATAATAACCACACACTTACATAACATCAAATTGCCTTCAAGTCCATGATCAACACATATATAGCTTGAGAAGAAGTAAAACCGCCACCAAATGCGGACCATACCACACAATGTCATACAAGGCCAATTCTATAGAGAAGTAGAATAAATAGGACAAACTCACCAATTCTCCAAGATTTAATCACCATTGATAAATCCTCATAATTCATAAATAATTCAAGTGTTGGTAAGTATATAAAAGTACACTAACAATATCGAAATCCAGAATTCAATTATCATAAGATCATGACCACATTATATACACTACATCATCAATCTATAGGAAGTAGAGGAATATAGGTAATTTTTACTAAATCCCTACACCTTGATCATCATTTATCACTCATAAAAAATTAACCATCAATTGAATGTAAAACAGTAGCTAAAGATATAATCACATAAACGAAATCATAATCCATAATCATCTCAACAAGATCACATTACTCACACTACATGCTAAATTGTGATTTTGCAAGGATCATGGTTTCATCATTAAATTTGATTGAAATTCACATTAAAACCAGTACATAGACATCAAATCATCATAAGCATTATTTTGAAATAAATTTGAGAAAGAACCATGGCTAGATTGAAAGATAGGAAGTTTGATCATGAACTTTCATTGAAAACATTGGAAAGAGCTCTTTAGATGTAAGATTATCTAAAGATGAAAGATCACCATACCTTATTGTAGGAGAAATACACGAAATATTCATGAAGAATCCATGGGAATCCAAGGTCCAATCTGTTCTTGAGCTTCATCTCGAATGGAGATTTCTAGAGAGGTTTGTTTTGGAGAATGAAGTCTAATTTTGAAATATCACCTGCGTTTGGGGTTTTGATATTTTAAACTAACTTAGTATGCCCAATAATATCTAAAATAACCACATAGTGTAAGCTTAGGACGTGGGGTGAATTTCCCATTCACCCCTTTCACTTAAATGTGTGCCTGGCAGATGACACAGGTTGCATCGATTGACAACCATCAACGCCCAGTAGGCCCAACGACGGGCCGTAGGTGGAATCCGTCGTTTGGGTCTAAGGGTTTTTCTTTGGCTGATATTTCCCCATCTAAGTGTGGGACGATGCTCACCCATCGAAGGTGCGTCGCCACACCTACTTACCGTCGTTTTCCAGTCATAGGTAGATACTGCCAAGGCAATGTCTAGGAAGACTTTGGGTCCTCCTTGAGGGACTCTTGTGGGGCTCTTGGATAGTCGTGCCTGGATGTTTCAAAAGTAAATCCACTAGTATACATATATAGACCTTCCATATCAGTTTCAACCATAACGAACACGTAAAATATGCTAAGTCAAACAAATACACACATGTACGTCTCAAGGCTAACTTTCAAACGTCATCAGACGTCCTTGGATGTTTGACCTCCAAATGACTTCTAATAAATAATAAATTGTTTAAAACACTTCATTAAAATGTTAACGGGCTTATAAGGCACATGTGATGCTCTAGACACCTTATTTCATTTTGGTTGTCTAACAATATCCCCCACTTGGGAGTATTCATCCTCGAATGAAACTTAGAATACTTTAAACGCAACAAGGACTTCAATGACCCATAGAGGAGCTTACAACATTCATAATATCATCACATTGAAGTCAATGCACCAAAAATATAAGGAACACCAATTTCAAACCATGTAGCAGTCAATCCAATACGAGCAAGCAAAACCTTTATTCACTCACTTTTTAAATGAATCAAATACATAGTCTCTTGTCATGTTCATAGGAGGAACATCATTCTCCTAATCCTAACATGGTCTTTAAACTTCATTTCATTAAGAGCTTATAATGTATGATCACACATAGGGAGATTCCACATTACTCAAGAAGAAATTAAGCACCCATACTTCAATGCACATAAACTTAAGTCAAATAGGTCAACAATGGATTCTTATTAGTTAGGCATAATGTCATGAGGTACATACTCAACCATACCATGCTTAGTTATGTTTAGGGAGAAATGTGCTTCTCCTCAACACACATACAAGTCTCATGAGTTCACACCAAAGCAAGGCACCATGGTCAATTCATTTTAAATGAGAAGTTCTCAACCTTTAAACCAAATCATGCTTAAACTTTCGTCAGAGTGAAGTCAAGATGGTAAGTCACACCACACACATTACAACAATAGGAAGTCATTTCACAAAATTTCAATTTATACCATGACAATAGTTTTCATAAACATGCATCTTTTAGGGAAATTCTTACAATTTATAGGCACACACAAGGACATTGGCTAAACATACCTTCACTGCTGAAGAGTGAGCCTACATTCATACTTCCCAAATAATAAAAGTCACATAATATTCAAGAGACTCATCATTTTTTATTTTAATGAAACTCAATTTCTCATTGATGTCTTCGAACACCACATGACATCAAAATGCTTCTTACCTTATCTCAAGAATTTAAATGCACAACTAACATATAAAGATGCACAATTTACAAGAGAAAACATGAATTTGATCAAAAATCCTTTTTTAATGCAATTTAGAATCTTCAAAACATGTTTAACATAGCGTCAATTAAGACATACATTACATATGGAGAACATGCAACTTATACTTTTATGAAAAGACTCCTATCCTGAACAAGCTACTAGGAACCCTTTGGTGTCAGGCTCAAGTAAGAATCGATGGACAAGATAGGAATATATATCACGTTACTACTCACATCACCATCACCCACTTAGGGTAAACCCCTTTTAGATCAAGTTAACCCAACCCCAAGAGGATTTTAGCTTAGCAACCTTCATCATCATCACCTAAAGATGATTTCCAACCTAAAAGGACATAGAGTAACTCAACATAGGGAGATCAAGGGCACATAAAATCTTACCACTTAGGCACTACCCAACTTGTAGTATGCCTAATCACATCATCCTCTTGAACACCAAGGTCAAGGCAGGTCAAAACCAACCTTTCATACTCTTCACTCATGAAGACTAGACATCATTGAGGGTTCTTGATGCTAATCTCACATGAAGAAACCTACAAACTCAAACATCAAAGGAATAATACATCAATGATCATCATTCCTAAAAGTTCAACAGTTAAATGGAATCCATAACATTCAAGTTAGTTCATACTATCCAACCACATAAGATCTAAACTATACCAGGAATACCAATGGTCATAAAACCATAGGGGAAACAATAAAGGACACTTATCCATAAGGACTCTTTCTTTTCATTCAACACTTGTGTAAGTTAACTTCTAGGTCATTCCAACCCACATAATAATTCTACAAGATAAGAACACTACCTTGACTTCAAGGATTAATCTATACAAAGGACTCCAATCCATACAAAGCAACTATGAGACATTACACACATAATAAGGCAATATTCATCTTTAGTTATTTACCACACTTCTTTAAAGTGTTTCAAGTCTAAACCATATCATAAGACTATTATCATGAAAAATCATAAAGAAACTTATAATACAAAAAGGAAGCTCAATTTAACTAAACTTCTTTAATAAGCTATAACCTTATTATAACATAAATCTTCACATAACATGTCATTTCTCATAAATCATATATATAGCCATAAATGGCATCACATCATCAAAGCATGCCAAAATTCACGTTTAGACATACTCATCAAACCATAATACAATAATAAACATCAAAACTCACCTTTTCTCCCTCAAGAATAGAGGTACCATCTCATCCAAGCAATCACATCTAAAATACCACCGAACAAGAAAAAAAATGACAGAGATCTTATAGATTTAAGTTCTATGGCACGACATTAGAATGATGAAGAAAGGAAACTCTATCGTCCTATAGCCTCTCGCTTATGGATGTGTCGCGACTTACCACAAATAAACGAGAATATTATAGACGTGGAAATATGAGACTTTTGGACCCTAAAACCACTTTTATAACCTGACTCTTATACCACGTTTTTCATGACCGGGGAGCACCCCAAATAAGTAACATGGCGTACTTGACCAGTCGGCGGTCTTATACAATCCCATAGTTATCATTCATCGCACTGTCATAGGTAAATTTAGCTTAAGCTTTAAAACTTTGATAGCACATCATATAATAGAACATCAGTTCCATTAGATATAAAATATATCATATTAAAATAGTTATACTCTAAGTCTCTTTTTCATGTTAGCCTCAACATCATTAGAGTACATTAGGGGAACGACGGTTATAACATAAAATATAACTAAACTATTATATGATTTTGTACATAAACTCGACATAGGATGTCCTTGAATCTTAAGGATTCCCTTCTTTGAGCTTGGAAAACACATATCAAGCCCTTCACCATGTAGACATCCTTTAAGCGTCCATAAACTACACTTTGTGTAAAAAGGTAAAGAAGAATGGGGTAAGTACAAGAATGCACTAAGTATGGAAACCATGCAAAAATATGCATTCAAAAGGGACATTTTGCTTTGAAACCATGCATCATGCCTTTTGTGAAAACTTCATAAAACATTGATACCATAATAATCATACAATTCACATACTTCATATAGGCATATACAATGGTCATGCATTATATAAAATCACACACTGCATTTAAGGGATATTAGTCACCACTTAATAGTATGCTTTATCCAATTACAGTTGTCACGACCCAAAAGCACCTCCTAGAAGCTAGGGAAAACCCTCCGATCGTGGCAAGGTGTACTTGACCCTTTTGGGTCTCATACAAGCCCTTTAACTATCATTCATTACATAAGACATGAAAAGTAGTGCGAAATTTAAAACTTTTCACGAATAATTTAATAAAGGAAGTGTTTCATAAATACTTAGAGAATCTCATCGTCAAAAGCCAACTTAAAGACGCGACATAATATCTTAGGGACACGGCCCTATACATTGAAAGAAAATACATAATAAGTCTTAATAATAAAACTAGGAAACATAGACTATGTCCTCGAGTATATGAGGACATACCAAATCTTGAGATTTCCCAAGATTCACCTTCAAACCTTCAAAAGCTTCCGACCTATACTAATAGAATATAGAAAAGTATGGGGTTAGTACAAAACAATGTACTAACTATGGCATATACAAAATCATGTAAAAATGGACATTTTGGTAAGATAAGCTTTCATGCCAAATAAATAGAACATACGTGAATTTAGAAGCAAAACAACATAAGAAACATCATTTAACACTTAGAGAAGGATTTCCATAACTTTTGCAAAAGAGTGCACTTTACAGTGAAGTTACCCAAAATATTACAGTAAGTACATTCACATTACAGTGAACTATTTAGACTCCAAAAATGGTGAACCTCCAAAATATTGCCAATGAGGAGGTGAACTCATTTCTGTAAGACTTTCCTAACCGAGGTTATCCTAAGTCTTTCCAATGTATGACATGAAGAAAACGTCTAAACACCTCCTTCAATACACACCAAGGAGTTCCTTAAGACAACCCACCATGAGCTTACTCACCTCGGGAGAACAAGCCACCACTCAATCACAAGACATTAGAAGAACACCCATCAAAACAACAAAGACTTCCCTTTCAGAATGCCTACTTATTGCAATGAGTAGATGGCGTCCCATACCACCACCTACCCTAAGTAATACACTCGTTTAGAAGGTTTGACACCAAGTCTTCCCTTTCGGAAGGTCCTACTTAGTGCAATGGATAGATAGCGTCCCATACCACCACATACACTAAGTAGCACGTTCTTTTAGAAGACTTAGTTCATTCAATTCACATAAGACTCACCAAGACTCCCCTTTCGGAATGCCTACCTAGTGCAATGGATAAATAGCGTCACATTCCACTACCTACCCTAAGTAGCACATTATTTTAGAAAACTTAGTGCTTTCATTTCTTTTGTGGGGGTTATCTTAACCAACATAGACCATCAGATCTAGACATGGAATCCCAATATTAACCCCTATCGGATGAGGGTCCTCACTTTCGTAGAGTAAGGTCATACTTTTTAGCTTTTACATTGCTTTCCCAATTTATGCGGGCACATAGTTAAGGGATAACGAGATTGCTACTATGTAAATTATTCTCTACTAACGAGGAGTAATCATATCAAGAGTTACATTGGAATTCAACATCTCAACTCACGAAGTGTAACCCACCTCTTCTTCATATCCTCTCGGTGCTACGCATAACTCCCCACGGATTCTCAACATTATAAACTATAGGTTAAGGATAACTAGTGAATACCATATCTCAACTCACGAAGGGCATTCATCCTTCAACCTATCTTATAAAGCTCATTAGAAATAGTGAGGTTGCTACTAAACACTTCATTTCAACTCACGAAGAGTGTTCACCCCAAAACTCCCCTTTTTACTCGAACTTAGCTTCATACATTCATTTAAGTGTGTGTGTACATGTGAGCACACCTTGCACATAAGCATCATTTAATTCATATTTCATTCTATACATGATTAGACCTTCTTTCATTACATCACACACTTTAACATACTTTACATATTCATATGAGTCATTTAGGCATACTCTCTAGCCTACTTCATAAAATAGTCTCATAAAACGCATTTAACAAGAATAACATCATTTTCATCCTTACTTCACATAACAAGCCTTCATGGCCTTATTCACAATGAAAAAGTAACTTAACATTCATATAAGTCAAGTGAACACCGCCACCAAGAAGGTGGATCATACCACTCAAGAGCATTTCATAACCAAAGCTTAATCAACATAACCAACTTACCCTTCAACCAAATCTTCCATCACCTATATAATTTTTCTCTATAATTCATCATAAATTAGACCTTTGGGAAATACCTAAACATCAATAACAACATAACTAAAGTAGAGTTCAAAGACTACAAAACTAAGGTCATTTAACCCGTTTCTTAAGCCAACATTTGATGAAAAGCTTTAACATGATTTCATTGAAGTTTTATCATTAATATAACCAACTAACATTAGAAAAATCATTTTTGAATCATTAGAAACGTTTTCATGCAAGACCCATATTTCGATTTGAAGATACAAGAAACTAGGGTTAGAAACCCTTTTTGAAAATCCATTAGAAGGGACTCCTTGAATGGATACCATACCTCACATAGAAGAAAACCCGTGGATTTTTTATGAATAAAATCCCACAAACAGCTATCCTAGTTCCTTCTTGACTTCTAGTTTCCATGGTGACTTGAGGGAGTCTTCTAAGGGAGAGGGTTTCTGGGTTTTAGGAAGTGGAATCTAAAATTAGGAATTAGGGTTTAAAACATCTTAATATACAAAATAAACCCTAAAATAAACGTCCTAAGGTCATAAAAGACTTGGGGTGAATTTACCAAACACCCCAAGACTTAACAGGAAACTTACAGTTTTTGGGGCAGTCTCACAGACAGACCAGCCAATGGACCGTTTTTCAATCAATGGACCGTTGGTGGGGTATCGTTGGTTGAGACATAACTCCATTTACAAGCATGCCATCCTGCCTTGCAGGGCCAATCTACTCCCTTGGTTAACGGACCATTGGTTGACCAACGGACCGTCCCTTGGGTAGTTGTTTGGTCACTGTTTTGGCAGCTTGTTGCCAAGAGGTGGAGTCCTCTTCTAGGGACCCTCGTGGGTCCTATGAGGGGTCATACCCTGACGTTAAACCACTAAACTAAGTTATCTAGGTCTTAGGATCATCCCACACAAATTTCAAACAAAACGAACACGTAAAACTCACTCAGAAACCTCAAGACACAAGAACACTTTCTAAGGAATATCTTCCGAACGTCATGGACGTTCTTGGTCGTTTGAACTCCAAACTTAACCACACTTCACACATTACCTAATAACACTAAGAAAAATTCATGAAGCTCTAGTTCAGCTTAGTTTGTTTTAGGGCGTTACAACAGTGAGTTCATTTTAATTTATTTCCTTAACTTCCCAAGTAACCCTCTAGTGATACTTGGTGTAATGCATAACTTTAAGGCCACAAGGTACTCATACATACAACCTTCATAACCCAACACATAACTTCATAAAGTATAGCCCATCATAAGACAATTCATGTCAAGACTCCCAATACAATTACAATAAGCCATATTAAACTTTGACATATGCTAACTCCACTTAACATAGACAATTATAAGACCTTAGTCACGATTCAAATCTAAGTCTACTAGTACAATTTACGTATGAAGACCCATAACCTCACACAGACTTAGTAACCCTATCATGACACCATAATCCTTAACATGTACTTCATACACCAACCATGATACTATAGCCAACTACATGCATACAAAGTAGGACTTTCATCATATAGTCAATAAGACCAACATTATGTATATAGGGTAAGGCCAAATCATTTAGACTCATTAGGACTCATACCATGCATTTAATCATAACAGTAGACAACACTACAATGCCATGCGTAAAGAACATTAACATAGACATATACATTAGAACACATTCTTAGAACTCCCATCATTAGCTACTTGTTCAATGCATAGGCAAAGTCACATACACTCACCTCTAGTAAGAACCTTCCCTTAGGTTATCCTAGTTAGGGTGTTTACTTTACTTCCATTGTCCATTTTACTTTAGGGAAACTATAGCCTTAACCGACAGTTTGACCATGGGTGATAAACATGGAATTTGGTATTGTAGAACCTCACACCAAGAAGAGGTGCTCTACTTAGCCAAAGTAGAACATTTACATCATACTAGCATATTAGGTGATATGAAAAGCTATATCCTATAGGGCAAGCCTAGTTTATGGAACTTGTAGGAATATAAGGAAACACTCTTTATTCCTAGTGAGGAATTGTAGTTATCCACCACATGACAATTATGTTGAACCTACATTCCACATTGGGAAGGGACACCCCTAAATTTCAAGTCGACTCGGTGTGAAACTAAGTTTCCTTTATTGAAAAGACTTTATTATATTACTTTATAAATTATAGGCTTTAGGAGAATTAACCCCTCATATTCTTAGATCATAGGTTATAGACGATACCGGCGTCGTTGACCTCTCAGAGGTCGCAGACAAGCCTACATACGTCATCGTTACTTAATCTAGGTTAATTTTAGCGGAAAATTTGACCTTTTTGTTACTTAACATTCATATAAGACATTCTACTTAAACTCATAAACGTTCACAATCAACCATCTAATATTAAGATCATCAATACTGCATTAAGTGTATACCTGCCAAAATGGCACCAATACAATGTCTAAAATAAGATCAGAAAGAAACGTCCTCGAAAGCGTCCTCAAAAGCATGAGGGCCTACCAAGTCCGGATGAATGCTCCACGTCCGGATAGCTTCAGCGTCGACCTGTAAGATCTAACGTCCACATGTGCCTGCACCTAAAAATGTAGAGTTGTATGGGATTAGTACACACTTGTACTAAGTCTGGGTATATGCAAGCACACACCAAGGACATGCGTGATTAAGAAGAGTTCTCTCCTAACGATATGAATTATAGAAAGTCAAGTCAGTGGACTTGCCAAATTTGGATTAGGAAAGTCATGTCATGAGAGTAACATGCATCATCATACTTATCATTTTGCAAACAACACATAACATATTGCACATATCATATCACATAGTTCATATCATTCTTTGATATGCCATGAGACCTCGGAATCATGGACTTGACATTAGGATTTCCCAAAATGAGGGCTCAACATATGGGACCTCAACTAGGTAGCCTTCTTTAGCAAATATAGAGTCTGCTTCATTCATTCATACGTACTTCATTTTCATTCTTCTAATATACTAGTGCAACCACCAGTCATACCTAGGATATAGTTTAAGGCTCTCATCGGGTTCGCTGTGCAATGACCAAGAATAACCTAGTGTCATTACTTAAGTCTAGCTCACCTCTTGATTATCCTATCCTAACACCTTTGGTATCGTTCATTTCATTATATGTATTCTTTGAGGCTGGCCTCATTCTTTCTTTGGGAACTTTAACCTTAACCGACATAGATCATGTGAGCATCATGAAATCCAGTGTTTAGCCCCACACCGAAAAGAGGTGGAATCACCGGCCAAAGTGAAAAAAAATATGCTAGCGTATATAAGGAATTGAACCCTGCTAGATCCCTATATGGCAGTATAGGTTCAAAGACTTGGAGATATAAGGAGACCCATACCCGGCATGCCGTACAGTCTCATCTCATCACATTTACGTGAACCTCCGCCCTTCCCGAAGAAAGGCATCACCACTCATAGCTAGCCTATCGGTGCTTAGTATAAAGTTCCATTACATTCAACTAATACATCATGGAAGCTGGCTTCTAGCATGAGGACATCATAGCTCATTAGATTATTTCTGTTCTCATCATTAGTATTAAGTATGCATTAACTTCAATACTTTCATTAGAGTGTTCATAGAGACTGGTCTCTTCATTAACTTTACACTCTCATAGGTGAGTACGTTTTGGTAACATTTAATTAGGCTCATTTGAGATTGTTCTCATCTTTCACATTAGCCTCTTATCATGTTGTAAAACATTCTTTAACTTTAGCACATTTACTCTTAATAATTACTCATCACTTTTCGTGAATGTTCATTTCATCGTATGCCAATGCACTTGGCTCTTTAGTGTGTGTCACATTCTTACTTGACCCCTCTGGGGTTTCATTATCTCATCACATAATATCTTAGGTTCACTTACTTTTTAAATGTATGCTAGACTTATGAGTCCACACATACAAGCCATGAGGCTTCATTCATAGTGTATATAAGTGATTCATATTTACCAAAGATTATGTGGTACAAGACTTATGCATCTTGTAGGTATGCCAAGATATTGATTTCGATCTCTAGAGGCAGCATTCATTAAATAATTGTTTACGTATGACTTATGTGTCAATACGGAATTGGGGAAGGGAACTCGATTTCGAATCCCTTGGGCAATACTTAATCTTATATTAAACTTGGTGATTGCATTTTTCAGATTTGGGGGACCCTAGTTCGATCCCCATCAGCCCCATAATATTTCCTTTATTTTTCTCCTCTATTTTTCGTCCAAGGCATGGAGGTTATGGGATCAATCCCCACAAGCTCATTTTTTTCTATAAATTTATCTTTTAACTTGCTCACCTATCCAAGAGGTTGTGGGTTCAATCCCCATTCACCTCATTTTATATTTCTCCTTTATTTTCCTCCTAACTCTCTCATCTATTCAAGAGGGTGTGGCTTCAATCCCCACCTCCACATTTATTTTTCTCCTTTATTTTTCTCCTAACTCTATCATCCATTTAAGAGGTTGGGGTTCAATACCCACTCTCAACATTTGTTTTTCTCCTTTATTTTTCTCCTAACTCTCTCATCCATTAATGAGGTTGGGGGTTCAATCCCCACTCTCCACATTTATTTTTCCATTCATTTTTTTTCATGGAATTTTCATATAATTTACATTTGGTTAGGTCTTGGGTTCCATTCCCAATGACCTCACAATTTTTAAAATTTTTTAAAACATAGTCATTTTTCTCATATCTTGGCCGAGACTACAAATAGCAAGCTGGAAATTTGGTCTCTTCCAATCCATTTTTCTCTCATTCTTTTGTTGATTTTTTTGTAGCATTTTGAGTGACATTCAGTCAGCCACCTTAACCTTTTAAGAACATCATGTTTTTTGCATTTTTACACATGCAAAACACAACATTTAACATACAAACTTCAGGCAGCAAACATAGTCAAATTTTCAGCACACACATGCTCAAAACAGTCCACTTAATACACTTTTCCGGAATATATTTTTCATCCTTTACATGATTTTCTACCACACATTTAACAACATAATCACAACCAGACCTAACATTTATCTACCAGAAGATATACCAACGCATGCTTTGAATCGTTCAAAGGATCTAATGATAGGGGCATGCAACGGGAACAACCTTGGTCTTTCAATCGCGATTTAAACTGAACCTTAAGGGTCTCTTGGGAAAGGGAACAAGAAAGAAGAAAACCCATGCCTTAATGTCGTTCTAAATCTGTTTAAATTCTGCCAATTTACCATGAAACCAAGCCTCACCACCGAAATTTCAAGAAAAATCCCGTCAATAAATTGTTGTTGATTTTCGTTTTTAACTTAGTTTTTCGTTTAAGTTTTTGTGTGTAAGTTCTTCAAGTGTGAAGAACTTTGTTTTTTTCCTGATTTTTCTCTTTTACTGATGATGAGAACGCGAAAGAGATGGTGGTGGGTTTTAGACGTGAAAGAGAGAGAGATGTGAGGTAGTGTTCTCTTAGAACTAGGACTTTAGGCAAGACTTAGTCAAATTAAATATCTTAATTATTAAATAATAATTAATAATAAAAATCTGATTTTCCTTTTATTAAATCAGCTATTGAATATTAATTAATAAATTAATTCAAAAAATTAAATAATCAAATTAAATCATTGCTTCCACCAAGGCTCGAACCAGGTGGAGCCAGATTTTGCTTAAAGGCCAATATTGGCCCTTTCTCCCCAAAATGCCCCTCCACATATTAATTAAATAATTAATTAAATTTTTAGGGTAATTAAGATACTACCCTTAGCCAGGAAAAAGACCATTTTACCCCTAGACCTTCCAAAATTGAGATTTCCCCTTTTTAAGTCGTTAAAGACTCATCTGGGTATATCTTCATATTCGGGTGCCCTACATGTCTGGACCTAACCTTTCCTAGCTCAACTAACTCACCAAGTTAGTTGGCTTGGATTTTGCGGAGGTTCAGGTTCAGAGGTCCGGTTCTACGCGCATCAATCCGTGCGAACCCGGTCTAATCGTAGGCATTCTAGACACATTAAGCATTACTTAGCATATATTTTTAGGGTTGTTACATTATCCTCCCCTTAGGAACATTCGTCCCCGAATAACACTACTCTTTACTAGCAATAAGTAAGTCATCAATAGAACGTATGCATACATAGGTAATTCAATACTCCCCATTGGTGAATATCTGATTCACATATTAACATGATGGTGCACATCCTTGAAACCTACTAGCAGCTTCACATTAATAGACTAAGGAACTCTTTCCTAACTAGTCTCATCAAAGTATACAACATAAGTAAACATATAAGTCACACAAATCAGCAACCAACATGATGACTCAAACATATTAACCTTATACTAGTGCATAAACACCATACACAATCAAATACATGAAAGACTAATTAAGGCTACGCACCCGAGACTTCAACAGAAGTGCCTTCCCTTGCACCCCTAGACTTGAGTGCGAAGAATCGTATCCTCCTTGGATCCTCTTCACTTGGACTCTTAGGCTGAACTCCCTCCTTCCCTTGTTTTTTACTTCTCCTATTCGGACAATGCTTCACCATGTGACCCGGTTTGCCAAAACTGTAACAAGCGTTAGAGCTCATCATACACATTTCTCCATGTAGTTTGCCACACTTCCTGCAAGGTGGCCTCTCCTGAGGTGTATCTACTTCATTGTTTCTCTTAACTCTAGAATCGGAATCCCTATCATAGCGACCCTTGGATGAACTTGACTCCCCTTGGTGGGAGAGTCCCTTCTTAAACCTGGGCTTATCCCTGATTTCAGTACTACTCTTCCTTGAAAAATTCTCCTCAGCTTGCCTTGACCTGTTCCCTTCCCTAGTGTGCTTCCTCTTCTGCTTTCCTCCATTTACTGGATATGGACCATAAGCCTGGAAAGTTCCATGTTGTCATGCAACATAGCTTCCCTACACTCCTCCTCGAGATCCTTAGCAATCCCTGTCAGGAATATACACATCTCGTCTATGCTGTTAGACACAAGAAAAGTGGCATACCTTGATAATTTTACAAACTTCAGGGAATACTCCATGACTGTCATCGATCCCTTTTAAGGTTGATAAACTCCTCAACCTTGGCCTCCCTCATCTCCCTGGGGAAGAATCTCTCCAGGAAGGCTGTCTTAAACAGCTCCCACATGACTGGAATTCCTCCCAAAGCTCGGCTATCCTGCCACATCTCGCACCAAGACTGTGCAACATCCTTGAGCTGATAGGAAGCCAGCTCAGCATTCGCAGTAACTGTGGACCCTATGGCCACCAAGATCTTATGTACCTCATCTATAAACACCTGGGAATCCTCTGAAGTCTTGGACCCTGTGAAAATCGGAGGATTCATCCTCGTAAAATCCCATAGTCTATCTGCCATGCTACGTACGGGTGGGTTCTCCCGCTGAACATCCTGTTTGTTGGCCTGCGTCGTCATAGCCTGGTCCTGCATAGTGATGGCTTGAGCCATCTGAGCCAGAGAGGTCCGCACCTACGCATCAGTCAGCCCAGCTGGGTTAACTGGCATGGCCACTCCTTCAGATGGAGCCTGGGGTGGAACTTGATTACCCCCAGCAGCTGCTCCTCCTCTCCCCTGACCAGCGTTCCTTCTAGTGTTCATTTTCTTAAAAGAAATAAGAATTGATGTTAGACACGCTCATAACACCAAGAAATCAGACATTAGCAAAAGGCACGATAAGATTAGAAGAAGGGAATTTTTCCTACGCATCATGCAGTCTCTAATTCAGGATAGTGGTGCACTTCACTACTATGACTTAGAAACTACTCAATGTGGTTGATGTGACTTATTTTCCTCAAAATTTAACCTAGTGCTCTAATACAAACTTTGTCACGACCGGAGTCTAGACCCCAGACGAGACCGGCGTCGTTGACCTCTCAGAGGTCGCAGACAAGCCTACATACGTCATCTTTACTTCATCTAGGTTAATTTTTGCGGAAAATTTTAACTTTTTTTACTTAACATTCATATAAGACATTCTACTTAAACTCATAAACGTTCACAATCAACCATCTAATATTAAGATCATCAAATGAAAGAAATAGTTCAATACTGCATTAAGTGTATACTTGCCAAAATGGCACCATTACAATGTCTAAAATAAGATGAGAAAGAAACGCTAGTGGAACATACTCCATTAACTCAAACCTATATCTAAGCTAGAATATAATGTGCAAGCCTCCTCGAAAGCATGAGGGTCTACCAAGTCCGGATGAATGCTCCACGTCCGGATAACTTTAGTGTCGACCTGTAAGCTCTAACGTCCACCTGTGCCTGCACCTAAAAATGTAGAGTTGTATGGGATTAGTACACACTTGTACTAAGTATGGGTATATGCAAGCACACACCAAGGACATGCGTGATTAAGAAGATCTCTCTCCTAACGATATGAATTATGGAAAGTCAAGTCAGTGGACTTGCCAAATTTGGATTAGGAAAGTCATGCCATGAGAGTAACATGCATCATCATACTTAGCATTTTGCAAACAATACATAACATATTGCACATATCATATCACATAGTTCATATCATTCTTTCATATGCCATGAGAACTCGGAATCATG
Organism: Solanum lycopersicoides; assembly: GCA_022817965.1. NCBI lineage: Eukaryota > Viridiplantae > Streptophyta > Magnoliopsida > Solanales > Solanaceae > Solanum > Solanum lycopersicoides. Next base: position 30,835,450 of record CM040627.1, on the reverse strand, counting down.
GACTTGACATTAGGATTTCCCAAAATGAGGGCTCAACATATGGGACTTCAACTAGGGAGCCTTCTTTAGCAAACATAGAGTCTGCTTCATTCATTCATACGAACTTAATTTTCATTCTTTTCATATGCTAGTGCAACCACCAGTCATACCTAGGATGTAGTTTAAGACTATCATCGGGTTCGCTGTGCAATGACAATGAATAACCTAGTGTCATTACTTAAGTCTAGCTCACCTCTTGATTATCCTATCCTAACACCTTTGGTATCGTTCATTTCATTATGTGTATTCTTTGAGGCTGGCCTCATTCTTTCTTTGGGAACTTTAACTTTAATTGACATAGATCATGTGAGCATCATGAAATCCAGTGTTCAACCCCACACCGAAAAGAGGTGGAATAACCAGCCAAAGTGAACCAAAACATGCTAGCGTATATAGAGAATTGAACCCTGCTAGATCCCTATATTTCCAGTATAGGTTCAAAGACTAGGATATATAAGGATACCCATACCCGGCATGCTAGACAGTCTCATCTCATGAGATTTACGTGAACCTCTATCCTTCCCGAAGGAAGGCATCAGCACTCTTAGCTGGCCTATCGGTGCTTAGTATAAAGTTCCATTACATTCAACTCATACATCATGGAAACTGACTTCTAGCATGAGGACATCATAGCTTATTAGATGATTTCTCATCTCATCATTAGTATTAAGTATGCATTAACTTCAATACTTTCATTAGAGTGTTCACAGAGACTGTTCTCTTCATTAACTTTACACTCTCATAGGTGAGTACGTTTTGGTAACATTTACTTAGACTCATTTTGGATTGTTCTCATATTTTACATTAGCCTCTTATCATTTTGTAACCACATTCTTTAACTTTAGCACATTTACTCTTCATAATTACTCATCACTTTTCGTGAATGTTCATTTCATCGTATGCCAATGCACTTGGCTCTTTAGTGTGTGGCACATTCTTACTTGATCCCTCTGGGGTTTCATTATCTCATCACATAATATCTTAGGTTCACTTACTTTTAAAAAATATGCTAGACTTATGAGTCCACACATACAAGCCATGAGGCTTCATTCATAGTGTATCTAAGTGATTCATATTTACCCAAGATTATGTGGTACAAGACTTATGCATCTTGTAGGTATGTCAAGATATTGATTTCGATCTTTAGTAGCAGCATTCATTAAATAATTGTTTACGTATGACTTATGTGTCAATATGGAATTGGGCAAGGGAAGCCGATTTCAAATCCCTTGGGCAACACTTAATCTTATATTAAACTTGGTGATTGCATTTTCAGATTTGGGGGACCCTAGTTCGATCCCCATCAGCCCCATAATATTTCCTTTCTTTTTCTCTTCTATTTTTCGTCCAAGGCCTGGAGGTTGTGGGATCAATCCCCCATAAGCTCATTCTTTTTCTTTTAATTTATCTTTTAACTTTCTCACCTATACAAGAGGTTGTGATTTCAATCCCCATTCACCTCATTTTATATTTCTCCTTTATTTTCCTCCTAACTTTCTCATCTATTCAAGAGGTTGTGGGTTTAATCCCCACTCTCCTCATTTATTTTTCTCCTAACTCTATCATCCATTCAAGAGGTTGGGGGTTCAATCCCCAATCTCCACATTTATTTTTCTCCTAACTCTCTCATCCATTCAAGAGGTTGGGGGTTCAATCCCCACTCTCCACATTTATTTTTCCCTTCATTTTTTTTCATGAAATTTTTATATAATTTACATTTGGTGAGGTCTTGGGTTCCATTCCCAATGACCTCACAATTTTTAAAAAAATTTAAAACATAGTCATTTTCCTCATCTCTTGGCCGAGACTACAAATTTCCACTTGGTCTCTTCCAATCCATTTTTCTCTCATTCTTTTGTTGATTTTTTTGTAGAATTTTGAGTGACATTCAGTCAGCCACCTTAACCTTTTATGAACATCACGGTTTTAGCATTTTTACACACGCAAAACACACCATTTAACATACAAACTTCAGGCAGCAAACATAGTCAAATTTTCAGCACACACATGCTCAAATCAGTCCACTTAATACACTTTTCCGGAATATATTTTTCATCCTTTACAGATTTTCTACCACACATTCAACACATAATTACAACTAGACCTAACATTTATCTACCAGAAGACATACCAACGCATGATTTGAATCGTTCAAAGGATCTAATGACAGGGGCATGCAACGGGAACAACCTTAGTCTTTCAATCGCGATTTAAACTGAACCTTAAGGGTCTCTTGGGAAAGGGACCAAGAGATAATATAACCCATACCTTAATGTCGTTCAAAATCTGTTTAAATGCTGCCAATTTACCATGAAACCAAGCCTTACCACCGAAACTTCAAGAAAAATCCCGTCAAGAACTTGTTGTTGATTTTCGTTTGTACCTTAGTTTTTCGTTTATGTTTTTGTGTGTAAGTTCTTCAAGTGTGAAGAACTTTTTTTTTTTTTATGATTTTTCTCTTTTACTGATGATGAAAACGTGAAAGAGATGGTGGTGGGTTTTAGACGTGAAAGAGAGAGAGATGTCAGGTAGTGTTCTGTTAGAACTAGGACTTTTAGGCAAGACTTAGTCAAATAAAATATCTTAATTATTAAATAATAATTAATAATAAAAATCTGATTTTCCTTTTTCTTAAATCAACTATTGAATATTAATTAATTAAATTAATTGACAAAATTAAATAATCAAATTAAATCATTGCTTCCACCAAGGCTCGAACCCGGGTGGAGCGAGATTTTGCTTAAAGGCCAACTTCGGCCCTTTCTACCCAAAATGCCCCTCCACCATATTAATAAAATAATTAATTTAATATTTAGGGTAATTATGATACTAATCTTAGCCTGAAAAAAGACCATTTTACCCCTAGACCTTCCAAACTTAATTTTCCCTTTTTAAGTCCGGTAAAGACTCATCCGGTTAAATCTTTATATTCCGATGACCTACATGGATGGACCCAACCTTTCCTAGCTTAACTAACTCACCAAGTTAGTTGTCTTGGATGTTGCAGAGGTTCAGAGGTCTGGTTCTACGCGCATCAATCCGTGTGAACACGATCTAATCGTAGGCATTCTAGACACATTAAGCATTACTTAGCATATCCATTTTTAGGGTTGTTACAATAGATGAGAGAGTCCTTTCATCAACCAAAATAATGTGAGAAACCCTTCCACATCGACATAGCATATTGAAGCACCATCTAGTTTAGGATACCCATGAGAACACCTTTCAAGATCCCATATATTGACTAGATCATCATACAAGTATCATATACATTCTTCATGTTTGTGTGTATACATTTATGTGACAAAACCTTTCACATAAACACCCTTTGAAACATTCCAGAAAATCACATGTCTAGTAAAGAGCCCAATAGGTCTTTAAGAATGCGTATTGACGATACATAAGTATTCCAATACCCAATATTGAGAAAGATTGGGAATAGTATAGATAATTGGCTAAGGAGTAGTTGCCAATTTCTATATAATACCCAAATAAGAAAAATATTGGCATAGTAGAAAATATTTTCTTAAAGGGTGTTAGAAAAATTTTCTAAGTATTAATGAGCTTGTTTAAGAAATGTACTGCAATGAAGACCCTAGGATAAAATGCAATAGCTTAATTACACACATTAGGTACGAGACATCCATGTGTCAAGCCTAGGCGCCATAGCGCATGACCAATTAAAATGGGCATGTAGACTAAGCAGTGCCCAAGGACATAGTGAGGGTCCTTGGGACAATAAGTAAATATTCAAAATAGGACATCAAGAATAGTTAGTTAGTAAAGTACAACCAATCCATGTGCAAGCACATGCGCAAGTGGGAATCGGTAATAAGGAGGGCACCACCCTAACTGAATTCGGTTAGGGTAGTTAAGGAGCAGCATGTGCGGACGGGTCCCTCCATGTGGGGACTAACTTCCTAACAAACTTGTGTCCTAAATAACTGTCCTAACTAGCTAAATAACCTAGGACTAACCGAAATGGACCCACTAGTGCACCCGACAACCTAGGACTAAACCGGGTTGACACTAACCTAGTACTAGTTGAAGAAACAACCTAGTACCTAACCAAGGATGGTCCAAAAGGTTAGTTATGGTCCTAAAAACTTAGGGGGACCTTTAGTAATTCCCCTAGGTTACCTAATTAATTAATTTAGAAACTTAATTAATTAATTTAAAAGGTCTAAAACCGAAACTACAAAGGAAATTTCAAGATTTCAGTTAAGACAAGAAAGGGACAACCTAGTACCTAACCTAGTATGATCCAAACGATTATTTAAGTCCTAACGACTTAAGGGTACTTTAGCAATTAGATTAAGTAACCTAATTAATAAAATTAGAAATTTAATTAATTTGTTTAAATGGTGAAAATTAAATTCTTACACTAACCTAGTATAATTCAAGAAACATCCTAGTACTTAACCTAGGATGGTCCTAAATGTTTGATTATGGTTCCAATGACTTAGGGGTACTTTAGTACTTATCCTAGGTCCCTAAATTAATTAAATTGAGGATTTAATTAATTAATATAAAGTAAAAATGTTGACCGAAACCATAGACAACACCAATTTCCATATTTTTGGTCAAGTTAATATCTCATATGTTTAGTCAACTTAGGAAGGGCATTTTTGTAATTCGTTAATTAGTTTATTAAATTAACTTATTAAAACAAATTTTTATAATTCAATATCATTTTCTAAACCTAAAAATCACAATCAAAACGTTGAAACTCATGACGCTAAGGCAGTATGCGACAAACCGCAAGAAAACTAAGAACACTAGAGGCTTTTCTTGGGTGATTTCAAAATAGCTTCAAGGTCTCGTTGAAGGTGATCTTCGTAGATTAAATTCTACATAAGGTATGGGTTTCTCTCCAGCACTTTTTTCTCCAAGATAACTTTCTTTCCAACGATTCAAAGATCTTGAAAACCAGGGTTGTTCCCGTGTTCTCGTCGAACTCCTTGTCCCTAGTATCCTTTTCGATTCCATGTTGAATAGGTTAGAGATCATATTGATGGTATATGTTGCTGGCTGATCTTATGTGTAATGCTCTTGAATTATGAATGTCGATTAATCTATGAAGTTGTGATCGTATAAAGTTAAGTGGTTAAAACGTGAATCATGAATCAATGATGTGTTAGTTACACCCTTAATTGATTAAGTGTTGATGTGTTTGTACGAATGTTGTCTTGCTGTTATTGTGACGTTATGAAGATGTTAAAGTCATCAAATGCTAATATGATGATGTCCAATATGTCTAAAAAACGTTACCCTAAAGTCATTAACTAAGAATTGGCTTAAAAGACAACTATGAAATCACATCTTTAATGAATTGACTATTTGATTCCAATAAAATTGGCTAACACTACTTTGTCAAAACGAATGCATGCTAATGGCTAGGATCTTATGTAAATTATTTAAATATTGGCTAAAGGTTCATACATCTTCAATTAAAATATTAACATACGTAAAATTGGTCTATACCAACAAAATGGTTATGTAGTTTAATATCCAAATGTTGAGCCAATACTAATCATATGCCAATCTTGTGTAGTTAGAGTATCAAATGATATTATAAGCACTTCTAAAGTAACTCAATGAATCCATAACCAAGGGCATGCAATTCATTGGGACAACTCCCAACATGCTCTAAAAGAATGAACTATGAACACATGAAACTCATTGAATGAAGTGTTCATTGTCCATAAACGATGATATGAAGCTACTACACTAAAGTAAAGAAGTAACGTGAGTTATAACATAATTAAAGGGGTATAAATTAATTAAGTGACCAGAATGGGGTGTTAAATGAAGTGAGACAAGTCTTACTTACATCTAAGCTACTGTGTTAAAATAATACTCATGAATGAAGGTGTTAGAATGTGTGAGACTAGTCTCATTAATACCTAAGAATGATGTAAGGACAATTCACATTTCATCAATGTAAAGTAAGGATGATATGTAAGGACAATTCAATTTTCATCAATGTAAAGTAAGTATGATATGTAAGGACAATTCACATTTCATAAATGTAAAGTAAGGATGACAAGTCATCAAAAGAGTAAGTAAATATCAATCTAGAAGTTTTTTCCATAATGCTTGAGTCAACTGTACAAGATAAAGAAGATAATGAAAGTGTGCACATCACCGATAGACTAGTTATGAGCATGTTCTTGCACGTGTAAGTCTCATGAGGCGAGCCTACCATCGAGGTGGATATGTAGTCTCATTACGTCCCTAGTCTTCGAACTATGTCTAGCAAACATAGGAACTAGCCAGTGGTTTCCACCTAAGCGACCTAGGCATGTACGGTTTCACCTTGGCCGGTGATTCCACCCCTTTTTGGTGTGGGGCATACACTGGATTTCATGTTTAGCTCATATGATCTATGTGGGTTAATTCTCACGATATGTTCTTGGTTCACTATAGCCGTGAGCCACTACTTTTCGGTGTGGAGTGAAAACTTGAGATGGATTCTCCTTATCCGGGGATCACCCCTTTTTGGTGTGGGACAGACACTAGATTCCATGAGTAGTTGACACGGGTCTAGATTCATTTTAACCGGTGAATCACCTCTTTTCAGTGTGGCGAAGACACTGATTTCATGTTAGCTCGCATCATCTTATTCCCTGTGATGTCTCTATGAAAGTGAGAATGAATGATGATGATGGAACGTATGTTCAAAGTGATCAATGAAGAAGAGGTTAAGAATGTCAATTGCCAATATCACACTCATGAAGTTTCACCAAATAACGGGCAAAGCCAAATAAGATTGGCTTATGATGACTTTTTATATGATGCCAATAAAGGGAAGTAGAAATGTAACTAAATACCTCATAACTTCCCTAACATGAAAGTAATGAAATAAATGGAATGACCAATAAAATTGGCTTATGAAATATTAGTGAATACATCGAGTAAAGAATGACTCACTATAAGGTAGGGAAATCATTCCTTAGTCCTTGGATTACTTACATCGATTCATTGTGGGTATAGGACTATAATGAATCATTGCACTTTTAAGTAAAACATAGACAAAAGGAATTATCGAACTAAACAACAAGAAGAATAAAAAGATTGAAAATAAAACTAAGTATAGAGAGGTGAGCTCTCGGGTTAGGAAGATCAAATTTTCATATCTTCGCTCGAGTTGTTCTAAAATTATGTTCATGATACTAATGTCTTGTAATCATATAGAAAATGAGTTGTGCGCTTTGAATGCATTAAAATACATCATACTCATACCACAATTCACAACTAACGAATTAGGAAAGTCTAGTGATGTCACTTTCCAGAAATGGCATGTTGTTTAGGAAGAGCTTTCCTTGATCATTCAAGAACTTATGTTTATGTGTGCATACACCCATACTTAGTACAAGTGGTGTACTAAACCTATACAATTCACTATTTTTATAGGTTCAAGTCAGGGGACAGATTGACGACACTTGCAGCGGTTTGGACTTTAGCGTTTCCCCATACCATTTGGTAGGTGCTATTGATTTCGAGGATGCTACAACATAGTCTAGCGTTATATATGGACATAGCTAGTGGATGTTGTCCCTAGCGTTTCCTTCACAGTTTATTTCGAAGCTTTTTATAATAAGGCCATTTTTTGCAAACGTATTTATGAAATATTCATATTCTGTTTCGAATTGATTCTTTATGATAGATGGTTGTTCTCATTATGTTGAGCTTAGTATATGATGAAACTATGTAGCTACTATCTGAAGTCTAGGTATACTTCATACATAGAATTTTTTTAAAATTTTTTGCTAAAATTAACAATATGAATGTGATGAATGCAAGAAGAGGTTTGTGTGCGACCTCTAAGAGGTCAACGATGCCGGTTGCGATTTGGATTCAAGAATCTGGGTCATGAAAAACTTGATATCAGAGTATGAGTTTAAATTACCTGGGAGCTAAAGCTCAACACAACCACGTTACGTAGTTTCTGACTAATGGTTGTGAAGCGCGCCACATCCATGACTTAGAGACTACGTGATGATAGGAAATCTTCCCTTCTTCTACTCTTTATCGTGCTATCTAGAGCTTTGACACTTTGTATCATTATAAGTATCTAACTTCTTTCTTGTGCGAGAGCATAGAAGAATACACAAGAGAATTAGGATGTCCAAGTGGTCTAAGGTGCCAGACTCAAGATCTGGCCTTCCCAAGAAGGGGAAATGATGGAAATGCCCAGCGCGACGAAAGATGTGTAGTAAGTGTGGTCGTTCGCATGGAGGTGAGTACATGGTAGATTCTAAATGCATGCCACGGGTGTTCATAAAGAGGAGGAGGCTATGTTGGCTGCATATAAGCTCAAGGATGTGTCTCAGGTATGGATTGGCTCCATAAGTGTTATGCTACGATAGATTTTTGAAACAGGATAGTGAGGCTTCAGTTTCCAAATGAGTTAGAGCTAGAATGTGAAGAGCCTGGTTCAAATCCACTAGGCCAAATCGTTTCACATTTAAAAGCCAATAAGATGATAGCTTAGGGGTATTTATACCACTTAGTTAGAGTCAATGACTTAGATCAAGAAGTCCCTTCTATAGAATCAGTGTCAATAGTGAATGAGTTCCCAGATGTCTTTCCGGAGGATTTACCAGGAGTCCCTCTTAAACGTGAGATTGACTTTGGTGTTGATTTAGATCCCAAAACCAAGCCAATTTCAATTCCCCCGTATAGGATGGCACCAGATGAACTCAAAGAGTTAAAGTTGCAGTTAAAAGATCTACTTGATAAGGGCTTCATCCAGCCGAACGTATCCCCATGGGGTGCTCCAGTGTTGTTCGTAAAGAAAAAGGATTGAACCCTTAGAATGTGCATTGATTATCGGCAACTCAACAAGGTCACTATAAAGAATAAGTACCCTCTTCCCAGAATCGGTAATCTGTTTGACCAACTCCAAGGTTCAATTTTTTTTCCAAGATTGACCATCGGTCAGGCTACCATCATCTTAGAGTGAGGCGAGAAGACGTCCCTAAGACGGCTTTACGTACTAGATATGGGCACTATGAGTTTCTGGTCATGTCATTTGGTTTCACTAATTCACCATCCGTGTTTATGGACCTTATGAATAGGGTGTTCCAAAAGTACCTTGAATCCTTCGTCATAGTCTTCATAGATAATATTCTCATATACTATAAGTCTAAAGAAGATCATGAGGTACACTTAAGAAAGACATTGCAAGTACTTAGAGAACATCATATGTATGCAAAGTTTAGCAAATGTGAATTCTGGTTGAGATCAGTGACCTTTCATGGTCATGTTGTGACTGACCAAGGTATTGAAGCTTATCCTAAGAATGTTGAGGCGGTGAAGAATTGTCCAGACCCCTTACTCCTATAGATATTCAGAGCTTTTCTGGGTTTAGACAATTATTATCACAGGTTTGTGAAAGGGTTTTCCACTATTGCTGCACCATTGACCGCATTGACAAAGAAGAAGGCGATGTTTGAGTGATCCGAGAAATGTGAAAAGAGTTTTCAAGAACTCAAGGACCGACTCACTTCGGCCCAATATTGATGTTGTCGAGGAGTGGTGAGGGGTACGTGGTATATTATGATGCTTTCTGAGTAGGTTTGGGATGTGTTCTCATGCAGAATGGTAAGGTGATTGCATACGCATCAAGACAATTGAAAATCCACGAAAAGAACTACCCTACTCACGATCTTGAACTAGCCGCGGTTGTCTTTGCATTAAAGATGTGGAGACATAATTTATATGGTGTACATGTTTATGTGTATACAGACCATAAGAGTCTTCAATATGTATTCACTCAGATGGAGTTGAATCTTCGTCAAAAGAGATGGCTAGAACTTCTAAAGGATTATGACATGAGTGTGTACTATCACCAAGGTAAGGCCAATGTGGTGGACGATGCATTGAGAAGACTGAGCATTGGCAGCGTTTCACATATTGATGATGAGAAGAAGGAGCTGGTTAAAGAGGTGCACCAATTGGCAAGATTGGGTGTACGGCTGACAGATGCACTAAGTGGGGGTGTTTCGGTTCACTCAAGTTCCGAATCCTCATTTGTTGTAGATGTTAAAGCCAATCAACACCTTGACCCAGTATTCATGGAGTTGAAAGACTCAATATTGAGTAAGTTGAATGAGTCATTCTCGTTAGGTGGAGACGGCATGCTCAGATATCAGAACATATTATGTGTGCCCAATGTGAATGATTTGAGGTCAAGTATTTTGGCAGAATCTCATGGTTCCCGATATTCCATCCATCCAGGTGCCACCAAAATGTACCAAGACCTTAAAGAGGTCTATTGGTGTGAAGGCATGAAGAGGGATATTTCTAAGTTCATGGAGGAGTGTCCGAACTGCCAACAGGTTAAGGCCGAACACCTTAAGCCTGGAGATCTCACTCAGACGATTTAGATCCCAACGTGGAAATGGGAGGCTATCAATATGGATTTTGTGGTTGGTCTGCCAAAGACTAGGAAACTACATGATTCCATTTGGGTTATTATTGACAGAATGACCAAGTCCGCTCACTTCATACCTGTGAAGTCTACCTTCAAGGCCGAAGACTATGCCAAGTTTATATAGATGAGATAGTGAGATGGCATGGGATTCCTCTATCTATTATTTCGGACAGAGGGGCTCAATTCACTTCTTATTTTTGGAAATCTTTCAAGAAAAGTTTAGGTACACAGGTGAAGCTTAGTACTGCTTTCCATCCACAGACAGATGGGCAAGCAGAACGTACCATGTAGACCCTTGAAGACATGTTGAGAGCATGTGTTATTGACTTCAAGGGAGTTGGGAGGATCACTTGTCGCTGATAGAGTTCTCTTTCAATAATAGCTACCATTCCAGTATTTGAATGGCACCTTTCGAAGCATTATATGGCCAAAGATGTAGTTCTACGATTGGCTGGTTCAAAGTAGGATAATCGGCCATCCTTGGTCCCGAGATCGTGCATGAGGCTGTGGAGAAGGTGAAGATGATTAAGGATAGATTTGCTACTGCTTACTGTCGTAAAAAATCCTATGCAGATAACCGAAAGAGAGCTCTTGAGTTTGAGGTGGGTGATCAAGTCTACCTGAATATATCACCCATGAAAGGGGTTATGGGGTTTGGTAAGAAAGGAAAGTTGAGTCAGAGGTATATAGGTCCTTATGAGATCTTCTAGTGAGTGGGAAACGTTGCATACGAGCTGAAATTACCTCAAGACTTGCCTTCTGTTCATCCAGTGTTTCACGTTTCTATGCTTAAGAAATGTCTAGGCGATCATGCATCTGTTGAGGGGTTAGGAGTTGATGACAGCCTTTCTTATGAAGAGGTTCCAGTCGAAATTTTAGATCGCCAAGTGAAGCGGCTGAGGAACAAGGAGGTTGCCACCGTGAAGGTCCTATGGTGGAACCATCTTGTTGAGGGAGAAATGTGGTAGGCAGAGGCCGATATGAGATCCCGCTAACCTCATTTGTTCAGTTCTTAAGGTTAGATATTCTCTTCCTAAGTCTGGTTTATGTTTAAGGAAACTCTAAGTTCAAGTTCTTTAGTCGATTTGGTGAGATAGGTCACTAATCATATGTCTTATAATAGCACTTTGTGAGTTAAAATTAATTCATGTTTGCATTTCATGTTTCTGTTTTTGTGTAGAATAGACATGATTTTTGTATTGCATGAGTTGTGATGTGCATTAAGTTAAGTGTGATTGAGAAGGAAATTCCTCAATCTCAAATATGAAGCTCTACACAAGCTTGAATGTTATGCATCATCCAAATAAGTGTGAATCAGATATTCACAAAAGAGAAAAGTTTAATCATGATAAAGTAACTTTCAAAAATCACCCTCTTTGTTTAAATGATGTATAAGTGTCATTCGGGGATGAATATTCCTAAGGGGGGATAATGTAACATTCCAAAAAATCATCATGTCTAGTGAAGAGCCCAATAAGTCTTTAAGAATGCGTATTGGGGATACATAGGCATTCTAATGCCCAATATTGAGAAATATTGGGCATAGTATAGAAAATTGGGTAAGTAGTATTAGCCAATTTCTATATAATACCCAAATAAGCAAAATATTGGGCATAGTAGAAAATATTGTCTTAAAGTGTGTTAGCCAAATTTTCTAAGTATTAATGAGCTTGTTTAAGAAATGTACCTGTAATGAAGACCCTAGGATAAAATGCAATAGCTTAATTACAGACATTAGGTACCAGACATCCATGTGTCAAGCCTAGGCACCATAGCGCATGACCAATTAAAATGTGCATGTAGACTAAGCAGTGCCCAAGGACATAGTGAGGGTCCTTGGGAAAATAAGTAAATATTCCAAATATGACATCAAGAATAGTTAGTTAGTAAAGTACAACCAACCCATGTGCAAGCACATGGGCAAGTGGGAATCGGCCATAAGGAGGGGACCACCCTAACCGAATTCGGTTAGGGTAGTTAAGGCGCAACATGTGCGGACGGGTCCCTCCATGTGAGGCCTAACTTCCTAACCAACTCTAGGTCCTAACTAACTGTCCTAACTAGCTAAATAACCTATGACTAACCGAAATGGACCCACTAGTGCACCCGACAACCTAGGACTAAACCGGGTCAACACTAACCTAGCACTAGTTGAAGAGACCCAGTACCTAACCTAGGATGGTCCAAAAGGTTAGTTATGGTCCTAAAAACTTTGGAGAACTTTAGTAATTCCCCTAGGTTACCTAATTAATTAATTTAGCAACTTAATTAATTAATTTGAAAGGGCTAAAACCGAAAGTACAAAGGAAATTTCCAGATTTTGGTAAAGATAAGAAATGGACAACCTAGTACCTAATCTAGGATGATCCAAAGGATTAGTTAAGGTCCTAACGACTTAAGGGTACTTTAGTAATTATGTTAGGTCACCTAATTAATTCAATTAGTAATTTAATTAATTAGTTTAAATGGTCAAAACGAAATCCTTACACTAACCTAGTATAATTCAAGAAACATCCTAGTACTTAACCTAGGATGGTCCTAAAGGTTTGATTATGGTTCCAATGACTTAGGGTAATTTATTACTTACCCTAGGTCCCTAAATTAATTAAATTGAGGATTTAATTAATTAATATAAAGTCAAAATGTTGACCGAAACCATAGTCAACACCAATTTCCATATTTTCGGTCAAGTCAACATTCTCCTCTGTTTAGTCAACTTAGGAGGGGTGTTTTGATAATTGGTTAATTAGTTTATTAAATTAACTTATTAAACCTAAGTTTTATTATACAAGATTAGTTCCTAAATCTAAAAGTCATGATCAAAACGTTGAGACTCACGATGCTAAGGCAGTAGGTGAGAAACCGCAAGATAACTATGAATGCTAGAGGCTTTTCTTGGGAGATTTGAAATTAGCTTCAAGATCTCATTCAAGGTTATATTCGTAGATTAAATTCTACATAAGGTATGGGTTTCTCTCCTGGAATTCTTTCTCAAAGAGCACTTTCTTTCCAATGATTCAAAGATCTTGAAAATTAGGGTTGTTCTCGTCGAACTCCTTGTCCCTAGTATCCTTTTCGATTCCATGTTGAATAGGTTAGAGATCATGTTGTTGGTATGTTGTGCTGGTTGATCTTATGTGTAATGCTCTTGAATTATGAATGTCGATTAATCTATGAAGTTGTGATCGTATAAAGTTAAGTGCTTAAAACGTGAATCATGAATCGATGATGTGTTAGTTACACCCGTAATTGTTTAAGTGTTGATGTGTTTGTCTGAATGTTGTCTTGCTAATATTGTGACGTTATGAAGATGCTAAAGTCATCAAATATTAATTAATGATGTCCAATATGTCTTAAAAACGTTACCCTAAAGTCATGAACTAAGAATTGACATAAAAGACAACTATGAAATCACATCTTCAATGAATTGACTATTTGATGCGGAAAAAATTGGCTAACACTGCTTTGTCAAAACAAATGCATGATAATGGCTAGGAGCTTATGTCTATGATTGAAAGATTGGCTGAAGATTCATATATCTTCAATTTAAATATGAACATACGTAAAATTGGTCTATACCAACAAAAATGATTATGTAGTTTAATATCCAAATGTTGAGCCAATACTAATCATATGCCAATCTTGTGTAGTTAGAGTATCAAAAGATATTATAAGCACTTCTAAAGTTACTCAATGAATACATAACCAAGGGCATGACATTCATTGGGACAACTCCCAACATGCTCTAAAAGAATGAACTATGAACACATGAAACTCATTGAATGAAGTGTTCATCGTCCATAAATGATGATATGAAGCTACTACACTAAAGTAAAGAAGTAACGTGAGTTATAACATAATTAAAGGGGTCTAAATTAAGTAAGTGACCATAATGGTGTGTTATAGGAAGTGAGACAAGTCTTACTTACACCTAAGCTTCTAAGTTAAACGAATACTCACGAATGAAGGTGTTAGAATGTGTGAGACTAGTGTCATTAACACCTAAGGATGATATGTAAGGACAATTAACATTTCATCAATGTAAAGTAAGGATGATATGTAAGGAAAATTCACATTTCATCAATGTAAAGTTAGGATGATATGTAAGGACAATTCACATTTCATCAATGTAAAGTAAGGATGACAAGTCATCAAAAGAGTAACTAAATCTCAATCTAGAAGTAACCTTCCATAATGCTTGAGTCAACTCTAAAAGATAAAGAAGATAATGAAAGTGAGCACAACACCGATAGACTAGTTATGAGTATGTGCTTGCACGTGTAAGTCTCATGAGACGAGGATACCACCGAGGTGGATAAGTAGTCTCATTACGTCCCTAGTCTTCAAACTATGTCTAGCCAACATAGGAACTAGCTAGTGATTTCCACCTAAGCGAGCTAGGCATGTACGGTTTCACCTTGGCCGGTGATTCCACCCCTTTTCTGTGTGGGGCAGATACTGGATTTCTTGTTTAGCTCACATGATCTATGTAGGTTAATGGTCACGATATGTTCCTGGTTCACTATAGCCGTGAGCTACTCTCTTTTGGTGTGGAGTGAACACTTGAGATGGATTCGCCTAAGTCGCAGATCACCCCTTTTCAGTGTGGGACAGACACATGATTCCATGAGTAGCTCACATGGTGTATATTCATTTTTACCGGTGAATCACCTCTTTTCAGTGTGGGGAAGACACTGGATTTCATGTTAGCTCGCATGATCTTATTCCCTATGATGTATCTATGAAAGTGAGAATGAATGATGATGATGGAACGTATGTTCAAAGTGAGCAATGAATAAGATCTTAAGAATGTCAATTGCCAATATCACACTCATGAAGTTTCAGCAAAGAATGGCCAAAGCCATATAAGATTGACTTATAATGACTTCTTATATGATGCCAATAAAGGGAAGTAGAAATGTTAACTAAATACCTCATAACTTCCCTATCATGAATGTAATGAAATAAATGACATGACCAATAAAACTGGCTTATGAAATGTTAGTGAATACATAGATTAAAGAATTACTCACTATAAGGTAGGGAAATCATTATTTAGTCATTGGATTACTTACATCGTTTCATTGTGGGTATGGGACTAAAATGAATCATTGCACTTGTAAGTAAAACATAGACTAAAGGAATTATTGAACTACACAACAAGAAGAAGAAAAAGATTTAAAATAAAACTAAGTATAGAGAGGTGAGCTCTCGGGTTAGAAAGATCAAATTTTCAGATCTTAGCTCGAGTTGTTCTAAAATTATGTTTATGATACTAATGTCTTTTAATTATATATAAAATAAGTTATGTGCTTTGAATGTATTAAAATACATCATATTCATACCACAATTCACAACTAACAAATTAGGAAAGTCTAGTGATGTCACTTCCTAGAAATTGCATGTTGTTTAGGAAGAGATTTCCTTGATCATGCATAGCCTTATGTGTATGTGTGCATACACCCATACTTAGTACAAGTGGTGTACTAACCCTAATAAATTTACTATTTTTATAGGTGCAGGTCAGGGGACAGATTGACGACACTTGCAGCGGTTTAAACTTCACCGTTTCTCTAGACCATTTGGTAGGTCCTCTTAATTTCGAGGATGCTACAACTTAGTCTAGTGTTAGATATAGACATAGCTACTGGATGTTGTCCCTAGCGTTTCTTTCACAGTTTATTTCGAAGCCTTTTGTAATAAGGTCGTTTTTGGCAAACGTATTTATGATATATTCTTATTCTGTTTCGAATTGATTCTTTATGATAGATGGTTGTTCTCTTTATGTTGAGCTTAGTATATGATGAAACTATGTTGCTACGATATGAAGTCTATGTATACTTCATACACATAAAAAAATTTAAATTTCCACTAAAATTACCCATATGAATGTGATGAATGCAAGAAAAGGCTTGTCTGCGACCTCTGAGAGGTCAACGACGCCGGTTGCGATTCAGATTTGAGAATCCCGGTCGTGACACCCTTAGGCCACACATATTCAAACTTGTACTTGATTCATGCATAAGAGTATAGGTGTAACTATTTTGACCAATCTTTTCATACAAATACACTTAGAGACTTTGCATATTCATACTTCAACATATCATATAAGGCAAGTTCATAGCTTAATCATGTATTCATAATCATGTACATAGATAACAAACCTAGGAACTATCTTATCAAGGCACACATATGAAATGCATAGACAAGGTCCCATACTCTTGTCCATAATAGTACACCTATAAAGTCATCATAGTTAAGGGATGCATAACATACTTCACAGACATATACATTACATACATTGTAGTAGACACAAGTGCATATGAGAAAACACTTTCGTTAGACACCATGAACATATAATAATTCTAAGCAAACATAAGGTGCAAGTGTGTTTACATTGGTAAACATGATCACATAATGTCTATCAACATCACATTGGGGCAGACACCCTCTTAGCAACACAATGCACAACTAAGCATAGACCACACAACTGATAATAGCTTAGCAGACAAAATAACGTCAACACTTGCATCAAGATTTTTAACATTATCTAATCACATATTCACATAGGGTTACATAGGTAGGGGGTTATTCACCATTTATACTTCATCATTTTCAGCATATACACCATACCTAACATAGTCGGACACATGCTCATAACATTAGGAACATAACCTAGATAATAGATTGGAATGGAAACTAAGCATAAGCTTCATATAGTGTGATCATCATAAAAACACAATCTTCAAGGAAATGATAAACACATATATAGATTGACAAGAAGTAAACACCACCACAATAAATGGACTATAACACACAACGTTGTACAAGGCCAATCCTATAGAGAAGTACTGTAAACAAGAAGAACTCACTAATTCTCCAAGCCTTGATCACCATTGATCAATCCTCATAATTCATCAATAATTCAAGTATAGGAATTACGTAAAAGTACACTAACATAACCGAAATCCACAATTCAATTATCATAATATGTAACAACCCTAAAAATGAATAGGATCAAGACTTAGGTTTTTCAAGAATGCTTGCGATTAGACCAAGGTCCACACGTATTGATACGCGTAGAACCAGACCTCAGAACCCTTACTACGACCAAGCCAACTAACTTGGGGAGTTAATTGAGCTTGGAAAGGTTGGAACCAACCATGTGAGGCACGCGAAAACGAAGATTTAATCGAAAGAGTTTTTACCGGACTCAAAAGAAGAAATCTTAAGTTTTAAGGGTCCAAAGTTAAAATAGTCTTTTCCAAGCCAAGGGTAATATTGTAATTACCCTGAGGAACTAATTAATTAATAAATTAATTTTTTGTTTTTTTGCATTTCGGGTGGGGCAACCCGAATTGACCCATTTTCGCAAATGGGGTCACTCGGGTTAGAGCCCCACTAGAGCAAGATTTAACTTGCTTTTATTTTAATTTGTTAACTTAATTTTTAATAAATAACAACTTTGTCATGACTGGAATCTAGACCCCATACGAGCCGGCGTCGTTGACCTCTCAGAGGTCGCAGACAAGCCTACTTACGTCAATCTTACTTTACATAGGTTAATTTTTAGCGGAAAATTTGAAACTTTTTGTTTCTAATCATTGCTTACTAAACATTTCCAATACATTCATAATTTGTTCAACAGCAACCATCTAAACATTAAGAGATAATCAAATGAAAGGAATAGTTCATTAAACATAATTGTATAATTGCCAAGATGGCCCAATACATAGTCTGAATAAAATAAGAAAGAAACGCTAGTGGAACATACTCCACTAGCTCAACTCCTAAACTAAGCTAGAACATAAAATAGTAGCATCCTCGAAAGCATGAGGACCTACCAAAGCCGGATGAATGTTGGACGTCCAGATAACTGCAGCGATGATCATGTAGCTCTACCGTCCACCTGTGCCTGCACCTAAAATAGTAGAGTTTGTATAGGGTTAGTACACACTTGTACTAAGTATGGGTATATGCAAGCACACACCAAGGAAATGCATGAGAAAGAATAGCTCTTTCCTAAAAACATGATTTTTGGAAGTCAAGTCAGTGGACTTGCCAAATTGAGATTAGGAAAGTTTCCAAATTTGGATTAGGAAAGTAAGTGAGCTTTCCAAATTTGGATTAGGAAAGTGATACCATGAGAATAACATACATCATCATACTTTTCACATTTGCACACAGCACATAACATTTACACATAGCACATATCATATAGCATACAATACATTTTACATGTAGCACATAACTTCTTTCATATCATTCATTCATACGCCATGAGACCTTGGAATCATGGACTTGACATTAAGACATCCCAGAAATGAGGGCTCAACATATAGGACCTCAACTAGGGAGTCTTCATTAGCAAACACAGAGTCTGCTTCATTCATTCATACGTACTTCATTTCATTTCGTTCATAGTCTAGTGTAACCACCGGTTATACCTAGGATGTAGTTTAAGACTTTCATTATGTTCATTGTGCAATGACCAAGAATGACCTAATGTCATTAGTTGAATCTAACTCACCTTTTGATTATCCTATCCTAACACCTTTGGTATCATTCATTTCATTATGTGCATCATTTCAGGCTGGCCTCATTCATTCATTGGGAACTTTAACTTTAACCGACATAGATCATGTGAGCATCATGAAATCCAGTGTCTCCCCCACACCGAAAAGAGGTGGAATCACCGGCCAAAGTGATCCAATAACATGCTAGTGTACATGGGAATTTAACCCCGCCAGATCCCTATATTGGCAGTATAGTTTCGAAGACTAGGAGATATAAGGAGACCCATACCCGGCATGCATGACAGTCTCATCTCATGAGAGTTACGTGAACCTCCATCCTTCCCGAAAAAAGGCATCACCACTCATATCTAGCCTATCGGTGCTCAGTATAAAGTTCCATTTCATTCATCTCATACGTCATGGAAGTTGGCTTCTAGTATGAGGACATCATAGCTCATTAGATGATTTCTCATCTCATCATTAGTATTAAGTGTGTTAAGCTCAATACCTTCATTAGAGTGTTCATAGAGACTGGTCTCTTCATTAACTTACACTCTCCTAGATGGGTACGTATTGGTAACATTTACTTAGGCTCTTTGAGATTACTCTCATCATTTACATTAACCTCATATCATGTTGTCACCACATTCATTATCATTAGCACCTTTGCTTTTCATAGTTACTCATCTCTTATTACGTGAATGTTCATTTCATCATATGCCAATGCACTTGGCCATTTAGTGTATTTACACTCATACTTAACCCCTTCTAGGGTTCATCATTTCATTTCATACATCTTAGGTTCACTTACTTTTGAACGTATGTTAGACTTATGAGTCTATACACACAAGCCATGAGGCTTCATTCGTAGTTCGTTAAGTAATTCTTACATTCCTAAGATTATGTAGTACAAGACTTATGTATCTTGTATTTATGCCAAGATCTTGAATTTGATCTAAGTAGGTGGCATTATTCTTGGACGATTATTCACGTATGACTTATGTATCAATACGAAAGTTTGGGCAAGGAAACCCAAGTCTTGAATCAATTGAATGTCATTTACATTATTAATTGATTTCATTCTAATATTCATAACATTTCAACTCTAAGTCAAATCACAATATTTACATTGAAGGGTTACTCTTCTATTTAAAAATTTTCTTGCATTGGCCGATGGGTTGTGGGTTCAAGCCCCCACAACCCCATTTTCGTTTTTCTTTTATTTGTTTCGGTCCATGTAAGACATTGGGACCCAAGGTCGAGTACCTTCAGCCACACTAAATTCTTTTTTATTTTATTTCCCTTCCATTCGCTTAAGGCCGAGAGGTTGTGGGTTCGAACCCCCACAACCTCTTTATTTTACTCTCCCTTTTAAGAGTTAACTGATTGAGTTGACTGTGAGGTTGTGGGGTCGAATCCCCACAGCCTCATTTCATTTTTATTTTTATCTCCCCCCATCCGCATAGAGGTCGTGGGTTCGATTCCCACGCCTCTCATATTTTTATTTATTTTTATTTTCTTTGGGTTCTAACCGAGAGGGTGTGGGTTCGAATCCCACCCCTCTTATTTCTTATCTTTCATACTTATTTTTCCCAGTCATGCCACGGTTCGAATCCCCCTCTCCATATAATTTTTTTTCTTCTTTAATTTTGGGGGATTTTAACGAGGTGAGGTCTCGGGTTCGACCCTCAATGACCTCACCTAGTATTCTTTATTTTTCTTAACATTCTATACAACTTAATTTGGCAGAGATATGCCAACATAGTGCTGGAAATTTAAGGTAAATTCTTTGCTCATTTTTATCCCCATTTATTCGTGAATTTGTAGAGCAATACATAGTTCATTTGATACGTTCTTTGATACATTCTTTCACGAATTATTAGTCAAGATGTTTACTCCTCAATTCAGCCACACTTCATGTCACATGAACATCACAATTTACTTCAATTGGTGTACATAAAACAACAAACATAACATTAACAAACTCAAGCCTCTAGGCCGAGACTCAAAACATGCCATACATTTTTCTTAATTCGAACACACACATGGTTTGTCTTTTCATAAATTAACGTACATCCAACACATTAACATTCAGCACAACCATCACATAATCCTAAGTCTACCAGCATTCATACCAATCTACATTCGTTTGGAGCTAATGACAGGGACATGCAACGAGGAAAACAACCTTAGTTTTGAGACGAATATTCTGAGTCCTAGGGGTCTCTTGGGAAAGGGACCAAGAGTAAGAAGACCCATACCTTTGTTTTCTTGTTTAATATCCCAAATGCTGCCCAAGAACTTCTACAGAAATCAGTCCACACACCCAAAGTCACACCTTACCCGAATAGTGTAGTACGTTTTGCTTAACGTTACCGGATTGCTTTCTCTTTTGTGTTTCTAGCTTTCAAGTTCTTGATGAACTTTTGCCTTTACTTGGTTTTTTTCTTTTTCTGATTGTTTTATCACGTTTGGCAGCAAAGAAAAGAGAGTGAAAGAGAGAGACTAACGTGTAAAGAGAGTGGGGATGGGAGATAGTGGTCTAGTAGAAGTTGGACTAGTTGGTAGGACTTAGTCAACTTAAATAATTAATTAAAATTAATAAAAATCTGATTTCTTTTTCCTAAATCAGCTAATATTAATTATTTATTAAAAATTAAGTTAACAAATTAAAATAAAAGCAAGTTAAATCTTGCTTCTAGTGGGGCTCGAACCCGAGTGACCCCATTTGCGAAAATGGGTCAATTCGGGTTGCCCCACCCGAAATGCTTTAAGTAAATAAATAAATTTATTAATTAATTAGTTCCTCAGGGTAATTACAATATTACCCTTGGCTTGGAAAAGAGTATTTTACCCTTGGATCCCTTAAAACTTAAGATTTCTTCTTTTCAGTCCGGTAAAAACTCTTTCGATTAAATCTTCGTTTTCGCGTGCCTCACATGGTTGGTTCCAACCTTCCCAAACTCAATTAACTCCCCAAGTTAGTTGGCTTGGTCATAGTAAGGGTTCTGAGGTCTGGTTCTACGCGTATCAATACGTGTGGACCTTGGTCTAATCGCAAGCATTCTTGAAAAACCTAAGTCTTGATCCTATTCATTTTTAGGGTTGTTACATTATCCCCACCTTAGGAACATTCGTCCCCGAATGACACTACTACTTCATGTTGTAATGCCAGTCAGATCATAATAAAAGCACTATACACAGTCAATCAATAGCAACAAATTACGAGGAGGTAAGGAAGCATAGGTTTAATAGTATAAAGTCTAACCTCAAGAGCTGAACAGGTGAGGGTAGCGGGCCCTCATGTCGGCCTCAGCTTCCCACGTAGCACCCTCAACAAGATGATTTCTCCACAATACTTTCACTGTGGCAATCTCCTTGTTCCTCAGCCGCTTGACCTGTCTGTCTAGGATCTCGACTGGTAGCTCCTCATAAGACAAGTCTTCATCAACCCCCAAACCTTCAACAGGTAAGATTGATGCTGGATCACCTAGGCACTTCTTCAACATAGATACGTGAAAGACTTGATGGACAGAAGCTAACTCTGCGGGCAATGCCAACTCATAGGCCACCTCAGCCACACGCTGTAGGATCTCATATGGCCCAACATATCTCGGACTCAGCTTCCCTTTCCTACCAAATCTCATCACCCCTTTCATAGGTGATATTTTTAAGTAAATCTGGTCACCAACATCAAACTCTAAGGGTCGTTTTCTGTTATCAGCATATGACTTCTGCCGACTGTACGCAGTAGTCAACCTGTCCCTAATCATTCTGACCTTCTCTAAGGCCTCATGAATGATCTCCGGCCCCAAAATGGATGACTCTCCAACCTCGAACCACCCAACTGGAGATCTACACCTCCTACCATACAGTGCCTCAAACGGTGCCATCCCAATGCTGGAGTGATAGCTATTATTATACGAGAACTCTATCAAAGGCAGATGGTCATCCCAGTTACCTCTGAAGTCAATCACACACGCCCTCAACATATCCTCCAATGTCTGTATGGTGCGCTCTGCCTGCCCATCTGTCTGAGGGTGAAAGGCAGTGCTAAGCTTCACCTGCGTGCCCAAGCTCTTCTGGAAAGATCTCCAGAAATGAGAAGTAAACTGAGCTCCTCTGTCTGAAATAATAGACAAGGGAATCCCATGCCATCTCACAATCTCATCAATGTAGAGCCTCGCATAATTCTCGGCTCTGTAAGTAGACTTTACAGGGATAAAGTGGGCAGACTTAGTCAATCTGTCCACAATAACCCATATAGAGTCATGCTGCCTCCTAGTCCTCGGAAGCCCAACCACGAAGTCCATATTAATGGCCTCCCATTTCCAAGTCGGAACCTCAATAATCTGCGTCAGACCACCAGGCTTAAGATGCTCTGCCTTAACCTGCTGACAATTAGGACACTTGGCCACATATTCTGCAATGTCCTTCTTCATGCCATCCCACCAATAAATCTGCTTGAGATCATGATACATCTTGGTGGAACCTGGATGTATAGAATATCTGGAACCATGGGCCTCTGCAACAATCCTGGTCCGCAAATCACCCACATCTGGCACACACAGCCTGTCCTGATATCTAAGTATGCATCACCTCCCAAAGAGAAAGACTCATTCATCTTCATCAGCACTGAGTCCTTCAACTCCATCAACACGGGATCTAGATGCTGACCCTGCTTGACTTCGACTACCAAGGATGATTCAGAACTAGGATGAACTGAAACATCCCCACTAGTGGAGTCAACCAAACGCACACCCAGTCTGGCCAGTCTGTGTACATCTTTTACCAGCTCCCTCTTCTCATCCTCAATGTGAGTTGTACTTCCCATGCTCATCCTGCTCAAAGCATCAGCTACAACATTAGCCTTACCTGGATGATAGTGCACATTCATGTCATAATCCTTCAACAGCTCCAACCATCTCCGTTGACGTAGATTCAACTCCCTCTGTGTGAACACGTACTGGAGACTTTTATGGTCTGTGAACACATCTACATGCACTCCATACAGATAATGCCTCCACAGCTTCAGTGCAAATACCACAGCTGCCAACTCCAGGTCATGAGTGGGATAATTCTTCTCATGAACCTTGAGTTGTCTAGATGCATAGGCTATCACCTTACCAACCTGCATAAGAACACAACCCAAACCAACCCTAGATGCATCACAATAAACAGTGTAGTTCTCACCACACTTAGGCAAAGTAAGCACCGGGGCTGAAGTGAGTCTGTCCTTGAGCTCCTGGAAACTCTTCTCACAAGTCTCCGTCCATTCGAACTTGGCTTTCTTCTTAGTCAAAGCTGTCAATGGGGCAGCAATGGAAGAAAAGCCCTCCACAAACCTGCGATAGTAACCAGCCAATCCCAAAAAGCTACGGATGTCAGTAGGAGTAAGAGGTTTTGGCCAGTTCTTCACAGCCTCAGTCTTCCTGGGATCCACCTCCACGCCCTGATCGGACACAACATGACCCAGGAAGGTCACTGATCTCAGCCAGAATTCACATTTGCTGAATTTGGCATACAACTGATGTTGTCTAAGTACCTGCAAGGTTAGTCTCAAATGTGTTCATGCTCTTCCTTGGTCTTAGAGTAGATGAGAATGTCATCAATGAATACTATGACGAAAGAGTCAAGGTATTCACGGAAGACCCTGTTCATGAGGTCCATAAATGCAGCAGGTGCATTCGTGAGACCAAATGACATGACTAAAAACTCATAGTGACCATGGTACGAAAGGCTGTCTTTGGGATATCTCCATCCCTAACCCTAAGCTGATGATACCCTGAACGAAGATCAATCTTAGAGAAGAAACTAGACCCTTGGAGTTGATCAAACAGATCATCTATTCTGGGGAGTGGATACTTATTCTTTATAGTGACTTTGTTGAGCTGCCGATAATCGATACACATTCTAAGGGTTCCATCCTTCTTCTTTACAAACAACACTGGAGCGCCCCAAGGGGATATACTCGGTTGAATGAAACCCTTGTCAGTGAGATATTTTAACTGCAGCTTCAACTCTTTGAGTTCCGCTGGAGCCATTCTGTAAGGAGGAATTGAGATTGGTTTAGTATCGGGTTCTAAATCGATAACAAAGTCAATCTCTCGAAGGGGAGGGACTCCAGGTAAATCATCAGGGAACACATCTAAGAACTCATTCACTACAGGTACTGAGTCTATGGAAGGAATGTCATGATCTAAATCATTAACACTCACAAGATGACACAATAACCCCTTGGACATCATTTTATTGGCCTTAAGGTTAGAAATCAAGGGGTTAGGACGACTCGAATTGTACCCCTCCCAGACTAACTCTTCTTCATTAGGAAAGCGAAATCTCACCACTCTACTACGACAGTCCAAGCAAGCATAACAACTGTGAAGCCAATCCATGCCAAGAATAACATCAAAATCATGCATGGGTAACTCAACCAGGTTTGCACACATAGTTTTACCACTCACAACTATTGGGCAATCTTTGTATACTCTATCAGTTCTTACATTCTCTCCTAAAGGTGTACTAACCACTATAGGATCATGTAGAACTTCAGGCAATACCTCAAAGTTAAGAGGAAGCAGAGGAGTTACAAAGGAAAGTGTAGACCCTGGATCAAGTAAAGCATAAACAGAAGTTGAGAACAGTTGCAGCATACCTGTGACCACATCAGCGGACTTCTCCTGCTCCTCTCTGCCTTTCAGGGCATAGAACTTGTTCCTCCTAGGAGGCTTGGCTGCTACTGCACCCTGTGGATTAGGCCTAGGCTGAGTATTACCTCCAGCCTGACCTCTGTTCTGTGGGCAGTCTCTAACCATGTGTCCACTCTTACCACAACCGAAGCAGGCATTAGTGCCCTGTCTGCACTCTCCACTGTGAGCTCGGCCACACTTAGCACAATTCTTCTTAGTACGCTGCATCTAACCTCCTTTTCCCTTCTTGGGCTCAGGTCTGCCTCCTTTAGGTGTAGTACCCCTCTGAGGATTAGAATTCCCAGAATTCTGTTGCCCCTTTTATAACCTTGGCTGCTCACGAACGCCAAAGTTATTCATGTGGCCTCCATGACTGGGTCCTTCCTGATCTTGAGGCCTGGGCCTCCTAGTATCACGAACACCTCTTTTTCTGCGGCTGTCCTCTACCTGCTGGACATGCACCATCAGCCTGGAAAGACCCATATTATCATGGAGCATAGCAGATCAACACTCCTCCTCCAGGTGTCCATTCATTCCTGTAAGGAACCTGCTCATATCATCCCTGCTGTTAGAAACCAGGGAAGTAGCATACCTGGGAGATTTCAACAAGGTTCAGTATTATTCTTATTCTTGCTATTAAATACTTAGGGAAAAACAACATACCTTGACAGCTTAACAAACTTCAGGGAACACTCCCTGACTGTCATGGAGCCTTGTTTGAGGTTGATGAATTCCTCAACCTTGACCTCCCTCATCTCCCTGGGAAAGAATCTCTCCAGAAATGCTGTCTTGAACAGCTCCCATGTGACTGGTACTCCAACTAAGACACGGCTATCTTGCCACATCTTGCACCAAGTCTGTGCTACATCCTTGAGCTGATAGGAAGCCAGCTCAGCCTTCTCAATGTCAGTGGCCCCCATAGCCACCAGGATCTTATGCACCTCATCTACAAACTCTTGAGGATCCTCCGATGTCTTAACCCCTGTGAAAATGGGAGGATTCATCCTCGTGAAATCCCTCAGTCAGTCAGCCATGCTACGGACCGGTGGGTTCTCCCTCTTAACATCCTGTCTATTGACCTGGGCAGCCATAGCCTTGGCCTGCATGGTAATGGCCTGTGCCATTTGGGCCAAAGATGCCCGCACCTCAGCATCAGTCAACCCAGCTGGGTTAACTGGTATGGCCACTCCTTCAGCTGAGCTTGGGGTAGATCCTGATTACCCCTAGCAGCTGCTCCTCCTCTCCTCTGACCAAATCCTCTCCTAGTGTTCATTCTCTGGAAAAACAAAAAGGATTGATGTTAGACACGCTCATAACACCCAGAATTCAGACATTCAGAAAAGCACGATAAGATCAGAAGAAGTGAAATTTTCCTACGCATCATGAAGTCTCTAATCCAGGATAGTGGTGCACTTCACTACCATGACTTAGAAACTACTCAATGTGGTTGATGTGAACTTATTATTTTCGTAATTTAACCTAGTGCTCTGATACAAACTTTGTCACGACTAGAATCTAGACCCCAGACGAGACCAGCGTCGTTGACCTCTCAGAGGTCGCAGACAAGCCTACTTACGTCAATCTTACTTTACATAGGTTAATTTTTAGCAGAAAATTTGAAACTTTTTTAATCATTGATTACTAAACATTTCCTAATACATTCATAATTTGTTCAACATCAACCATCTAAACATTAAGAGATAATCAAATGAAAGGAATAGTTCATTAAACATAATTGTATAATTGCCAAGATGCCAATACATAGTCTGAATAAAAAAGAAAGAAACGCTAGTGGAACATACTCCACTAGCTCAACTCCTAAACTAAGCTAGAACATAAAATAGTAGCATCCTCGAAAGCATGAGGACCTACCAAAACCGGATGAATGCTGGACGTCCGGATAACTGCAGCGATGATCCTGTAGCTCTACCGTCCACTGTGCCTGCACCTAAAATAGTAGAGTTTGTATAGGGTTAGTACACACTTGTACTAAGTATGGGTATATGCAAGCACACACCAAGGACATGCATGAGAAAGAATAGCTCTTTCCTAACAACATGATTTTTGGAAGTCAAGTCAGTGGACTTGCCAAATTGAGATTAGGAAAGTTTCCAAATTTGGATTAGGAAAGTAAGTGAGCTTTCCAATTTTGGATTAGGAAAGTGATACCATGAGAATAACATACATCATCATACTTTTCACATTTGCACACAGCACATAACATTTACACATAGCACATATCATATAGCATACAGTACATTTTACATGTAGCACATAACTTCTTTCATATCATTCATTCATATGCCATGAGACCTTGGAATCATCGACTTGACATTAAGACATCCCAGAAATGAGGGCTCAACATATGGGACCTCAACTAGGGAGTCTTCATTAGCGAACACAGAGTCTGCTTCATTCATTCATACGTACTTCATTTCATTTTGTTCATAGTCCAGTGTAACCACCGGTTATACCTAGGATGTAGTTTAAGACTTTCATTAGGTTCGTTGTGCAATGACCAAGAATGACCTAATGTCATTACTTGAATCTAACTCACCTTTTGATTATCCTATCCTAACACCTTTGGTATCATTCATTTCATTATGTGCATCATTTGAGGCTGGCCTCATTCATTCATTGGGAACTTTAACTTTAACCGACATAGATCATGTGAGCATCATGAAATCCAGTGTCTCCCCCACACCGAAAAGAGGTGGAATCACCGGCCAAAGTGATCCAATAACATGCTAGCGTACATGGGAATTTAACCCCGCCAGATCCCTATATTGGCAGTATAGGTTCGAAGACTAGGAGATATAAGGAGACCCATACCCGGCATGCCGGACAGTCTCATCTCATGAGAGTTACGTGAACCTCCGTCCTTCCCGAAAGAAGGCATCACCGCTCATATCTAGCCTATCAGTGCTCAGCATAAAGTTCCATTTCATTCATCTCATACGTCATGGAAGCTGGCTTCTAGTATGAAGACATCATAGCTCATTAGATGATTTCTCATCTCATCATTAGTATTAAGTGTGTTAAGCTCAATACCTTCATTAGAGTGTTCATAGAGACTGGTCTCTTTATTAACATACACTCTCCTAGATGGGTACGTATTGGTAACATTTACTTAGGCTCCTTTGAGATTACTCTCATCATTTACATTAGCCTTAGATCATGTTGTCACCACATTCATTTTCATTAGCACATTTGCTTTTCATAGTTACTCACCTCTTATTACGTGAATGTTCATTTCATCATATGCCAATGCACTTGGCCATTTAGTGTATTTACACTCATACTTAACCCCTTCTAGGGTTCATCATTTCATTTCATACATCTTAGGTTCACTTACTTTTGAACGTATGTTAGACTTATGAGTCTTACACACAAGCCATGAGGCTTCATTCGTAGTTCGTTAAGTAATTCTTACATTTCTAAGATTATGTAGTACAAGACTTATGTATCTTGTATTTATGCCAAGATCTTGAATTTGATCTAAGTAGGTGGCATTATTCTTGGACGTTTGTTCACGTATGACTTATGTATCAATACGAAAGTTTGGGCAAGGAAACCCAAGTCTTGAATCAATTGAATGTCATTTACATTATTAATTGATTTCATTCTAATATTCATAACATTTCAACTCTAAGTCAAATCACAATATTTACATTGAAGGTTACTCTTCTATTTAAAATTTTCTTGCATTGGCCGATGGGTTGTGGTTCAAGCCCGCAAACCCCATTTTCGTTTTTCTTTTATTTGTTTCGGTCCATGTAAGACATTGGGACCCAAGGTCGAGTCCCCTCAGCCACACTAAATTCTCTTTTATTTTCTTTCCCTTCCATTCGCTTAAGGCCGAGAGGTTGTGGGTTCGAACCCCAACAACCTCTTTATTTTATTCTCTCTTTTAAGAGTTAATTGATTGAGTTGACTGTGAGGTTGTGGGGTCGAATCCCCACAGCCTCATTTCATTTTTATTTTTATCTCCCCCCATCCGCATAGAGGTCGTGGGTTCGATTCCCACGCCTCTCATATTTTTTTTTATTTTCTTTGGGTTCTAACCGAGAGGGTGTGGGTTCGAATCCCACCCCTCTTATTTCTTATCTTTCATACTTATTTTTCCCAGCCATGCCACGGTTCGAATCCCCCTCTCCATATAATTTTTTTTCTTCTTTAATTTTGGGGGATTTTAACGAGGTGAGGTCTCGGGTTCGACCCTCAATGACCTCACCTATTATTCTTTATTTTTCTTAACATTCTATATAACTTAATTTGGCAGAGATATGCCAACATAGTGCTGGAAATTTAAGGTAAATTCTTTGCTCATTTTTATCCCCATTTATTCGTGAATTTGTAGAGCAATACATAGTTCATTTGATACGTTCTTTGATACATTCTTTCACGAATTATTAGTCAAGATGTTTACTCCTCAATTCAGCCACACTTCATGTCACATGAACTTCACAATTTACTTCAATTGGTGTACATAAAACAACAAACATAACATTAACAAACTCAAGCCTCTAGGCCGAGACTCAAAACATGCCATACATTTTTCTTAATTCGAACACACACATGGTCTGTCTTTTCATAAATTAACGTACATCCAACACATTAACATTCAACACAACCATCAGATAATCCTAAGTCTACCAGCATTCATACCAATCTACATTCGTTGGGAGCTAATGACAGGGACATGCAACGGGGAAAACAACCTTAGTTTTGAGCCGAATATTCTGAGTCCTAGAGGTCTCTTGGGAAAGGGACCAAGAGTAAGAAGACCCATACCTTTGTTTTCTTGTTAAATGTCCCGAATGCTGCCCAAGAACTTCTCCAGAAATCAGTCCACACACCCAAAGTCACACCATACCCGACTAGTGTAGTACGTTTTGCTTAATGTTACCGGATTGCTTTCTCTTTTGTGTTTCTAGCTTTCAAGTTCTTGATGAACTTTTGCCTTTACTTGGTTTTTTTCTTTTTCTGATTGTTTTATCACGTTTGGCAGCAAAGAAAAGAGAGTTAAAGAGAGAGACTAACGTGTAAGAGAGAGTGGGGGATGGGAGATAGTGGTCTAGTAGAAGTAGGACTAGTTGGTAGGACTTAGTCAACTTAAATAATTAATTAAAATTAATAAAAATCTGATTTCTTTTTCCTAAATCAGCTAATATTAATTATTTATTAAAAATTAAGTTAACAAATTAAAATAAAAGCAAGTTAAATCTTGCTTCTAGTGGGGCTCGAACCCGAGTGACCCCATTTGCGAAAATGGGTCAATTCGGGTTGCCCCACCCGAAATGCTTTAAATAAATAAATTAATTTATTAATTAATTAGTTCCTAAGGGTAATTACAATATTACCCTTGGCTTGGAAAAGACTATTTTACCCTTCGACCCTTAAAACTTAAGATTTCTTCTTTTGAGTCCGGTAAAAATTCTTTCGATTAAATCTTCGTTTTCGCGTGCCTCACATGGTTGGTTCCAACCTTTCCAAGCTCAATTAACTCCCCAAGTTAGTTGGCTTGGTCGTAGTAAGGGTTCTGAGGTCTGGTTCTACGCGTATCAATACGTGTGGACCTTGGTCTAATCACAAGCATTCTTGAAAAACCTAAGTCTTGATCCTATTCATTTTTAGGGTTGTTACATAATATCAACATCACATTATATACACTACATCACCAATCTATAGAAAGTAGATGAATATAGGTCATGTTTACCGAATCCCTACACCTTGATCATCATTGATCACTCATCAACAATTCACCATCAATTTGAATTTTTATTAGCAGCTAAAGATATAATCACATAAACGAAATCACAATCCATATTCATCTCAACAAAATCACATTACCAAAATCATAGGCTAAATTGAGATTTTTGAAGGAACACGGGTTCATCATGAAATTGGATTGAAATTCACTTTAAAACAAGTACATAAACATCAATTCATCATAACAACACTTTTGAAATCAATTTGAGAAAGAACTCATAGATAGATTGAAATATAGGCAATTTGATCATGAACTTTCATTGAAAACATTGGAAAGAGCTCTTTAGATGGAAAATTATCTAAACACGAAGGATCATTATACCTCATTGTAGGAGAAAACCACGAAATCTTCATGAATAATCCATGGGAATCCAAGCTCCAATTTGTTCTTGAGCTTCATCTCCTAAGGAGGTTTCTAGAGAGGTTTCGTTTGGAGAGGGAAGTCTATTTTTGAAATATCAATTGGGTTTGGGATTTTGATATCTATAACTAACTTAGTCTACCCAAAAATAGTTAAACTAATCACCGAGGGTCTGGTAGGAAGTGGGGTGAATTTCCCATTCACCCCTTTCACTTAACAGTGCGCGTGGAAGTTGACACAGGTTGCATAGACGGATAGTCATCGACGCCCAGTAGGCCCAATGACGGGCCATAGGTGGCAACTATCGTTTGGGTATGAGGGTTATACTTTTGATGATATTTCCCCATCTAAGTGTTGGAAGACGCCCACCCATCGATTGGGCGTCACCACACCAAATGGCCGTCGTTTTCCAGTCGTAGGTAGATAGTGCCATGGCAGTGTCTAGGCAGACTTTGGGTCCTCCTTGAGGGCCTTTTGCAGGGCCCTTGGGGAGTCTTGACCGGACGTGTCAAACATACATCCACTTGTTTACATGTTAATGACCATTAATACCAGTTTAAACCAAAACAAACACGTACACCAAGACACACATGCAAGTCTCAAGGCTAACTTTGAAACGTCATCGGACGTCCTTGGACGTTTGACCACCAAATGACTTCAAATAAATCATACATGATTTAAAACACTTCATTAACTTGTTAACAATCTTATAAGGAACATGTGAGGCTCTAGACACCTTAATTCTTTTTGGGGGTCTTATAGTTCATAAGGGAACCGATCAACTAATCATAAGGGTTCTCCCATTACTAGCATACTCCACAATCACCTTACAAAGTAAGCACGCCACCTTTATTCCTAGGATCAAGATCATGTAAAAGACTTCAGTCCATAAAAGGCAACTCTGAAGCAGCAGAAAAAAAATGCAACATTTGAACCATTACACATATATAAAGGCAACATGCATCTTTAGCTATTTAACACACTTCATCAAAGCCTTTAAATCCTAAACCATATCATTAGACTATCATCATACAAAACCATATAGCAACTTTTCATTCCAAAAGGGAACTAATTTTAACAAGGTATAACAAAACCATAACAAAATTTTCACATAGCATGTCATTTCACATAAATCAAATATACATCCACAAATGCATCACATCAACTACAAAAAATCACCTGCACGAATACTCATCAATCCGTAACCCAAAATAAGCATTAAAACTTACCTTTTCTCCCTCAGGCATTGAGATACCATCTCATCGAAGCAATAACATCTAAAACACCACCAGAAAAGAAAATATAAGAGAGAGTTCATATAGAGTTAAGTTTTATGGCACGACATGAGAATAGTTAAGAAGGGAAATTTGATCGTCCTATAGCCTCTCGCTTATAGATATGTCACGACTCACCATTGACCAATAAGACTCTAATAGACGTGGAAATATGATACTTTGGACCCTAAAACAATTTTTATAACCTCATGCTCTTATACCACGTTTGTCACGACCGGGTAGCACCCCCTAGAAGTAACATGACATACTTGACCTCTCGGAGATCTTATAAAAGCCCATAGTCATCATTCATCGCATTTTCATAGTAAAATTTGAAACATTCATAGGACATCATATGCTAGAATCATGACTTCATATATAATATAAGTCAAAATACATAGCTAGACTCTAAGTCTCTTTTGCAATGTTAGGCTCAACATAAATAGAGTACAATAGGGACACGACGCTTAACAACATAACATAATAATCTAGGATTTTACATATACATTGAATAAAACATGACATAGGAAATCCTTGGATCATATGGATCCCTTCCTTGAACTTAGGGAAGCTACACCGGCCCTTCACTTTAAGAGACATTCTCTAGTCATCACCACCTATACTTTGCGTAAAAAGATGAAGAATAATGATGTTAGTACAAGAATGAACTTTGTATGACAACCATTCAAAAACATGAATTTAAAGATGACATTTGGTTAGAAAACCATGCATCTTTCCTTTTAGCAAAACTTGATGAAACCTTGATACAATAAGTACAACATAGCTCATATACTTCACATAGGCATAGATACTATTCATAACATGACATAAAGTCATATAATTTATTTAAGACACATTTAGCATTTCATAACATTATCTTCTTTTTACCTTAAGTCCTTAACCCCCAGGTAACCGTCTAGTAACAGTTGGTGGAATGCATGAATAGTGTCCAATTCCACAATCCACACTCAAGCATCACCTTAAGACCACCAATGTGAACATTCATGCGACCTTCATTTACCTAAACATTGGAATTCGTTAAAGCATAACATATCATAAGACACATACTTCACATATAAACCAACATGTTCCATGAAGAATATATAAGACTCATCCCAAGACCACATTCAAGTAAACACTACCAATAACATCATAAGAGGCAATATTCAACAATAGCACACTTGGGCTTTATTTCATAAAGACATCACAAGACCTTGCTCATAATACCAATCTAAACCTACTAGTGAAATGTACATGTGAAGCCCCATAACCTCACACATACTAAGTAAACTCACAAAGAGACCACAAGCATATCACTTATTTCATACATCAACATGGCACGTATAGAAAACTTGATACATACAAGGTAAGACCATCATCATATAGTCAATAAGACTAACATCATGAACATAAAGTCACACCTCATCATATATACACTATAGGACTCATACTATTCAAATTATCATAAAAAATCAGTAAATATCATAATTTCATGCATGAGATACATATACATATAAATATACATATCGAACACCTTTATGAATTGATGTGTGGTGATTCAATTGACTTTATTATTGTGTTAATTACTATTGTTTTATAATATTACATCCATTTTTTGGTTGAATTGGATTGTTGATGGTAAAACCTTGGATGATGGCTTCTGAAGGAGATGGGGTATGTCTCTTGATCTCAATCATTTTCTTGAATTGTAATATCCTAAAAATGACTTACGTGAAGATAGATACTAACGTGGTTGTCATGATTGTCTAAGGTCCTAAATTGGTATATAATTTGGTATTGAGGCAGTGTCTAAGTGGATAGGTTCATTGGAAGTCAAATGTCAAGGGAGGACTTAGACATTCGACGATTAAGTCACCTATAAGCCTCATATGTGGTTTATGTGTTTATGTGTTATTCAAGAGGTTATAAGGTCATTAAATGAGTTATTATGGTTTATATAGGTAGTGTGTCAATTTTATGAAGTTTGGAGGTCAAACGTCCAAGAACGTTCATGACATTCAAAAGGTTTGCCTTTAAATGACCGTGTGTGTCTAACCATGTTTCGTTGAGTTTTACGTGTTTGTCTTGGGTGAAGTTCATGTGAGAGTTCCTCAACTTGTATACGAGCATGTTTGGGTTGGAAACATGTGGGAAAACATCCCCAAGGACCATCCAAGGGTCCTTCAGGAAGGACCCCTTTCATTGAGCCAAGACTGCCTAGACAACCCCAAATGACACAGGCAATCAACGTCTAGTGGGTCAGTTAGCGCCCCGTTGATGGGATGTCATAGGTCATAACATAGGCTTGTAAAATTATAGGCCAAAGACCAGCCTCATTCCAAAACCACGTACCAATAGGACGGTCCGTAAGTTAAGGGATGGGCCGTCGATTTGCAATCGTTGGTGGACTGCCTCCCTGCGCAGTTCACTGTTCAGGTGAGGGGTGAAGTTGTAAATTCACACCATGTACAAATAATAGAAAGGGAAGTTACTTGAGGGTAATTTGGGTATGTTAGACTTGTATATAAGTCTTTAACACTTAGAAGAATTAATTCTTCAAAATCAAAACCCTAAAATCCCTTAGAAATTCCTTAGAACTTCCTAGAAGCCAAAATTCAAGGAAGAGCTTGGATTGGAGATTTGAGTGGTGATTCTTCATCAAATTGGAGGATTAATATATTTTAGGTATGGTTTTTGATCTTTGAAACTCTATTCATCTAGGAGCCGAACTTCAAAGAAGTTTTCTAAAATATTCAAAGATGAACCTGTCCAATTTTATGATCTATCCATGGGTTCTTGCATTAAAGGTTTTTATCATTGAATATTGATTGAATTTATGTTAATTAGATTATTTTAACTTAATTAAACTATGAACCCATGTAATTGATGAACCCTAGTTTTTGACTACTTTATGGGTTAAGTGATATTGTCTTAATGCTTATGAATTCTAGTGTAGTTTACTACGGGCTATCTAATGATTTAAGAATTGTATCCAATTGATGTCTAATTGGTATTAGATTAATAATTCTATATTGAATTTACTTAGAATCATTGAGTATTATTTATGCATTGAATTTATGTTCATGGCCATGGGTAAGGGCCTTATGGTGTTGAATTTGATAATTTAAACATGGATTGAAGTGGAGAGAATGGAATGGTGGTACACTTCCTTATTTATCTTAATTTTAAGTATTATATCTCTTCAATTATTTTGTGATTGGTATGGTCCAATTATGGTGGCGGTGTTATGTGATTGATGTGGCCTTGTCGGCGTTATTTTAAGTATTATGATGATCAAAGCCTTGTCGGCAACTATTTGAAGTAATATGATGATTTGTGTAGTTGATTATGTGAAGTATGATCATACCTACCTATATGTGAAGTAATGTGAAAGCATGTTTTTCTTCTATTGATGTTATTTAGGTGATCATGTTAGACTATGATTATGTGTTCATTTGTGTAGTATTAGAGTTGATGCATGATTGTTCCTACTTGACTATATGAGTTTATGATGGATATATTGAATATGTTATGGTAGTGTATAAGGTGACCTAAAGGTGATGAAGGTTGTGCCTATGTGCTTCTTGAATATGATATGCAATATGTGATAAAGTGAAGTCTTAGTGTGCCTTGTGTGGTAGACTTGTGTCCCTTACTTGATGCATGTATGAATGTGAATATGAGATGTATTGACTTAGTATGATAAAGACTCTTAGTCTTGTATGTATGAATGACATGAGACCTTGAATGTTGTTAAGAGGGTCCTTTATGTCAAACCTTGAACCTAGTGGTAAAGTTATGAAACTTGAAGTAGAAATCCGTAATGGTATCCATCTTGTAATGAATCATGGACTTAAGGTTGATTGGATGGAACGGCATCATATAAATCCTTAGGAAATTCATAATAAGCTTTTTGTCTCCATTGTAAGGAATCCCTAGGGGACCTCTTGGGTAGGGTAATTGTAATTGGGTTATGAACTTGATATGGAACCCCTATATGGAACCCCTTTGGATGAACCTTAATGTGAAATACTCTATGAGAACAAAGACTAGAACCGTGTGAGTATGGTAAGGGAAGTAGTTCTAGTTGTAGTATGAGGCTAGAATACAAAGTAATGCCTTCATATTCCTTAACCATGTTCCTACATGGGATGTGTCCAAGTTCTACCACTGGCAACTAGAATACCCTCATCAGAGTAGCTTAAAACTCGGGATTCCATGTTTTGATACCATGGTATTTATCGGTTATTGCCTATTCTTATCATGTGGGATACCTATTATCATTAGAGAAGTTATATGAAGTTTAGGTGGTGGGATGGGACGTTATCTAGAAATTTCACAATAGGCTTTGAAGATGTTAGTGAGAGTCCCTAGGTCTTCTCCAAGACCATTACTTGAATGTCCTCTATGTGATAAATGTCTCTTAATGAACTAGTGAAATCATGACTTATGTTATAAAGCATGTAAATGAATGAGTACCTAATCTAGAGTGACTTAAGTATTCCTTAGTTAAAGTGTGAAGAGGGCAAAAGGGATGATTTGTTCATGTCTTATCTATTAAAGTCTTGACAATGACTCTAGTTAGGGAAGTTGGTTGATTCTTTAGGCATGATCTAAACTTAGGTAGTGTTAAGGATTCTTTAGATGACCTTGAAGAGGTTGTATGGGCGTTCTCTTCTAGGAGTACTTAAGTAAGTCTTTTGATAGCCTTGGTAAAGAGAATGTCATATCTTATACATGTTATGTGTTTGGTGTATTGTAGGTGTGTATATGTCTCATTATAAGTAGTTTTGAGGATCGTTTAGCCATTCTTATAGAGGGTGTATGGGCGGTCTCTCTTTGTGTGGCTTAAGTGATTCTTAGGATAAATTTTAGTGGGATAATTACATGCTAGAAGGTGTCTTAGGTGAAGGTAAGCAACTTCACTGTAACAGTGAAGAAGTTCATTGTACAGTGAGTTGGGATCACTGTAAAGTGTTCTTAAAAATTCTATTAATTGACTAAGTGATTTCTTATATGTTTCTAAGTTGATAAATGTTGTTATTAAGATTAAATTATGATATTTAAATTAAAAGAATCATATTTCCAATAAATGTTTGTTTTCATGATTTTTATGCATTATGCCATACTTAGTACATGTGGTTGTACTAATTCCATGTTTTTATCTATCTCTATAGTGTTTGGTAGGGGAGGAGCATTTAGGAAGCAAGACTTGGATCGTAGCATCATTAGAGTGAAGTTGAAGTATGTCCTCATTTGACTGGAGGGCATAGATGTCTTTTACATCTTTTATTGAAGTATTGTAATAGACGTAGTAGTACTATATTTCTATTGTTCGGACATGGTTCATGGAGGGCAAAATTATTTTCCGTGTCGCGGGCCATGTAGCGGACTCCACTTTCTCAAAATTTATTCTTAAAAATCATGCTGGACCAGATCCGCGTTGCGGACTTGTTTCCACACGATAACATTAAAAATTTATGTTAAGTTTGAGTTGGTTAAAAGGTCCTATAAGTGCAGGGGTCTTTTGGGTATATTGTGGACTAGTTACTGGAGGTTATTTAGCCTTTTCAAACCCCAATTCAGTGTTGAAATTAAAACCCTCAAGTTCAAAACAAAACCTCTCCTTTTCCTCTCTCTAAAAACCACCATTGATGAAGGTTTGAAGCTCCAAGGAAGAAGACAGTTTTTTCAAGTTTTACTGCATGAATTTAGTGGGATTTCACAATTAAGATATGTTGTTTCATCCTTGAATCATCTTTCTTCAAGGAGCCAATTTAAATGGTTTTCAAAGATTATCAAAAAGATGAATTCTCCAATCTTTCATAAAATGTTTTGAATCGACGATTTATGGTTGAATTTACGTTAATTTGATAATTTTGGATCAAAATCTCCATCAACCTATGCAAATCATAATTTCTTTATTTTTACTATATTATGGTTGATTTGATTATTTCTTAGTTTTATTGATTTCTTATGTAGATTGTACTAGTCTATTTATATGTGTATTAATTATGTTAGAATTCTATATAGGTTGTCTTAACTTTATGCTTTCCATATTAGGTCTTGTTGGATCATTGTCTATTGTGATTATTGGTTTGAATTTGTGATTAAAACTGTCACATCCACAAGCACCCCCTAGACGTAACCTGCGTCGGCGTCCTCAAAGTCGAATAAGATTAGCCTGTTAGCAATTGTCATTACATGTCATGGATTAAAAGTGTGGAAAATTAAAAACTATTCGTTTATTCTAGATTGAGGTTTACTTAGACCTCTCGCTTACACATAATATATATTTTTCGAGTATACATAAACCCTTCGTATAAGAAGATTACATAGTCTTCTACTTTTATTGCACATACATAGTATAAGATAGTCTCATCAGAAGTCTATAACTTTGTCTCATATTTAACCATCTAGACAAGAGTATAACAATTTGGGCATAGCCCCTACATCAACAATCATAGCCACATGTAGGGTTTACAATTAGTACCAAAATAAAAGAGAATGAACAAAGTGTCTTTAAGACTAAACAACATCCAATAGTTAAAAAAGGCATTGTCTTCGAAAAGTGAGGACCTACCGAACTTGGAACATAACAATCCAAGTAGTCTTAAAATGGCCTTCTACTAAGATCAACAGCATGATCCTACATTTGTAGTAAACATAAATGATGATCTAGTACACACTTGTAGTAAGTATGAGTATATACAAATAAAACAATTGAAATAAAGCTAAAGAGGAAATTTATTCAAAACCATGCTAAAGTACTTTGAAAATCCTTAAGCAGAATCAAAAACCCATAGAAGCCAATAATCACATAATCCATATATCAAACCCATGTACAACAAAAGACCATTATCAACAAGTAATAGTCAAGCAAACATATACGACAATTCATAACATCATAATATAAGAAAGACCCTTAATCATAACCGACCATTTATCCTTCAAGTGCAATGACCAAGCAAAGCTCCATAAGCTTACTCAATCAAGTAAACCAATCAAAGGATTTCAAGTAATGTCCAACTCAACATAACATAGCATCAATAGTAGTCATCATCATATTTAGCAATATAAACCAATAGCATGTTCATCAGTTATACTAAAATCATAAAGGATCATCAACATGCAAAGTCAACATAAGCATAATATTTACTTCTTATAATATAATAACATCCTTCTAGGACTTCCCTCAAAGTAAACTAGTGAAATGACTAGGTAGAGTCTCATACCCCTACCTAGACTAAGCAAACCTCTCAAGTCACCCTAGTGAGGGTTCACATCATTACTTCATTTTACTTTCGGGAACACATGTCTTAACCGACATAGACCACAAGAGCTAAGTGTGGAATCTGGTGTTGTAAAAACCTTACACCAATGTAAGGCGGACTACCAGCCAAAGTAGTACCAAACATGAACGTAGCATCTAGGTGGATCCATTAGCTAGTATTTCTATAGTGGCAACGTAGTTCAAGAACTAGGAGATATGAATTGAACCATCTACATGCCTATTGGCATTGGATCCCTCATCTCATGAGAATCCATTAGGTGAGTGTCCCTTATAAGGGAGTCAACACCTTATGTGGAACTATAGGGTGAATCTTCCTCTAAGGGAATCCAACACCTCTTATTATCAAGTTCACTCGGTGCTAAGCTAAGTCCCTTTTGAAATGTCTTTCTTTTTTAATCATCACTTAGTTTAGGTGATAGGGTCTAATCCCTTATATAGTCATTGTCATTTATCTCAATAGGTATTGCATGAGAATATCTTTTCATGGCAACCCTCATATGTGAGATTAGCATATCATCATCATCATTTCTTAATAAGGCACATAGGCAAGTCATCACCAACCTTATATCATTTCATCTTAAGCATAATCTCACAATCACATAGTCAAGACATTTCAATTTAACATCATACCAACACCTACATAGGCTATTCACAAGGTATAGTTCAATTGAACCACATCCT
Organism: Solanum lycopersicoides; assembly: GCA_022817965.1. Classification (NCBI taxonomy): domain Eukaryota; kingdom Viridiplantae; phylum Streptophyta; class Magnoliopsida; order Solanales; family Solanaceae; genus Solanum; species Solanum lycopersicoides. The sequence continues at coordinate 30,794,383 of CM040627.1, read as the reverse complement.
CAATCATAAGACATCATCATTGAAGTAAAAGTTAGGATCACAAAGACTTACCACTTTGAAAACCTCATCTATAAATCCTTGTGGATCTTCATCCACCTTAGTACCATGAAAAGTTGGAGGGTTCATCTTCATGAAATCAAGAATCCTATAAGCGGGTGTACTAGCATCTGGTTGGGACCTATATCCTTGATTAGCTTGGGCAACAAAGTGATTGTTGACGACATGAGCTTGGGCCTTCATGAGTTGGGTCAAGTTCATTAGGGCAGCCCTCAACTCCACATTAGTCATATCTCCCTCAACAAAAGCAACTTGAGGCATAGGAGGCCCTTGAGGCCCTTGGGGTTCCGGAGGCATTTGAGGTTCTTGAAGGGGAACCTCCACATTCTCTTCCTCCACTAGGCCAACAATAGGAACTTGGTCACGGAGAGGGATCCTCTCATTAGCTACACCACCCTCCTCCCCTCTAGCGGTCGATCTCCTCGTATTCATGTCCTAAAAACACAAAGAGAAGAGGTTGAGAAAAGACACCTTATAAACTCAACTCTAAGGCACGACACTAGAATAGAGAAGAAAGTGAAACTTCTATCATCCTATAGCCTCTTGTCCATGGATGTGTCGAGACTCACACCAATGAATAAGATACTAGTAGATTTGGCTTTTGAAACTTTTAGACCTTAAACTATTTCCCAAAACCTTATGCTCTAATATAAAGTCTGTCACGATCCGAAAGTACCGCCTAGAACTTAGGGATAACTCTCGAATCGTGGTCGAGCATACTTGACCCCTTTGGGGTCTCGTACAAGCCCTTCAACTCTAGTTCATAACATAAAACATAAAAAGTAGTTCGAAATTAAAACTTTTCACGATAATAATAAAAAAAGTCTTTTCATAAATACTAGGAAATCTTATCTTCACAAGCCAACTTAAAGACAGAACATAGAATCTTAGGGACACGACCCTTTAGAATAAAAAGGAAATACAAATTAAGTCTTAATAGAAAAACTAAGAAACATAAACTATGTCCTCGAATATATGAGGACATACCAAATTCTTGAGAGACAGAATTCCCAAGCTTCAACTCCGATTCTCCAAAAGGCTTCCAACCTATACTCCTAAGGTATATAAAAGTATGGGTTAGTACAACAATATACTAATTATGGCATATGCAAAAATACGTAAAAAGGGACAATTTTAGTAAAATAAGCTTTCATGCCAATTTAACAAAACATTCATGAACTTAGGAAGAAAACAACATAAGAAGCATCATTTAACACTTAAAGAAGAATTTCCATGACTTTACCTCAAGATTACACTTTACACTAAAGACATCACACATTACAGTGAACTACGCATATATACGACTTTCACACAAGTACTCTCCTCCAATAGGACTCTTAGGTCACACTAAGTGCAGTGTGAGAGTAGCATCCCATACTACCACTCCGACTAGCGCTCCTAATGGATTCCCAAGGATTTGAGCACGTTACAAAAAATAGATCAAAAGGATGCATTTACATTGAACTATTCAACTGACATTAGAGTGAACCATTTTAAGTCATTATAGTAGATTTAAAAGCTTTACATTAAACTAAAGACTCCAACAATGGTGAACTTCCAAAGTATTGCAAATGAGGAAATGAGTCCATTTCAGTAGGAGTTTCCCTACCTAAGGATAATCCCAAGATTCTCTAAGGTAAGACATGAAGGAAACGTCAAAACACTTCCTTCAATGTACACCCAAGCGATCCTCAAGACTACCCTGTTCTGCTTACTCGCCTCGGGAGAATTAATCATCACTCAAAGACAATACCTTATAAGAAAACCCAACAAAACACCAAAGGCTTCCCTTTAAGAATGCCAACTTAGTGCAATGAGTAGGATGGCGTCCCATACCACCACCTACCCTAAGTAGTACATTCTTTTAGACGGTTTGGCACCAAGTCTTTCCTTTCGGAAGGTCCTACTTAGTGCAATTGATAGGTAGCATCCCATACCACAACCTACCCTAAGTAGCACGTTCTTTTAAAAGACTTAGTTCAAGCAATTCATATAGGTATTACATTAATTAGACAACTTATCATTTTCATTACTTTTGTGGGGGGTTAGCTTAACCAACAAAGACCATGAGAGCTAGGCATGTAATCCCAATATTAACCCCTATCAGATGAGGGATCCACACTTGCCTAGAGTAAGGTCATACTTATTAGCTTTTACATGGCTTTTCCAATAGCTATACCTATGCGGGCACATAGTTAAGGGATAGGGAGATTGCTACTAAGTAACTCATTCTCTATTAACGAGGAGTACTCATCTCAAGAGGTATAAGGGAATACGACATCTCAACTCACTAAGTGTATTCCACCTCTTCTTCTTATCCTCTCGGATCTAGGCATAAATCCCCACTGATTCTCGCATTACAGACTATATGTTAAGGATAACTAGCGAATGCCACATCTCAACTCACGAAATGCATGCATCCTCCGACCTATCTAGGAAAGCTCATTAGGAATGGCGAGGTTACTACTAGACACTTCATCTCAACTCACGAAGAGTGTCCACCAAGACTCCCCTTCTTACTAAACTTAGCTTCACTCATTCACTTAAAGTGTGTGTGTACATGTGAGCACACCTTGCATAGAGAAATCATTTCATATACATTACTTCTAAACATGCTTTAGACTTTCATCTAACAACTTACACACTTTACATACTTCACTTAGTCACATTCTTCAATTAGACCAAATCTAGGTCAAACATACCATTTAAGCTTCACAATCACAAAACAAGACCCATATACAATTTCTATTCATTCTATAATTTAGAACTTCAAGATCCCATTCTCAACACATAATGAACATTACCAATTAATCAAATAAGCACCGCCACATAGAAGGTGGACTATACCACTAAAGATCAATTTATCATAAGCATAATATAATATAAGTAACTCTTCAATTTACTAAGACATAACAACCTATAAACATTTTATCATTAATTCAACATAATAAGTCCCATAGGGTAGTAGCTAAACCATCATTACAACACAATAAGACCAAAGTTCATTTTGTACATAAACATGCTCATTTGACCCATTTCATAAACCACAACTTGAAAGGAAACTTTAACATGATTTCATCAAGGTTTTAGCATTAGAATCTCCAACTAACATTAATAACATCATAAATTAACTTTTAGAAACATTTTCATTCAAGGCCCATAATGGGTTGAAGATAATAGAAGTTAGGGTTGAAAATCCATTTTTTGACATTCATTGGAAAAGGATTCTTGAATGAAATGGTATTCAATAATGGATACCATACCTCAATAAGCAAGTAAAACCCAAGAGTTTTTGATGAAGAGACACGTCCAACCATTCCCTCATAGCTACCTTGACCCCTAACTTCAATGGAGTCTTGAGAGAGTTTTGATTTTAGAGAGAGAGAGTTTTTTTTTTGAAATGAGAGTCTTGTCTAGGTCTAGGACTTAAAATCAATCTAATATAACTTAAAAACCCTAAAACAAATATCAACCTAGGTACCAAAAGACTTGGGGTGAATTTATACAAAACACCCCAAGTAGGCAGCAACGTGCAGCAGCTTTAGCAGGTGCCAATTGACGACCCAAGCTACTGGGCGTCGATTGATCGATGGCCCGTGCTGCTGGGCGTCGATGACATCAGAGACTGGTTCAAGGGAGGGCTGAGTTTCCCAATAAGTATGGGACGACGCCCCTCAGTCGACGGGGAATCGATGGGCCTTACGCCCAGTAGACTGCTCCATTGTTTGGGCAGTGTTCTTGGCTGTCTTGTCCAATTCTTGGGCCCTTCATCTAGGGCCCTTTGTGAGTACTAGGTGGGGTCGTACCTAGACGTTAAACCTCTAAAATAAGTCGTCTAGATATTAGGAACATCTCATGCAAGTTTCAATTAAAACGAACACGTAAAACTCATCCAAATACAACAAGACACACTAGTACATTCTAGGGGACACCTTCCGAATGTCATGGACATTTTTGGTCGATAAACCTCAAAACTCAACCAAACTTCACACACACATTAGGAATACTAAACTAACTCAGTTTAACACAAAATTCACTCAAGAAACACTTACGAATCTCTAGTTCACGTTAATTGGTTTTAGGGCGTTAGATTCTCCCCCACTTGGGATAACATTCGTCCTTGAATGACACTTAAATTCAAGAACAGAAAGAACTCACTTAGCATCACATAACACCACACAATCATGATTAAACATCAAAATAAAAGCATCAACTAACAAAGAGCATCATTTCACACTTTTCATACTAAGCAACATAGGCCGGTTTTACAAAATTTCACAAGTTTCAAAAACTCATTATTAACCTTCTTTTATGGACTAAATACCTTCTCCAACATTAAACACGCTCATAAAAAACACATTTGAACACATTGAAACTTCAATTCAAGACAAAACAAATTTTCTCAAAAATCACAATTTCTACAGTGAATATTAGTGTAGCACTGCCCAATATTTTAAAATTTCAAAAATTCATTCTTTGAGAAATTCATCAAGATGACATGATCATATGAACTATAAAAAGACATAAACTCACTTCATAACATAAAAACAATAGTCAAAAAGGGTTAAGACTTACAAAAATCATCAAAGCCGATCAGTTATCCTTCCTAGCCCGCATCCCATAGGAAGGGTTCTTCTTGGGAGCATTAGGATTTTGGGAAGTTTGATTGACATCTTTTCCCCTTGCTTTGATATTAGGGCAGTCCCTCATCTTGTGGCCTTTGCTACCACAACTGAAACAACAATCCATTCCGGCAAGACACTTACCCGAATGTTGGTTACCACAAGTAGGACACCTAGCCCTTTCAAAAGTATGACCACCACCTTGAGAATGTCGGTTTAAACCCCTATCCTTGTTTCCCATGGAAGAATCTTGGTGATAAAAATTTTTACTAAGCTTTTGGTGACTAGAATCATCCGACCTAGGCCTTTTACCCTCTTGCCTTATCTCCCTAATTTTGGACTCCTTAATTTGTTGTGCATAAACCATGAGCCTAGAGATATCCATGTCATTAAGAAGCATTGATGTACGACACTCTTTTTCCACCAAGATAGACACTCCCATCACAAATTTGTTCATCCTAGCCCTAGGGTTGGCTACCATAGTCGGGGCATACTTAGAGAGTTGGGTAAATTTTAGAGAGAATTCTTGCACACTCATTCCCCCTTGACGAAGATTCATGAACTCAACCATTTTCTTCTTTCTCCACTCTAGGGGAATGAACTTATATAGTAAAGCCTCTTTGAATTCCTCCCAATCAAATAAACCTCTTTCTAAGGGTCTCTCACCTCTCCATTGCTCATACCACACTTGAGCAACATCCTTAAGTTTGTAAGCGGCCAATTCCGCTTTGTCCCTAGGGGTCACACCCTTAGCATCTACCACTTTGAAAACCTCATCTATAAAGCCTTGTGGATCTTCATCCACCTCAGTACCATGAAAAGTAGGAGGGTTAATCCTCATGAAATCACGAATCCTAGAAGCGGGTGTACTAGCATTTTCTTGGGCCTATCTCCTTGATTATCTAGGGCAACAAAGTGATTGTTGACGACATGAGCTTGGGCCGTCATGAGTAGGGTCAAGTTCATTTGGGCATCCCTCAACTCCGCATTTGTCATATATCCCTCAACAAAAGGAACTTGAGGCATAGGAGGCACTATAGGCCCTTGGGGTTCCGGAGGCACTTGAGGTTCTTGAAGGGGAACCTCCACATTCTCTACCTCCTCTCGGCCAACAATAGGAACTTGGTAACGGAAAGGGATCCTCTCATTAGCTACACCATCCTCCTCCATTCTAGTGGTCGATCTCCTCGTATTCATGTCCTAAAAACACAAAGAGAAGAGGTTGAGAAAAGACACGTTATAAACTCAACTTTAAGGCACGATACTAGAATAGAGAAGAAAGTGAAACTTCTATCATCCTATAGCATCTTATCCATGGATGTGTCGTCACTCACACCAATGACCAAGATACTACTAGATGTGGCTTGTGAGACTTTTAGACCTTAAACTATTTCCCAAAACCTTATGCTCTGATACGAAGTCTGTCACGACCAGAAAGTACCCCCTAGAAGTTAGGGCTAACTATCGAATCGTGGTCGGGCGTACTTGACCCCTTTGGGGTCTCGTACAAGCCCTTAAACTCTCGTTCATAACATAAAACATGAAAAGTAGTGCAAAAATAAAAGTTTACACGATAATAATAAAAAAAAGACTTTTCATAAATACTAGGAAACTTGTCGTCACAGGCCAACTTAAAGACAAAACTTAGAATCTTAGGGAGACGAGCCTTTACAGTAAAAAGGAAATACAAATTAAGTCATAATAGAAAAACTAAGAAACATAAACTATGTCCTCGAATATATGGGGACATACCAAATTCTTGAGAGATAGAATTCCCAAGCTTCAACACCGATACTCCAAAAGGCTTCCAACCTATACTCATAAGGTATATAAAAGTACGGGGTTAGTACAACAATGTACTAAGTATGGCATATGCAAAAACAAGTAAAAAGGGACATATTTAGTAAAATAAGCCTTCATTCCAATTTAACAAAACATTCATGAACTTAGGAACAAAACAACATAAGAATCATCATTTAACACTTAAAGAAGAATTCCCATAACTTTACCTCAAGATTACACTTTACAGTAAAGACATCACACATTACAGTGAACTATGCATATATACGACTCTCACACAAGTACTCTACTCCAATAGGACTCTTAGGTCACACTAAGTGCAGTGTGAGAGTAGCATCCCATACTACCACTCCGACTAGCGCTCCTAATGGATTCCCAAGGATTTGAGCACGTTACAAAAAATAGATCAAAAGGATGCATTTACATTGAACTATTCAACTGACATTAGAGTGAACCATTTTAAGTCATTATAGTAGATTTAAAAGCTTTACATTAAACTAAAGACTCCAACAATGGTGAACTTCCAAAGTATTGCAAATGAGGAAATGAGTCCATTTCAGTAAGAGTTTCCCTACCTAAGGATAATCCCAAGATTCTCTAAGGTAAGACATGAAGGAAACGTCAAAACACTTCCTTCAATGTACACCCAAGCGATCCTCAAGACTACCCTGTTCTGCTTACTCGCCTCGGGAGAATTAATCATCACTCAAAGACAATACCGTATAAGAAAACCCAACAAAACACCAAAGGCTTCCCTTTAAGAATGCCAACTTAGTGCAATGAGTAGGATGGCGTCCCATACCACCACCTACCCTAAGTAGTACATTTAGAAGGTTTGGCACCAAGTCTTCCCTTTCGTAAGGTCCTACTTAGTGCAATGGATAGGTAGCGTCCCATACCATCACCTATCCTAAGTAGCACGTTCTTTTAGAAGACTTAGTTCAAGTTATTCACATAGGTATTACATTAATTAGACAAGTTATCATTTTCATTACTTTTGTGGGGGGGTAGCTTAACCGACAAAGACCATGATAGCTAGGCATGAAATCCCGATATTAACCCCTATCGGATGAGGAATCCTCACTTGCCTAGAGTAAGGTCATACATCTTAGCTTTTACATGGCTTTTCCAATAGCTATACCTATGCGGGCACATAGTTAAGGGATAGGAAGATTGCTACTAAATAACTCGTTTTCTACTAACGAGGAGTACTCATCTCAAGATGTATAAGAGAATACTACATCTCAACTCACGAAGTGTATTCCACCTCTTCTTCCTATCCTCTCGGCGCTAGGCATAACTCCCCACGGATTAACTAGCGAATGCCACATCTCAACTCAAGAAGTGCATTCATCCTATGACCTATCTAGGAAAGCTCATTAGGAATGGTGAGGTTACTACTAGACACTTCATCTCAACTCACGAAGAGTGTCCACCGCAAGAATCCCCTTCTTACTAAACTTAGCTTCATTCATTGACTTAAAGTGTGTGTGTGTACGTATGAGCACACCATGCATATAGACATCATTTCATATACATTACTTCTAAACATGCTTTAGACTTTCATCTAAAACTTACGCACTTTACATACTTCACTTAGTCACATTCTTCAATTAGACGAAAATCTAGGTCAAACATACCATTTAAGCTTCACAATCACAAAACAAGACCCATTTACAATTTCTATTCATTCTATAATTTAGACCTTAAAGATCCCATTATCAACACATAATGAACATTACAATTAATCAAATAAGCACCGCCACCTAGAAGGTGGACCATACCACCCAAGATCAATTTATCATAAGTATAATACAATATAAGCAACTCTTCAATTTACTAAGCCATAACAACCTATAAACTTTTTATCATTAATTCAACATAATAAAGATCATAGGGCAGTAGCTAAACCATCATTACAACACAATAAGACCAGAGTTCATTTTGTACATAAACATGCTCATTTGACCCATTTCATAAACCACAACTTGAAAGGAATCTTTAACATGATTTCATCAAGGTTTTAGAATAAGAATCACCAACTAACATTAATAACATCATAAATTAAATTTTAGAAACATTTTCATGCAAGGTCCATAATGGGTTGAAGATAATAGAAGTTAGGGTTGAAAACCCCTTTTTTGAAATTCATTGGAAAAGGCTTCTTGAATGAAAGACTATTCAACAATGGATATCATACCTCAATAAGCAAGCAAAACCCAAGAGTTTTTGATGAAGAGAGACGTCCAACCAGCCCTTCCTAGCTTCCTTGACCCCTAACTTCAATGGAGTCTTGAGAGAGTTTTGATTTTAGAGAGAGAGAGTTTATTTTGAAATGAGAGTCTTGTCTAGGTCTAGGACTTAAAATCAATCTAATATAACTTAAAAACCCTAAAAACATATCAACCTAGGTCCCAAAAGACTTGGGGTAAATTTACATAAAACACCCCAAGTAGGCAGCAATGTGCAGCAGCTTTAGGAGGTGCCAATCGACGACACAAGTTATTGGGCGTCGATTGATCGATGACTCATGCTTCTGGGCGTCGATGACATCAGAGAATGGTTCAAGGGAGGGATGAGTTTCCCACCAAGTATGGGACGACGTCCCTCCGTCGACGGGGCGTCGATTGGCTTATGCCTAGTCGACTGCTTCATCGTTTGGGCAGTGTTCTTGGAAGTCTTGTCCAATTCTTGGGCCCTTCATCAAGGGCCCCTTATGGGTCCTAGGTGGGGTCGTGAACGGACATTAAACCTCCAAACTCAGTCGTCTTGGTCTTAGGAATATATCATGCAAGTTTAAAGGAAAATAAACATGTAAAACTCATCCAAACACAACAAGACACACTAGTACATTCTAGGGGACACCTTCCGAACGTCATTGACGTTTTTGGTCGATTGACCTCCAAACTCAACCAAACTTCACACACAGCTTAGGAATACTAAACTAACTCAGTTTAACACAAAGTTCACTCAAGCAACACTTACGAAGCTCGAGTTCACCTTGATTTAATTTTAGGGCGTTACAGATATTGCATCAATTAACATCAATTAAACAATCTATACTAAAGTATTCATAGGAAATCACAATTTATCATGAATTTGAATATTAGAAGAAAACCCATTAGAATTGGAAAACCCCATCAAATTGGGTAATTTAGAATAAACTTTGAAAGGACCACTTCGGGAAAGGAATCCCATGAATGAAAAAAACATACCTTAATGAAGATAAATCCGTGAAATTGAAGTCAAATCATAGAGAAATAGAACTTCTTATTCAAGCTTTGTTCCTTCTTCAATGGCGAAATTAGGGAGAGAGAAAGTAGAGGGAGGTGAGATATTTTGGGTTTGTTTTGGGAATTGGGGTTGGAGTGAGTTATAATTGATTAAAACTGATCCTAAGTCAATATATATTCACCCCCTAAATTACGCAAAGCACCCCTCACTTAAATTGGTCTTTTTGTGAAGTCAAAATGCCAAAAATACGATTTTACCAAATCTAGGATGTGGCTCCGCGTCACGAGGAAAATTCCCATTTTTATTTTTGCAAAAGTGATCTGAGGAAGTAGGGTCCGTGTAGACTTCGCTTCGTGCAGCAGACCTATGAATCTTGACTCACGCAGGCTGCTTTTGGCAGCCTGCCCACCCATGATGGGGTCCTCCTCAAGGATCCTTCGAGGGTTCCTTGTGGAGTCGTTATTGGACGTTTACACCATATATACTACACTTTACCTAACCAAAGTATATTTACAAGTATTAGAATCCATTTGTCCCTCTCAACCCATCCCCAAACATAGCGACGTCAACTAGTTCAATTAGCTAGTTTCCAGAGGTCATGGACTTTCCTTGATTTCTTTGCTCTAAAACTTCTCGGATGACTTATAAACATTACTTTAGGTCTTAACCCTAAGGAACTCATTTTAATCTCTAGATTAGGTCTCAAATTTTTGGAGTGTTACATTATCCCCCATTTAGGAACATTCGTCCCCGAATGACACTAAACTTCTAAAAGGAAAAGGACAGACTCAAGAATAACAGCCCAACCAAACAATATACTACAACATCATGATGAGTAAAAACTCAAATTAACATAACAATATAGCATTTACACAATGACTCAAAACATCAGTTTTTCACATAATATCTCATAGTCATAACATGAGGAATTTCCTTCTCATAACAACAACATGAGCTCCACATATTATTAAAGAGTCAATTATGCTAACATTCCTTTCTCAACATATCAACATCATCAATATCACATTATGAAGACAACAACATACCAAGTACACACATAAGTTCAAGTCAAGCAAAAGAGCATTTTCCATGAGATTTCCTTTTAGCATAACCCCCCCCCCCCTTTTTTTTTTGGCCATAAATATGCACATCTTTGCAAAACAAGTCAAAGTAAAATTAACTCATTAATTTCTTTATTAATAGGAATAACTAACCTTAGTTTGCAAAGATATGAGTATAACAGACTTTATGTTGGCCTCGGCCTCCCGTGTTGCTCCCTCAACAAATTGATTTCTTCATAACACGTTACAGTATGCTTTATCCAATTACAGTGAGTTGATTTTACTTTTTTTTCTTAACTTCCCAAGTAACACTCTAGTGATATTTGGTGCAATGAATTACTTTAAGGCCACAAGGTACTTATACATACAACCTTCATAACCAAACAATCAACTTCATTGAAGTATAGCCCGTCATAAGACACATTCATGTCAAGACTCCCGATACCATTACCGTAAACCATATTAAACTTGCACATATGCAATCCTCAATCAACATAGACCATCATAAGACCTTACTCACGATCCCAATCTAAGTTTACTAGTGCAATGTATGTGTCAAGCCCCATAACCTCACACATACTTAGTAACCCTATCATGAGACCACAAGCCTTAACATGTACTTCATACACCAACCATGATACTATAACCAACTACATGCATACCAAGTAGGACCTTCATAATATAGTTAATAAGACCAACTTTATACATGTAGGGTAAGACCACATCATATAGACTCATTAAAACTCATTCCATGCATTTTATCATAACAAGTACACAACACTACAATGTCATGCATAAGGAACAATAACATAATCACATACATTAGAACACCTTCCTAGAACTCCCTTCAAGAGCTACTTGTGCAATACATAGGCGAAGTCTCATACCCTAACCTACACTAAGCAACTTCCCTTAGGTTATGCTAGTAAGGGTCTTTACTTTACTTCCATTGTCCCTTTTACTTTAGGGAAACTATATCCTTAACCGACACTAAGACCATGGGTACTAAACATTGAATTTGGTGTTGTAGAACCTTACACGAAGAAGAGGTGCTCTACTTAGACAATGTACGACATTAACATCATACTAGCATATTAGGTGATATCACTTTCTAGATCCTATGGGACAAGCATAGTTTATGGAACGTAGAGGCATAGATGGAAACCCTTTTTATGCCTAGTGAAGCATTGTAGTTATCCACCTCACGAGAATTATGGTGAACCTACCTTCTCAAATTGGGAAGGGACACCCTCAATTTCAAGTTCACTCGGTGCTAAGCTAAGTTCCCTTTATTGAAAAGCCTTTACTACGTTAATTTATAATACATAGGATTTAGGAAAATTAACCCCTCATATGCTTTTCTTATAGGTTATAGATGAGAGATTTATTTCATCAACCTAAATCATGTGATAAACCCTTTCACATGCACATAGCATATTCAAGCACCATCTAGTTTAGGATACCCTTGAGATCACCTTTTAGGAGCCCCTCTATTCACTAGATCATCATATAAGCATCATAAATATACTTCATATGTGTGTGTACATGTATGTGAGCAAACCTTTCACATAAACACCCTTAGGCCACACATGTTTATACTTGTACTTCATTCATGCATAATAGTATAGGTGTAACTATATTAGCAATCCTTTTATACAAAGACACTTAGACACTATGCATATTCATACTTCAACATATAATATAAGACATGTTCATAGCTTAATAAGGCATTTATAATCATGTACATAGATAAGAAACCTAGGAACTATCCTATCAAGGCACAGATGTTAGGACGTGGGGTTAATTTCCCATTCACCCCTTTCACTTAACTGTACACCTGGCAGTTGACACAGGTTGCATGGATGGACAACCATCGACGCCCAGTAGTCCTAATGACGGGCAGTAGTTGGAAACCGTCGTTTGGGTATGATGGTTGTCGTTTCGATGATATTTTACCATCTAAGTGTGGGACAACACCCACCCATCGAAGGGGAATCACCACACCTACTTGCCGTCGTTTGCCAGTCATAGGAGACACTGCCAAGGAAGTGTCTAGGAAGACTTTGGGTCCTCCTTGAGGGACTCTTGCGGGGCCCTTGGATAGTCGTGCCTGTACGTTTTCAAAGTAAATGCACTAGTATACATGTTACGGATCTTCCATATCAGTTTCAACCATAACGATCACGTAAAACATGCTAAGGCACAGAAATACACACATGCAAGTCTCAAGGCAAACTTTCAAACGTCATCAGACGTCCTTGGATGTTTGACCTCCAAATGACTTCTAAAAAATAATAAATTCTTTAAAACACTTCATTCAAATGTTAAAAGGCTTATAAGTCACATGTGAGGCTCTAGACCCCTTAATTAATTTTGGTGGTCTTACAATATCCCCTACTTGGGAACATTCATCCTCGAATGAAACTTGGGACAATTTAAATGCAAGAAGGACTTCAATGACCCATAGAGGATCTCAAAATATTCATAATATCATCACATTGAAGTCAATGCACCAAAAATTTAAGGAACGAAAACTTCAAACCATGTAGTGGTCAATCTAACACAAGCAAGCAAAACCTTTATTCACTCACTCTTTAAATGGGTCAAACACATAGGCTCTTGTCATGTTCATAGGAGGAACATACTTTTACTAATCCTAACATGGTCTTTACACTTCATTGAATTAAGAGCTTATCATGTAAGATCAAACATAGGCAAATTCCACAATACTCAAAAAGGAATTAAGCACTCATACTTCAATGCACATAAGCTTAAGTAAAGTATGTCAACAATGGATTCTTATTAGTTAGGAATAATGCCATGAGATACATACTCAACTATACCATGCTTAGTTATCTTTAGGGAGGAATATCCTTCTCCTTAACACACATACAACTCTCATGAGTTCACACCCAAACAAGGCACAAAGGCCAATTCATTTTAAATGAGAAGTTCTCAACCTTTAAACAAAATTATGCTCCAACTTTCTTCCTAGTTAAGTCAGGATGGTAAGTCAAACCACACACATTAAAACATAGGAAGTCATTTCACAAAATTTCAATTTATACCATGACAATAACTTTCATAAACATGCATCTTTTAGGGATATTCTTACAATTCATAGGCACACACAATGACTTTGGCTAAACATACCTTCACTCCTCAAGAATGAGCCTACATTCATACTTCCCAAATAATAAAAGTAACATAATTTTCAAGAGACTCATCATTTTTCATTTTAATGAAACTCAATTTCTCATTGATGGCTTAGAACACTACATGACATCAAAATGCTTCTTACCTTATCACAAGAAATTAAATGCACAACGAACATATAGAGATGAACAATTAACATGAGAAAACATGAATTTGATAAAAATTCCTTGTTTCATACAAATTAGAATCTTCAAAAAATGCTTAACATAGCATCAATTAAGACAGACATTACATATGGAGAACATGCAACTTATACTTTTATGCAAGAGTCCTATCTTGACAAGCTACTAGGAACCCTTTGGTCTCAAGCTCAAGTAAGAACCGATGGACAAGATAGGAATATTTATCACCTTACGACTCACTTCACCATCACCCACTAAGGGTAAACCCTTTAAAAGAAAGTTAACTCAACCTCAAGAGGATCTTAGCTTATAAACCTCCATCATCATCACCTACAGGTGATTCCAAACCTAAAAAGGTTTACAGTAACTCAACATAGGGACATCAAGGGCACATAAAATCTTACAACTTAGGGTTTCCCACATTTGTAGTATGCCTAATTACATCATCCCCTTAAACACCAAGGTCAAGCCAGGTCAAAACCAACCTTTCATACTCTTCACTCATGAAGACTATACATCATTGAGGGTTCTTACTCCTAATCTCACATGAAGGAGCCTACCAACTCAAACATCAAGGAATAATACTTCAATGATCCTCATTCCTCTAAGTTCAACACGTAAAGGGAATCCTTAATATTCAAGTTAGTTCATGATACCCAACCACATAAGATCTCAACCACACTATGAATACAAAGGGTCATAAAACCATAGGGGAAACAATAGAGGACACTTAGACATAAGGACTCTTTCTTTTCATTCAACACTAGTGTAAGGTAACTTCTAGGTCATTCAAACCCACATCATCACCCTACAAGATAAGAACACTACATTCACTTCAACAATCAAGTCTACACAAAGTACTCTAATCCATACAAGGCAATTATGAAACATTACACACAAAATAAGGCAACATTCATCTTTAGCTATTTACCACACTTTTTCAAAGTGTTTCAAGTCTAAATAATATCATAAGACTACCATCATGCAAAATCATAAACCAACTTATAATTCCAAAAGGAAGCTCAATTTAACTATAAAAACATCTTTAATAAGGTATAACCTTATGATAACATAAATCTTCACATAACAAGTCATTTGTCATATATCATATATATAGCCATAAATGGCATCACACCTCAAAGTATGGCAAAATTCATGTTCACACATACTCTTCTAACCATAAAACAAAGATAAACATCAAAACTCACATTTTCTCCCTCAAGCATAGAGGTACCATCTCATCCAAGCAATCACATCAAAAAGACCACCGAACAAGAAAACATGTGAGAGAAATCTTATAGAGTTAATTTCTATGGAATGACATGAGAATGATGAAGAAGGGAAACTCTATTGTCCTATAGCCTCTCATTCATGTATGTGTCGCGACTCATGATGTACCGTGATTTCACGGTACTTTTAATTTTTTTCCTTAAGTTTAGGGTGTGTCTAAGGCCTTTTTATATTATTTTTAATGTATTTTTCTCTTTTTTTACAGGAAATCTGTCCAGAATGAAAATGCGGAAGAATTTTGTTGAAATTACAGAAGTGACGATCTACGGAGCCATTGACGGTCCATCGACCCATCGACGGTCCGTAGGTGGCAACCGTCGTATGAAGGAAATGCTGCTGAAGGAAGATCAGGGAATTCTGACCAAGTGTAGGGCTACGGAGACTCTTGATGGACCGTCATCTCCACCATGGACCGTCCTGCACATCCTTCATCGCTAACAGAAAGTAGCCCCAGTACCCGTCTTGAAAAGATTCTAAGTGTGGAGAAACGAAAGCCATCAACGGACCATCGTGCACTCAACGTACCGTCATCCTTGTCCGTCGATTGTAACAGTGAGTTGGAGAAGAAAGCAACTGAAAGAGAAGCTAAGTGTACAACGATGGGGGGGCCTCGATGGTCCGTCGTGGCCTCGATATCCCGTCATCCTGGTCGTCAACTTAGATGCATTTTTGGGCAGATTTTCCTTATATAGATTTCCCTTTTATTTTAGGACTTCTTTATTATAAATACTTGTAAAAACCACGTTTTTGGGGTTAGACTTTTTGGTATTTTTCAGTTTTATTGTTCTGGTTGTTGAACTTGTGATTTTGGAAATTATTCTATTTTTCGGAATCGTTTGTTGCAAGACTTTTGATTAATTCAAGTAATTTTCTGGATTTTCTTCAACCTCATCAAAGTAAGTACATGAATTCTTATCTAATTAACATGAATTGTGTGATTATTAACATGGGTATCTAATTCCATAACTAGGTTTGTGGGAACCATTGGTAAATAACGCAGTAAAACTAGCTAAATTAACAATTCTGGAATAGTTTCTTGCATGTATTGAAAATTCTTTCGTTTAGAAGTCTTTTTAACAAGTGCACGCGTTAGAACTCGCCTTGTTGCCACTTGCCGGACCAAGGAGGTAGATAATAAGAAAAGAATTATCAACGTAGATTTAGTATACACTATTTAATAGGCTAGTGTCGATTGGTGCGAAGTAATAACTAAGCCAAACATCGATTATGATGCTTAATATGATGTAAAGGTAAGGTTTAGTAAAGCATACACACGTAGCTAGACCAAGGTGCGGAGTGAAATTTCCTAGTTACCGGACAAAGGAATTAGGGATATATAACTTACCACTTTGCATGCAAGATACTAGGAAATGATGTTAATAGCTAGAATTACCGTGTTATGAACCTGTGGGGAACACTTATGCCCTAGTTACTCTCATTATTTGATAAAAATCAAATCTTTAAACTTGACACTTGTTTACTTAGAAATAGTTAATTACCTTTGTTACTTAAAAACCCCCTTTTTGTTACTTTTTTTCGGAAAGGACTTGAATAAATAGAATTAATCGTAGGTTAAAGTTAAGTCAAAATCATTTTCCTCGTGGGATCGACCCCAACCTCATAGTGGTATTCTTTACTTGATACGATCGCTTATACTTCTTTTCGAGACGTAAATTTGAGCATATCAAATTTTAGCGCCGCTGCTGGGGAAAGTGGCTTTTAGATTAACTTTAAGAACATTACTGAAGTTTAGTCAACAATTTCCTAATTTTATTTTTTCTCTTTTGTTTTTGGCTCTTTCAGGTCTAACTTCAGTGTATGCCAAGTACACGGAGTAGAGAAGTACCCATAATCTCACCCGACCGCGAACTTGAGCGCACACTGCATAGAATAAACCGAAATCTGGGTATTCTTGATGATGATCTCAACCGGGAAGTTCCACCACCGGTTGGAGCTCATGATCAATTGCTAGCTGAAAATCGTGGGGAAGGTGAAATAAGGAGTCAACCTCCCGCTCCACGCCCTCAAGAGTACTATAGGGGATATGATAATATTACTGACTCTGACGGGCCACTTGTCTTGCCTCCCCTACCACATGGCCATACTTTCGTTGTAAGTAGTAGTCTGATGCAAATGCTCACCGCTAGAGGTTTGTTTTCCGGGCTACCTTCTGAGGATCCACATGGTCACATCGCCAAAGTGAGGTCGGTGTGTAAGAGTTGTGTAGGGAGGCCTGATTTGAACATGGACGTATTGGGTTAAGAGTGTTCCCTCTCTCACTGACGGGAGAGGCTGCTATATGGTTTACCGAACTCCCCTATAACTCAATCTACACTTGGAATCAATTGAGGGATGTATTCTTAGCACGTTACTACCCGGTGTTAAGAAGCTAAACCATAAAGATAGGGTGAACAACTTTGTGGCACTATCGGGAGAATCGGTCAGTAGTTCTTGGGACAGGTTTACCTTATTCTTGAGAAGTGTCCTCAATCACTGCATCGATGATGAGTCACTGAAAGAGTACTTCTATCGGGGACAAGATGATAATAATAAAGCAGTATTGGATACGATAACGGGTGGTTCTTATGGGGAGTGTCCGTATGCTGAGAGAGTTGAGAAGTTAGAGAACATCTCCCGAAATAATAAAGCTTCGAGCAGTAGGAAGTCAGATACTGGGAGAAACACTTTTGCAGTGCAATTCGCACACAACCCAGCCACAGATGATATTCGTGAAGAAATGGTTCAAATGAGAACTGAGCTTGGGTTGGTGTTGAAACACGTCACTGGGGTGCAGAAAAGGTTAATGCGGTGAACAACTTGTCTAAACCACCACTGCCAACTGATGAGTATTACTATGAGGAGGACTCTTATGCGGAAAATGAGCAGACGGGGGGTTTCCGGATAAACGCCCAAGGCTCCAATCAGGAGAATTGGCACCAAGGTCAAGGAAACCAAGGTCGGAACTATTGTAATTACAACCGAGAGGGTCCTTATGTCCGAGATGGGAATTACAACCGCGACAACAATTTCAACCGGGGTAACTATGGTAACAGAAATGATAGGAGTGGGCCCTATGTTCCACCTCAAAATCATGAAGTTGCTCCTAGGGATGGTGGAGGTAGTATGGCGCGAGTTGAGGATATGTTGCAGAAAATGAGGAGGAGGTTCGATCTAGTGATGAGCACACTAAAGAGTTGAGGAGTGACTTAGCGAGTATTAGGTAGAAAGTTGATGCACATGCAATCTCAATCAAGCATCTCGAGATGAAAATGGCCCAATTGTCTTCGACTGTGAACCCACGCCAACCGGGCACTCTTCCTAGAAATACTGTCCAAAATCCAAAAAATGATGACATTGTATGGCAGTCACAACTCGAGGTGGTAAGCAAACCATCGACCCACCAATGCCGTCTAGTGTAGAAAATGTGATAAGAGATGATGATGAGGTAGTGGAGGTTAGAGGTGAGTTAGGAGACAAAACAGGAAAAGAAGCTGAAGTACCCCAAAAGGTGACTCCCATGCCTAGACCACACCTCCATTCCCACAGAGGTTAGTGAAAAAGACCGAGGATGGTAAATACCGACGTTTTATCACTATTCTAAAAAAGCTTTCCATCAATGTCCCTTTGATAGAAGCTCTTGAACAAATCCCGGTTATGCCAAGTTCATGAAAGATATGGTCACTAAGAAAAGATCCGTCAGTTTTGAGGATGATGATAGAATGCAACATTTTAGTACTATTGCTACAAGGTCTCTAGTGCAAAAGAAAGAAGATCCGTGTGCCTTCACTTTTCCATGTACAATCGGGTTATTACACTTTGCGAAAGCATTATGTGATCTTGGGGCAAGCATATATCTCATGCCTCTCTCTATTTACAAGAAGTTGGGTTTGGGTGACCCAAAGCCCTCTTTGATGCGGCTACTGATGGCCAATAGAAAGATGAAGAGGCCTATTTGGATACTCCACGATGTGCTAGTAAAGGTGGAGTAATTTATATTTCCAACCGATTTTGTGATTCTTGATTATGAGGTCGATTTTGAGGTGCCTATTATTCTTGGGAGGTCATTCCTTGCTATGGGTAGAGCCTTAGTTGATATGGAAAAAGGGCAAATGAAATTTCGGTTGAACAATTAAGAACTGACTTTCAGCATTTGTAGGTCCATGATGCAGAGTGGTGAGCTACAATTGGTATCTGCCATATCTTACAGGGTTGAAAAGTCATCCGAGGTACAAATAGAAGAGTGTCTGGGTGTAGAAGCACTAGAGGCAGTGATCATGAATTTTGATAGTGATTGCATTGAAAAGTATGGGTCATTGGTCGCAGAACTTGATCGAGGTGATGTTCGGTTTAAACCAAAGAAGTTTTAGTTAGATATGAAGCATCGCGAGTCTCCACCCGCGAAACCATCTATAGAGCAGGCTCCAAAATTAGAACTTAAGTATCTACCACCTCATCTGAGGTATGTATTCTTGGGAAAAGGTGACACTTTGCTAGTAATTATTGCATCAGATATGAATGTGCATCAAGTTGAGAGTTTGGTAAAAGTGTTAAAAAGGTTCATAAGATCTATTGGGTGGACTATTGCGGCTATTATTGGGATCTCTCTCGGTATTTGTTCGCATAAAATCCAACTCATTCCCGATCATAAGCCAAGTATTGAGCACCAGAGACGTTTAAATCAACCTATGCAAGAGGTGGTAAAAAGGGAAATCATTAAGTGGTTGGATGCTGGAGTGATATATCCAATCGCCGATAGTAGTTTGGTATGCCCTGTTCAGTGTGTACCTAAGAAAGGGGGAATAACTGTGGTCCCCAATGAAAGAAATGAGCTTGTTCCGATGAGCCCGATGACTGGATGGAGAGTGTGTATGGATTACCGGAAATTAAATACATGGACCGAGAAGGACCATTTTCCTATGCCCTTCATGGATAAGATGTTGGATACACTTGCCGGAAAGGGGTGGTACTGTTTTTTTATGGTTATTCGGTTTATAATCAGATTTATATTGAACCAGAAGATCAAGAGAAAGCCACCTTTACTTGTCCTTATGGGACATTCGCGTTCAAGCGAATGTCGTTTGAGTTATGTAATGCACCGGCCACATTTCAGAGATGTATGATGTCAATATTCTCTGATATGGTGGAGGACACTATTGAGGTGTTTATGGATGATTTTTTAGTGGTTGATGATTCTTTTGAGCGGTGTTTGAGTCATTTGTCTGAGGTTCTTAAGAGGTGTGCAGACTGCAACCTTGTGCTAAATTGGGGAAAATGTCACTTTATGTTGAAAGAAGGTATTGTATTGGGTCATCGCATTTCAGAGAAGGGTATAGAGGTTGATCGAGTTAAAGTTGAGGTGATAGAGAGACTTCCTCCACCCATCTCTGTAAATGGTGTGAGAAGTTTTCTTGGGCATGCAGGCTTTTACCGGAGGTTCATCAAGGATTTTCAAAGATTGCACATCCTTTGTGCAAGTTGCTTGAAAAAGAGTGTAAGTTTTATATTGATGAATCCTGTCTTAAGGCATTTGGTGAGTTGAAGGAAAAGTTGGTGTCTGCACCTATCATAATTTCTCCGGATTAGAGCAGTCCATTTGAGTGATGTGTGATGTCAGTGGGGTTGCTCTGGGTGTGTTTTTGGGACAACGAAGGGATAAAATCCTTCACCCCATTTACTATGCTAGTAAAACCCTCAATGAAGCCTAAAAGAACTACACCTTGAATAAGCTAGAGCTCCTTGCAGTAGTGTTTGCTTTCGAGAAATTTCGCTCCTATTTTCTTGGCACTAGATTTATAGTGCATACTGATCATTCTTCTTTGAGATATTTGATGGCAAAGAAGGATGCAAAACCGAGGTTTATTCGTTGGGTATTACTATTGCAAGAATTAGACTTTGAGGTGAAAGATAGAATAGGGACCGAACATCAAGTTGCTGATCACCTGTCCCTATTAGAAGATGAAGCAATTAGGGAGTTAGGTGAAAAGGCTCAAATTGATGATACTTTCTCTGATGAGCATGTATTGGCTGCCTCCCAAGACTTGATTCCATGGTTCGCAGATTTTGCGAATTATCTGGCTAGTGATATCGTCCCACCAGACTTGTCCTTTCATCAAAGTAAAAAGTTCATGCATGATGTGAAAAAGTTTGTTTGGAATGAGCCATACTTATATAGTAGTTGTGCCGATGGGCTTATTCGGCGTTGTGTGCCGGAAGTTGAGATGTTGAGTGTTTTGGAGGCATGCCATTCTTCGCCTGTAGGTGGGCATCATAGTGGTATCCGGACTGCTCACAAGATCTTTCAATGTGGCTACTATTGGCAAACCATCCATAAAGATGCTCATGAGTTCGCCAAGGCATGTGATAGATGCCAAAGAGATGGTGGCATTTCGATAAAGCAAGAGCTCCTTTTAAATCCCATTCTTTTGATTGAATTGTTCGATGTGTGGGGCATTGACTTTATGGGCCCTTTTTTGAGTTCTCATGGGATGAAGTACATTCTGCTGGCAGTCGATTATGTGTCTAAATGGGTGGAGGCTATCACACTTGCGAATAATGAAGGGAAGAGTGTCACCGCGTTCTTGAAAAAAATATATTTTCTAGATTTGGCACCCCAAGGGCTATTATCAGTGATGGGGGATCCCACTTTTTCAACAAGCTATTTAAGGGATTATTGGGAAAATATGGGGTTCACCATAATGTGGCCACTCCGTACCATCCTCAAACTAGTGGGCAAGTTGAGGTGTCAAACAGGGAGATTAAGCAGATTCTGGGAAAAACGGTCAATGCTAGTTGAACGTATTGGTCAAGGAGGCTTGATGATGCTCTTTGGGCCTACCGGACAGAATACAAGACTCCCATAGGTATGTCCCCATACCAACTTGTATATGGGAAGTCTTGTCACTTACCGGTTGAATTAGAGCATAAAGCCATGTGGGCAATTAAGAAGTTGAAAATGCACTAAAATGAGGCTGCGGAACAGAGGTTAAACCGGTTGAATGAGCTTGATGAATTTCGCCTTAAAGAATATGAAAGTTCAGCCCTCTACAAAGAAAAATTGAAGAAGTACCATGACCAAAAGATTGAGAAGCGTGATTTTGTGGTTGGGGATTTGGTGCTTTTATTAAATTCTAGGTTGCGCTTATTTCCGGGGAAACTAAAGTCCAAATGCAATTGTCCCTACTTGATCACCCAACTATTCCCTCATGGTGCGGTTGAGTTGGAAAACAAGGAGGGTGTAAGGTTCAAGGTGAACGGACAGCGAATCAAAATCTATTTGGGGCATGCTGAAACGGAGAATGAAGTGATCGAGGCATACCATCTTTAAAGTTTGAGTAATCAAGAGTCCTCCGTCGCCGCGAAGTTAAATCAAGCGCTGATTGCGAGGCAACCCAATATGTATCCTCTAGCCAACTATAGGTCTTTAATGATTTTCTAGGAATAGTTGCATTATTTTTGCTTTTATTACTTAATGTCCTGTTTGAATGTTCTTTTATTTTTCTTTAGAAGTGTTGACTAGAGCGTAGTTTAGGGTCCGTGTCCAAAAAGTGTCCAGAAAATACAAAAAGATTAGCTTAATGGGTGTTAAATGTGCAGGGACAATATCACCAGAAATCTGCAGAAAACTAGTCTGCTGCACCCATCGACCGACCGTCGGTAGGATCCGTCGTGCCCAGGTATGTTCTTTCAATTTTTCTAACTTAGGGCACTGATGACGGAGGGTTCGACAGACTATCGACCAACTTACAGTCCGTTGACGGGGAATAGTCGATCCCTCACCCACCAACCCGACCCGACCCGTCCGGCTATATATTAAAAGTTTTTTTAAAACTTTTCAGTTACCCACCTTTTCACATAACCCAATAACCATTTTCCCTCCCTATTTCCTCTCATTTTCCCCCACTTCCTCACCCATTAACTAAAAATTCCTCATCACATTCCCACACTTCCCCAAATTCCAAAAGTTCCTTTCTCTCCCAAATCTCCCATTTTCTTCAGTACCTTTGTCGGTTGGTGTGCGTGGTTGTTGTTGATGCTATTCAACTACGACTGTTCATAATCCTTTTCCTCTACTACAGTTTTCAGGTATGTTTTTGCTGATCTGCTCGATTAACTATTGTTAATTTTCCTGATTACCTTGATGTCTAATTGAGTGGGTACTTTATTTTTGACCCCTTTTGGATGCCAAAACTTACACCCAAAAGTCCTAAGTCCCTTAGAACACTGATATTGAATGGGATGGTAGTGTCTTGTTAAAAATGGCGTGTGTTTGAATGATTGTGTTCCTGACCTAGGGTTTGATAGGCTATAAAAAATGAATGTTAAAACTAGGAAAATTCATGCCCTACGAATGACAGGATGCTAGGTAAATATTTGGGAAACTTAGGCTTCTAAGGATACTCTGAATGAGTAAGATGGGGGACCAAATTGGCTGCAAAATTCTGTCCCTAAAGGACAGTACGAGACCCCATCGATGGAACGTCGGTCCCTCGACGGATCATCGTTGGTGTCCGTCAACCCCAACTTCCCTTGCTTAATCTAAGTGTCGGTCGACGGACCCCTTTGACTGATCATCGTACCTTCGGTGCTCCGTCCTGCACAACCGTCGACGTTGTAAGAACCTTTGCTTATGATTTTCTATAAAAATAATCTAAGTGTCCGTCGACGGACCCCTATGACGGACAGTCGTCCCTTCGATGGTCCATCCTGCACAACAGTCGACACTGTCAGAACCTTTGATTTTAATGTTTTAAAATATTATTCTTAGTGTCCCTCGATGGACACCTATGACGGACCGTCGTCCCTTCGATTGTCCGTCCTGCAGAACCGTCGACACTTTCAGAACCTTTATTTTTAATATTTTAAAATTTTATTCTAAGTGTCCATCGACTGACCCTTGTGACGAATCATCGTTCCTTCGACAGATTGTCCTGCACAACCGTTGACACTGTCAGAACCTTTATTTCTGATGTTTTCCAAAAAAAATTCTAAGTGTCCCTCGACGGACCCCCATGACGGACCGTCGTCTCTTCGACGGACTATCGATGTGTCCGTTATGTAGTGCTGCACTGCTGCACTACCATTCCATTCTGCGTTTTACTGTTGTGTTTGATGCTTTTGAATGTGTTACAGGCTTGTAGTGGTACTAATAAACTTCTCCTTGCAGGTACATATGGCACCCAAGCAGGACCGTGTCTACTCGAGAGGGTGTTCTAAGTCTGTCGCCCCATCAAGTACGATGATCATAGGCTTAGATGATGAGCGTGACCCGGTGTACGTGACACCAGATACCCTCACTCCTGCCCGTGCTGCCCGCATCACCAGAGCCACGACCATGAAGGTGGTACCCGGCGGAGTCACTGCCTCCTAGTCTAATGAGGAGCGCATACTGACCGGCACACCTTCTAGGCCGGCTGCACATTCTGAGGGAGCGTCTGGATCCTAGGAGGCTTCCGGTTCTGAGGAAGGGTTTGGCTCTGTGGAGGCTTCCAGGTCTGAGGATGAGCCTGCCTCGTCTGATGAGTTAGATAGTGCTGACTCCACTCCAGCACCCAGACTGGCGTCCCCGCTCCGGTTGCTGATCAGCCCAACCGGTGGTGTGTCGAGGGGCAATATCAAGTTTACACTGATGCCAAGCTGCCAAATGACAAGGGGGTCATGACCCGGACCCTGACACTCAAGCGGCGGGTTATCACGAGGAGTCTTCCCACTATGCCGGCATAAGTTATTCACCAGATATCGGCTGGAGTGGGCGGCTCGAGATGTAGGCCGCTATAGCGAGGAAAATGTACGAGAGTTCTATGCCTCCTATGTGGCGACTTTCCGATCTCAGCTGGACAGGCGGGCAGCCCCCGCCAAACATGCACCTTTGTAGTACGTCCAAATCCGCGACAAGCGGGTTGATATTTCCTTGCCAGCCATTCGCAGGTTTCACTATGGCACATATGTTGATGCTACACGGACCCCCCACACTGCCGAATTTGACTATCGCTAGAAGTTGATCAAGATGGCCGGTTCCAGCGTGAGCCAGATGTGAGAGAGAACACCAAGCGGTGGATTGCACAGAACCTCTTCGTGGATGATGAGGCTGCCGATTGGGTGCTAGAGCCCAAGGGGAGTATCAAGAAGACCAACCTCACCTTTCCAGCCAAGTTTTTATGGCTATTGGTCCGACACTACCTTTCCCCCACTACTGCTGATAACATTGTCACTTTGGATCGTGCAGTGCTGATGGCTGCCACAGTTGTGGGGTTCGAGGTGGACTTCGCGTGGCTGTTGCAGGTGGTCATGCATGAGAGGGCCTTTAAGGCCACTACTACTTACCTCTTCCCGTGCATGGTTTTGGCAATGTACAGGTCTACAGGAGTGATAGTGTGGCACATTAATGTGATCAAGACCCCGCCTGGCACAATGGATATTGGCCTCATTCGAGATGAGGCCAATGAGTTAGCTCCCCATAGAGGGCCTCGTCCAGAGGTGCAGCCACTTGGTGAGAACCTGGCGGCTACAGTAGAGCAAGCCCAAGCGGCTAATCCGGCTATATCTGAGCCTACCAACACCACTCCGGTCGAGTCTATCCCAGGTTGTAGCACCGATCCGAGCTTCTCCCGCTCGACTCCATCTGCTACACTAGTCCCGCTTGCTAGGGTCCAGAAACTAGAGGCCCAAATGGCCACACTTTTGCATCACATCCAGCCTTGGATGCTGAGCTCCATTGCTGAGGCAGAGGAGCGTTTAAAGAGGAAGATGGCCCAGCATACTCAGCGGAAGATCACGGAGGTCCACCAGCGCATGGTTGCATTTGAGTTGCGGGTTCTAGCTCGGCCAGCCCCTACAGTGGATGTGACGACTCTCCAGGCTGTTGTGGAAAGTTAGAGAGCAGACTTGGATACCATACTGGAGGCTCGGGTGCTTGAGTCTGAGCCACATTCTGCAGAGCCTGCTGAGGACACTGTGATGGCTACCCTGTTCTACAACACTAATGTGCCACCACCTCCCCCATGAGATCGTACCAAGAGGCACCGAGCTAGAGATGAGGATGACTCTCGGGCAGGCAAGAAGGAGCGCCACGAGTTGGAGGCCGCAAGGAGAGCCTCGCTGATTGATGAGGAGGCCTTCTAGTTGAGGGTTCTAGAGGTGGCTGCTGGGGCGTCTAGCTTCAAAATTATTGAGGCGGAGAGGAGCACTACTGATGGTGCTGTTATTGCTGAGGATACCACTGAGGGTGTCCGTACTACAGAGGAAGCGGGTTCTGGGAAACCGGAGCCGCCAGCTTGTTGATCCCCGGCGCTTTGCGCCTCAGGTTTGCTTCACCTACCACCCTATTTTATATACTTTTATGCATTGGGGACAATTGCATGTATTTTGTTGGGGGTGGGGTAACTGTAAAGTGAGTGCTAGGGTGATGTCGGAGTAGACCAAACTCACGATCCTCTCTTGGGGTTTTCTTGCCTTTGTTTTTTTTCCCCAAGAGACTGGTTATTTTATTGTTGAACCGGCGTGTTGGTATCTTTTGTACATAGTATAGAAATGGACTCTAACGCATGATGGCTAAACAAAATGATATCCTCATTTAAAGAACATGTTGCATGACTCAGTAACTGATAAATGTGTGGCTCTAAGCATGACATAGAGATACACCACTAAATGACCCTAAATCTAAAACTTGAACTAGGTTTCTGATAATTTGGTAGAGTAATGAGATGTCAAGTGATTGTGAGGAAAATTTGAATATTTCCACTATTGGTACTGAGCTAGAACTTGTCTGGTTAGTCCTGCTAAAAGTAATCCGTGATGGACAATTAGGAAAGGATCATAGGTCGTTGTTCAAGATAGACAATCTTTAGCCTATATAAAAAAAATGAATGAAATTAGTTCCTTCTTGATCCAAATGATTTGAGCTTAAAATAGACCTTTCTTTTTCACCCCAACTAATCTTTTCTGGGAGCAATGTGTTGGCCCTGTTCCCTCCTTGGACATGTGTACTTCAGCTTATGCCAAAAGCATAAGTTGAGGGTGGCTAATGCAGAAAACGACCTTGTCGTGGCCCTGACCCAACCTAGGGTATTGTGTACCTTGACTCATAGCTTGAGGGTGGCTATTATGAGGAATACTCCGGAAAGTGGGGTTGAAAGAATAAAGAGAGAGAAAGAACAAAAGAAAAGTGACTCAAGAAAAGTTGAAAGCAAAGTGAAAAATTGGAAAATTTTAAAATACAAGTAAGAAGTGAGAGGAGTCACTTACACAAAAAGAGAAAGAAGGGAGAATAGCAAGGCGAAATAATATAAGAAAATTAAGAAATAGGGCAGAATAAAATGATGAAAAGGTAGGCGGCTTAGCCGTTATGTTAAGGAAGGCAATAAGTCAGTAAAATACATCTAAATGTATCCTACCTGACTCCGATCCTAAGTTAAAAGTTAAGAAAGTCCTATCGTGATCCTAAGAGTCTATTATGGTGAACTTAAAGCAGTTAAAATAAGGGCAAGACTATGACAATAAGTATAAATGGTGTGAAGTTGTTCTGAGAGCGAGTGTTGAAAAATAATCCTTATACTCAAACTGAAATCATTGTGTGAAAAATGAGGATATTGTTTTGAAGCGAGGATACTAGTTGCAATACCGGAAAATTGGTACCTTAATGAGAGAACAAAGAGGATAGGTGTCGGTGTGTGGTGAATCTGTGTCATGGTCTGATCCACACGAGCGAGTCTAATAGTGATAGCATGCATAAACATAATTAAAATAATCGGGATTGATAGCCAAATGATTGCGAAGACTAAAATAAGGATACTCTTGTAAAAAGCTTTTGTGGTGAGTCATAGTGCGTCGCTTGAGGACAAACAATGAATTTAAGTTGAGGGTGTTGATGTACCGTGGTTTCACGGTACTTTCAATGCTTTTTCCTTAAGTTTAGGGTGTGTCTAAGGCCTTTTTGTATTAGTTTTAATGTATTTTTCTCTTTATTTGCAGGAAATCTGTCACGAATGAAAACACAGAAGAATTGTGCTGAAATTGCAGAAGTGACAACCTACGGAGCCATCGACGGTCCGTCGACCCCTTGACGGTCTGTAGGTGGCAACCGTCGTATGAAGGAAATGCTGCTGAAGGAAGATCGGGAAATTCTGACCAAGTGTGGGGCTACGGAGACTCTCGACGGACCGTCCAGCACATTCGTCATCGTTAACAGAAAGTAGCCCTAGTACCCGTCTTCAAAAGATTCTAAGTGTGGAGAAACGGAAGCCATCGACGGACCGTCGTGCACTCAACGGAACGTCATCCTTGTACGTCGATGGTAACAGTGAGTTGGAGAAGAAAGCAACTGAAAGAGAATCTAAGTGTGGAACGACGGGAGGGCCTCGACGGTCCGTCATCCTGGTCGTCAACTCAGACGCATTTTTTGGGCAGATTTTCCTTAAATTGATTTCCCTTTTATGTTACGACTTCTTTATTATAAATACTTGTATAAACCTCGTTTTTGGGGTTAGACATTTTGGTATTTTTCAGTTTTATTATTTTGGTTGTTGAACTTGTGATTTTGGAAATTATTCTATTTTCCGGAATCGTTTGTTGCAAGACTTTTGATTAATTCAAGTAATTTTCTGCATTTTCTTCAATCTTATCAAAGTAAGTACATGACTTCTTATCTAATTAACATGATTTGTGTGATTATTAACATGGGTAACTAAATCCATAAATAGGGGTGTGGGAACCATGGGTAAATAACGCAGTAAAACTAGCTAAAATAACAATTCTCGAATAGTTTTTTCTATGTATTGATAATTCTTTCGTTTAGATGTTTTTTTAACGAGTGCACGCGTTATAAATCACCTTGTTGCTACTTGCCGGACCAAGGAGGTAGATAATAAGAAAAGAATTATCAACGTAGATTTAGTATACACTATCTAATAGGTTAGTCTCGATTGGTGCGAAGTAATAAATAAGCCAAACATCGATTATGATGCTTAATATGAGGTAAAGGTAAGGTTTAGTAAAGCATACACACGTAGCTGGACCAAGGAACGGAGTGAAATTTCCTAGTTGCCGGACCAAGGAATTAGGGATATATAACTTACCACTTTGCATGTAAGATACTAGGAAAGGATTGTTATTAGCTAGAATTACCGCGTTATGAACCTGTGGGGAACACTTATGCCCTAGTTACTCTCATTACTTGATAAAAATCAAATCTGTGAACTTGCCACTTTTTTACTTAGAAATAGTTAATTACATTTGTTACTTAAAATCCCCCTTTTGGTTACTTTTTTTCGGAAAGGACTTTACTAAATAGAAGTAATCGTAGGTTAAAGTTAAGTCTAAATTATTTTTCTCGTGGGATCGACCCCAACCTCATAGTTGGGTTCTTTACTTGATACGACCGCTTATACTTCTTTTCGAGAAGTAAATTTGAGCGTATCAACTCATCACCAATGAACAAGACTATTATACACGTGGCAATATGAGACTTTTGGACCCGAAAACAACTTTTATAACCTGGCTCTGATACCATGTTTTTCATGACCGTGGGAGCACCCCCAAGAAGTAACATGGCGTACTTGACCTGTCTGAGGTCTTATACAATCCCATAGTTATCATTAATCGCACCGTCATAGGTAAATTTAGCGTAAAATTTAAAACTTTGATAGCACATCATATGCTAGAACATCAGTTCCATTAAATATAAAATATATCATATTTACATCGTTATACTCTAAGTCTCTTTGCCATCTTAGCCTTGACATCATTAGAGTACATTAGGGACACGACCCTTATAACATAAAACATAACTAAGCTATTACATGATTTTGAACATAAACTCGACATAGGACGTCCTTGAATCTTAAGAATTTCCTTCTTTGAGCTTGGGAAACACATATCAAGCCCTTCACCATAGAAAAATCCTTTAAGCATCCATAACGTACACTTTGAGTAAAAAGGTGAAGGAGAATGGGGTAAGTATACGAATGCACTAAGTATTGAAACCATGCAAAAACACATGCATTCAAAAGGGACATTTTGCTTTCAAACCATGCATCGTGCCTTTTGTGAAAACATCATAAAACATTGATACCATATGAATCATACAATTCACATACTTCATATAGGCATATTCTATGGTCATTCATCATATAAAATCACAATGCATTTAAGGCATATTAGTCACCACTTTACACTAAGCTTTATCCAATTACAGTGAGTTCATTTTACTTTATTT
Source organism: Solanum lycopersicoides (assembly GCA_022817965.1). Classification (NCBI taxonomy): domain Eukaryota; kingdom Viridiplantae; phylum Streptophyta; class Magnoliopsida; order Solanales; family Solanaceae; genus Solanum; species Solanum lycopersicoides. The sequence goes on along the minus strand of CM040627.1, from coordinate 30,763,773 downwards.
CCTTAACTTCCCAAGTAACCCTCTAGTGATAATTGGTTCCTTCATAACCCAACACATACCTTCATAAAAGTATAGCCCATCATAAGACACATTCATGTCAAGACTCCCAATAACATTACAATAAACCATATTTAACTTGCACATATTCTAACTCCACTTCACATAGACCATTAGAACACCTTACTCTTTATTCAAATCTAAGTCTACTAGTGCAATGTACATGTGAAGCCCCATAACCTCACACAGACTTAGTAACCCTATCATGAGACCATAAGCCTTAACATGTACTTACACAACTACATGCATACAAAGTAGGACCTTCATCATATAGTCAATAAGACCAACATTATGCATATATGGTAAGGCCACATCATTTAGACTCATTAGGACTCATACCATACATTTAATCATAACAAGTGGACAACACGACAATGACATGCATACATTAACATACTCACATATATTAGAACACCTTCTTAGTACTCCCATCAATAGCTACTTGTGCAATGCATAGGGAAAGTCCTATACACTCACATCCACTAATAACCTTACCTTAGGTTATCGTAGTTAGGGTCTTTACTTTACATTGTCCATTTTTGTTTGAGGAAACTATAGCCTTAACCTACAGTAAGACCATGGGTGCTAAACATGCAATTTGGTGTTGTAGAACCTCACACCAAGAAGAGGTGCTCTACTTATCAAAAGTAGAACATTAACATCATACTAGCATATTAGGTTATATGACATGCTAGATCCTATGGGGCAAATATAGTTTATGGAACTTGTAGGAATATATGGAAACTCTCTATATTCCTTGTGAGGCATTGTAGTTATCCATATCATGAGAATTATGTTAAACCTACTTTCCAACATTGGGAAGGGACACCCCTAAATTTCAAGTCCACTCAGTGCGAAGCTAAGTTTCCTTTATTGAAAAGACTTTATTACATAACTTTATAAAACGTAGGCTTTAGGCGAATTAACCCCTCATGTGCTTAGATCATAGGTTTTAGATGAGAGAGTCCTCTCATCAACTAAAATCATGTGAGAAACCCTTTCACATGGACATAGTATATTCAAGCAACATCTAGTATAGGATACCCATGAGAACAACTTTCAAGAGCCCATCTATTGACCATATCATCATACAAGCATCATATACATACTTCATGTGTGTGTGTATACATGTATGTGAGCAAACCTTTCACATAAACACCCTTAGGACACACATGTTCATACTTGTACTTGATTCATGCATAAGAGTGTATGTGTAACTATATGAGCAATCCTTTCATACAAACATAGTTAGACACTATGCATATTCATACTTCAACATATCATATAAGTCAAGTTCATAGCTTAATGATGCATTCATAGTCATGTACATAGATAACAAACCTAGGAACTATCCTCTCAAGGCACACATGTGAAATGCATAGACAAGGTCCCATACTTTTGTCCATTCTAGTACACCTATAAAGTCATCATAGTTAAGGGATGCATAAGATACTTGATGGACATAAACATTACATACATAGTAGTAGACAAAAGTGCATATGGGAATACCCTTTCATTAGACACCATGAACCTATAATACTTCTAAGAATGCATAAGATGTAAGTGTGTTTACATTGGTCAACAGGATCACATAATGGCTATCAACATCACATTGGTTCAGCCACCCTCTTAGGACCACAATGCACAACTAAGAATAGACAATATAACAGATATTATCATAAGAGACAATAAAACGTCAACACTTACCTCCAAGTTTCCTAACATTAGCTAATCACATATTCGCATAGGGTTACAGAGGTAGGGGGTCATTTACCATTTATACTTCATCATTGGCAGCATATACACCATACCTAACATAGTCAACCACATGCTCATAACATTAGGAACATAACCTAGATCATAGATTTGAATGGAAACTAAGCATAAGATTCATATAGTGTGATCATCATAACGACACACTCTTCAAGGCCATGATAAGCACATATATAGATTGACAAGAAGTAACACTACCACAATAAGTGGACCATACCACACAATGTCGTACAAGATCAATCCAATAGAGAAGTACAATACATAGGAAAAACTCACCAATTCTCCAAGCTTTGATCACCATTGATAAATCCTCATAATTCATCAATAATTTAAATATAGGGAATTGTCTAAAATTACATTAATATAATCGAAATCCACAATTCAATTATCATAAGATCAACATCACATTATATACACTATATCACCATTCTATAGAAAGTAGATGAATATGGGTCATGTTTACCAAATCCCTACACCTTGATCATCATTGATCATACATTAACAATTCACCATAAATTTGAATGTAAAATAGTAGTTAAATATATAATCACATAAACAAAATCACAATCCATATTCATCTCAACAAGATAACAGTACCCATATCATAGGCTAAATTGAGATTTTTGAAGGAACATGGGTTCATCATGAAATTTGATTGAAATTAACTTTAAAACCAGTACATCAACATCAATTAATCATAAGCATGCTTTTGAAATCAATTACAGAAAGAACCAATGGCTAGATTGAAATATGGGAAATTTGATCATGAACTTTCATTGAAAACATTGGAAAGAGCTTTTGTATGGAAGATTTTCTAAAGATGAAGGATCACCATACATCATTGTAGGAGAAAACCACGAAATCTTCATGAATAATCCAAGCTCCAAGTTGTTCTTGAGTTTCATCTCCTATAGAGGTTTCTAGAGATGTTTCTTTTGGAGAGAAAAGTCTAATTTTGAAATATAAATTGGGTTTGGGGTTTTGATATCCATAACTAAATTAATCTACATAAAAAGAGTTAAACTAACCACCTAGGGTCAGGTAGGACGTGGGGTGAATTTCCCATTCACCTATTTCACTTAACAGTGTGCGTGGAAGTTGACAGAGACTGCATGGACAGACAATCATCGACACCTAGTAGGCCCAACGGTGGGCCGTAGGTGGCAACCATCGTTTGGTTCAAATGCTTTTCCTTTAGATGAGATTTCCCTATCTAAGTGTGGGAAGACGCCCACCAATCTATGGGGCTTCACCAATCCAACTGGCCATCGTTTGCCAGTCGTAAGTAGACACTGGGCAGTATCTAGGAAGACTTTCGGTCCTCCCTAAGGGCCTTTTGTGGGGCCCTTGGGGATCGTGCCCGAACGTTTCCAACGTACATCCGCTCTTTTACATGTTAATGACCATCCATATCAGTTTAAACCAAAACAAACACGTAAAACATGCTAAGGCACACTAAGACACACATGCAAGTCTCAAGGCTAACTTTCAAACGTCATCGGACATCCTTGGACATTTGACCTCCAAATGACTTCAAATCAATCATACATGCTTTAAAACACTTCATTAACATGTTAACAAGATTATAAGGTACATGTGAGGCTCTATAAACTTTAATTCTTTTGGGGGGTCTTATAGTTCATAAGGGATCTAATTAACTAATCATAAGGGTTCTCCCATTACTAGCATACTCCACAATAACCATACAAGGTAACAACACCACCTTCATTCCTAGAATCAAGCCCATTTAAAAGACTTCAATCCACAAAAGGCAACTATGAAGAAGCAGAAACATAAAAGGCAACATTTGAACCATTACACATATATTAAGGCAACATGCATCGTTAGATATTTACCATACTTCATCAAAGCCTTTCAATCCTAATCCATATCATTAAACTATCATCATACAAAACCATATAGCAACTTTTCATTCCAAAAGGGAACTCATTTTAATTATAACAACTTTTAACAAGCTATAACCATACCATAACAAAATTTTCACATAACATGTCATTTAACATAAATCACATATACAACAACAAGTGGCATCACATCAACTACAAAAATACAACTTCACACATACTCATCAATCCATAACCCAAAATAAGAATTAAAACTCACATTTTCTCCCTCAAGCATTGAGATACCATCTCATCTAAGAAATCACATCTAAAACAACACCGTACAAGAAAATATAAGAGAGAGATCATATAGAGTTAAGTTCTATGGCACGATATGAGAATAGTGAAGAAGGGAAACTCTATCGTCCTATGGCCTCTCGCTCATAGATGTGTCGCGACTCACCCCCGATGAATAAGACTCTACTAGACGTGGCAATATGAGACTTTGGACCCTAAAACCATTTTTATAACCTCACGCTGTTGTACGACATTTGTCACGACCGGGGAGCACCCCCTAGAAGTTACATGCCATACTTGACCTCTTGGAGGTCTTATAAAAACCCATAGTCATCAGTCATCGCATTTCATAGTAAAATTAGAGTAAAATTTGAAATATTCATAGTACATCATCTGCTAGAATCTCACTTCATATACAATATAAGTCATAGTACATAGATAGACTCTAAGTCTCTTTTGCCATGTTAGGCTCAACATCAATAGAATACAGTAGGGACATGACGCTTAAAAACATAACATAATAATCTAAGATATTACATATACTTTGAATAAAACATGACATAGGAAATCCTTGAATCCTAATGATCCCTTCCTTGAAGTCGGGGAAGCTACACAAGCCCTTCACTTTAAGAGACATCCTCTAGTCATCACCACCTATAGTTTGCGTAAAAACATAAAGAATAATGGTGTTAGTACTAGAATGAACTAAGTATGACAACCATTCAAAAACATGCATTTAAAGAGAAAATTTGGTTAGAAACCATGCATCATGTGTTTTAGTAAAACTTCATAAAACCTTAATACAATCAGTACAACAAGCTCATATACTTCACATAGGCATAGATATGATTCATAACATCACATAAAGTCACATAATTCATTTAAGACACATTTAACATTTCATAACATTATCTTCCTTTTACCTTAAGTCCTTTACCCCAGGGTAACCTTCTAGTAACACTTGGTGCAATGCATGAATAGTGTCCAATTCCAAAATCCACACTCAAACATCACCTTAAGGCCACCAAGATGAACATTCATGCAACCTTCATTTACTTAAACATAGGAATTCATTAAAGCAAAACATATCATAAGACACATACTTCACATATAAACCAACATATTCCATGAAGCACATATAAGACTCATCCCAAGAAAACATTCAAGTAAACACTACCAATAACATTATAAGAGGCAATATTCAACAATAGCACACTTAGGCTTCACTTCATAAAGACATCACAAGACATTGCTCATATTCCCAATATAAGCCTACTAGTGAAATGTACATGTTAATCCCCATAACCTCACACATACTAAGTAAACTTAGAACGAGACCACAAGCATATCACTTAATTCATACATCAACATGGAAAGTATAGACAACTTCATACATACCAAGTCAGAAAATCATCATATAGTCAATAAGACCAACATCATGCACATAAAGTGAGACTCATCTTATAGACACTATAGGACTCATACTATGCATTTAATCATAAAAAAATAGTCTATATCATAATTTCATGCATGAGATAGATATACATATAAATATACATATATAACAACTTTTTGAATTGATGTGTAGTGATTCAATTGTCTTCATTATTGTGTTAATTACTATTGTGGGATGATATTACACCCATTGTTGGGTTGAATTGGATTATTGATGGTAAAAACTTGGATGATGTCTTCTGAAGGAGATGGGGTAAGTTTGTTGATCTCTATCATTTTCTTCAATTTTGATTACTTATGTTTATTTTTTATATCGAAGTATACCTTATGATAAGATTGATTAGGGTTGGTATGATGTTGAATTGGAATGTCTTGGTTTATGGCTTGTGGGTTGTTGGCTAGGATGTAATGATATAAGTTTGATGATGAATTTCCTATATGCCTTATCATTATATGGTTATGTATATGTGCTAACCTCACATGTGTGAATTGTATTAAAAGTACATACTCATGCAATTCCTATTGAGCTATGATTATGACTATATAAGGGGTACACCCCTATGACCTAAAAAAAGTTATGATTATTAATGAAAGACATTTTAAAAGGGACTCTAGCTTAGAACCGAGTGAAATAAAGTGAAGAGTGTCCCTTCCCACATAGGGAAGGTAGATCACTATTGTACTCATAATATTGGAGACTATAATGCAAGTATCATAAAGAGGGTCCTAACTACATCTCCTAGTTCTTGGACTATGTTGCCCCCAGGAATACTAGATAGTGGATCCACCTATATGATATGATCATGTTTTTGTACTACATTGGCACACTGTATTCAACATCAGCTCTTATGGTCTATGTCGGATAAGGCAAGATGTTTCCAAGGTAAAATGAAGTAACAAAGTGAACTCTAACTAGGATGACCTAAGGGGTTTGGCTTAGTCTAGGTAGGGGTATGGGACTCTACCAATACATTGCACTAGTTAGCCTTGAGGGAAGTCTTAGATTGATGTTCTTATGTGCTTATAAGCTTATAAATGTAAATTATATGTATATATTGATCTTACATGTTAATGAAACTATGTGAAATTGGTTTCACTTCCAAGCATGTGGTTTGTCTCTATTAGTAAAGTATGATGATGTCTACTTTTAATGATATAGTATGTAAAATTGGGTATTTATTATAGTTCTTGTTGGGTTACTTGGTTGAGTGAGGTTATGGGGCCTTACTTAGTCATTGCGCTAGTAGAATTAATGGGGGTTTATGAGTAATGGTCTTTCTTAGTTATGATGTCATGGACTCTTATGCATGCTTGTTTATATTATAACTTGATGATGAACTTGTATTGATTATGTGCTCAATTATGTTGATATGCATGTTGACTTGACTATACTTCGCATTGTTGGTATTGTGATGTACATAGTCTTGGCTTAAGGAATATGAGCTTATTTACTTGTATTGGTTCTTGAATGCTCATAAGGTATTTCAAAAGTGACATTACATACTTTTGAATAAATGTCGCTCGTTAGTATGATTTCTATGTTGTATGTGCATATGATTCCATACTTATTACAAGTGATGTGCTAAACCCATTTCTCCCTTTTCCAACATTTTATGTTCCGGTCATTGAAGGGTTCGTGACAACTTTTGAAGGAAGGCTTGGAATCATTCTTCAAGTGGTTATGTACTCAAGTCCGAGGATGATTCCTTGTTATTACTCTAGCTATGGTTCTTTCTTAAAGTCTAAAGAGGATCATTTCATTATACTTGTTTCAAGATACTTTTGTAAGCCATATGTCACGATCAGAAAGTACCCCCAAGAAGTTAGGGCTAACTCTCGGATCGTGGCAGGGCGTACTTGACCCTTTGGGGTCTCGTACAAGCCCTTCAACTCTCGTTTATATCATTAAGCATGAAAAGTAGTGCGAAATTAAAACTTTTCACGATAATTAAATAAGAGAAGTCTTTTCATAAATACTAGAAAATCTTGTCGTCACAAGCCAACTTAAAGACACAACTTAGAATCTTAGGGACACGGACCTTTACAATAAAAGGAAATACATATTAAGTGTTAGTAGAAAATTTAGTAACATAAAATATGTCCTCGAATAAATGAGGACATAACAAATTATTGAGAGATAGAATTCCCAAGCTTCAACTTTGATCTTCGAAAAGGCTTCCAACCTATACTCATAAGGTATATAAAAGTCTGGGGTTAGTACAAACAATGTACTAGTATGGCATATGCAAAAACATGTAAAAAGGGACATTTTTAGCAAAATAAGCTTTCATGCAAATTTAATAAAACATTCATGAACTTATGAACAAAACAACATAAAAAGCATCATTTAACACTTAAAGAAGAATTTCCATAATTTTTGCTTAAAGACATACTATACAGTTAGCACACCAAACCTTACAGTGAACCGACTGGAGCATACAATTTCACATAAGTACTCTCCTCCAATAGGAGTCTTAGGTCACACTAAGTGCAATGTGGAAGTAGCATCCCATACTACCACTCCCACCAGCGCTCCTAATGGATTCCCAAGGATTTGAGCACGTTACAACAAGTTGACCAAAAGATACACTTAACAGTGATCTATATCCTTAGCTTTACAGTGAACCATTTTTAGACATTAAAGTATGTTTAAAAGCTTTACGTTAAACTAAAGACTCCAACAATGGTAAACTTCCAAAGTATTGCAAATGAGGAAATGAGTCCATTTCCGTAGGAGTTACCCTACCTAAGGATAATCCAAAGACTCTCTAAGGTAAGACATTAAGGAAACGTCTAAACACTTCCTTCAACGCACACCCAAGCGATCCTCAAGACTACCCCGTTCGGCTTACTCGCCTCGGGAGAATGAATCACCACTCAAAGACAATACCTTAGAAGAAAACCCAACAAAACACCAAAGACTTCCCTTCGGAATGCCTACTTAGTGCAATGAGTATGATGGCGTCTCATACCACCACCTACCCTAAGTAGTACATTCTTTTAGAAGGTTTGGCACCAAGTCTTCCCTTTCGGAAGGTCCTACTTAGTGCAATGGATAGGTAACGTCCCATACCACCACCTACCCTAAGTAGTACGTTCTTTTAGAAGAATTAGTTCAATCAAATCACATAGTTAACACATTTAATAGACAACTTATCAATTTCAATACTTTTGTGGGGGGTAGCTTAACCGACAAAGACCATCAGAGCTTGGCATGGATTCCCGATATTAACTCCTATCGGATGAGGGATCCTCACTTGCCTAGACTAAGGTCATACTTCTTAGCTATTACATGGCTTTTCCAATAGTTGTACATATGCGGGCACATACTTATGGGATAGATAGATTGCCACTAAGTGACTCATTCTCTACTAAATATGGAGTACTCATCTCAAAAGGTATAAGGGAATACAACAGCTCAACTCACGAAGCGTATTCCACCTCTTCTTCTATCCTCTCGGTGCTAGGCATAACTCCCCACGAATTCTCACATTATAGACTATAGGTTAAGGATAGTTAGCGAATGCCACATCTCAACTCACGAAGTGCATTCATCCTCCGACCTATCTCGAAAAGATTATTAGGAATAGTGAGGTTGCTACTAGACACTTCATCTCAACTCACAGAGAGTGTCCACCCCAAGACTCCCCTTCTTACTAAACATAACTTCATTCATTCACTTAAACTGTGTGTATACATTAGAACACCTTGCATATAGACCTCATTTCATATTGATTACTTCTAATCATGCTTTAGATTTCCATTTATCAACTCACACACTTACATACTTCACTTAGTTAATTCTCCAATTATACCAAAATCTAGGTCAAACATACAATTTAAGCTTCACAATCATAAAACAAGACCCATTTACAATTTCTATGCATTCTACCATTTAGACCTTCAAGATCACATTCTCAATATATACTAAACATCACCAATTAATCAAATAAGCACCGCCACCAAGAAGTGGACCATACCACTCAAGATAAATTCATCATAAGCGTAATACGATATAAGCAACTCTTCAATTTACTAAGCCATAACAACCAACAAACATTTTTATCATAATTTAATCATAATAGGTCCCTTAGGGCAGTAGCAAAACCGACATTACAACACAATAAAACTAAAGTTCATTTTATACATAAACATACTCATTTGGCCCATTTCATAAACCACAACTTGAAAAGAAACTTTAACATGATTTCATTAGCGTTTTAGCATTAGAATCATCAACATGATATCATTAATTTGTCAATAGAAACATTTTCATGGAAGACCCATATTGGGTTGAAGATAATAGAAGTTAGGGTTGAAAACACCTTTTTGAAATTCATTGGAAATGGCTTCTTGAATGAAAGGCTATTCAAGAATGGATACCATACCTCACTAAGCAACTAAAATCCAAGATTTTTTTTGATGAAGAGACACGTCCAACCAGCCCTCTTTCCTTCCTTGACCTCTAGCTTTCAATGGACTCTTGAGAGAGAATTCTAAGAGAGAGGGGTTTTGGGGTTTTAGGAAGAGGAGTCTAAAATGAGGTCTTAGGGTTTAGAACACTTTAGTATACCTAATAAACCCTAACTAACGTCCTAGGTTCCTAAAGACTTGTGGTGAATTTACCAAACACCCCAAGCCAAGGCAGCCACTTAACAGTTTCTGGACCCTTCCAGACGAGACCTAACCAACGGACCGTCTGTGCATCAACGGACCGTTGGTGGGGTCTCGTGGGTTGACACTTAGCTCCAAATGGAGGCTGGCCATCTTGAATTGCTGGTACAATCGACGCCCTAGGTCGACGGATCGTTGATGGAACAAAGGACCGTCCTTAGGGTCGTCATTTGGTCACTGTTTTTTGGCAGTTTGTCCCAAGTCTTGGGCCCTTCATCTAGTGCCCCTTGTGGGTCCTAGGTGGGTTCGTGCCGGATGTTAAACCCCTAAACTAAGTCGTCTAGTTCTTAGAAACATCCCACCTTAGTTTCAAGAAAAACGAACACGTAAAACTCATCAAAAAATAACAAGACACACTAGTACATTCTAGGGCACACCTTCCGAACGTCATGGACGTTTTTGGTCGATCGACCTCCCAACTCAACCAAACTTCACACGCACCTTAGGAATACTAAAATAACTCAGTTTAACACAAAATTCACTCAATCAACACTTACGAAGCTCTAGTTCACCTTAGTTCGTTTTAGGACGTTACATTCTCCCCCACTTGGGGTAACCTTCGTCCTCGAATGACACTTAAACTTAAAGAACAAAAAGGACTCACTTAGACTAACATAAAACACTGAAATCATGATAAAAACATTAAAATTCAAAGCATCACTAACAAGGAGCATCATTTCACACCTTCAAACACTTAGCAACAAAAGAAACTTTTGCCAAACTTCACAAATTTCAAAACTCATTCTTAACCTTCTCTTGTGGAGGAACTACCTTCCCCAACATTAAACATGCTCATATACAACACTTTTGCACACATTCAAACTTCAATTCAAGGCAATCAAATTTTTCTCAAAAATGAGAAATCTTACAGTGAGCATCACTGTACACTGCCCAACAAACTCAAATTTTTCAAAAATTAATTTTTTGAGGAATTCATCAAGATGACATGATCATATGAACTATAAAACCACATAAACTCATTTTATAACATAAAAATAACAATAAAAAAGGGTTAAGACTTACCAAAATCATCAATGTCGGATCAATTATCCTTCATAGCCCCCATCCCATAGGAAGGGTTCTTCTTGGGAGCATTAGGATCTTGGGAAGCTTGATTGCCATATTTTCCCCTGTCTTTGAGATTAGGAAAGTCCCTCATCTTGTGGCCCTTATTACCACATGCAAAACAACCAGCCGTCCTGGCAAGACACTTACCCCCATGTTGCTTTCCACAAGTAGGACACCTAGCCCTTTCAAAAGTATGACCACCACCTTGAGAATGTTGGTTTGGAGCCCTATCCTTGTTTTCTATGGGAGAATCTTGGCTATAGAACCTCTTCCTAGTCTTTTGGTGACTAGAATCATCCGACCTAGGCCTTTTTCCCTCTTGCTTTATCTCTCTAATTTTGGACTCCTCAATTTGTTGTGCATAAACCATGAGCCTAGAGATATCCATGTCATTAAGAAGCATTGCCATACAACACTCTTTTTACGCCAAGCTAGACACTCCCATCACAAATTTATTCATCCTAGCCCTAGGGTTGGCTACCATAGTCGGTGCATACTTAGAGAGTTGGGTAAATTTTTGAGAGTATTCTTGCACACTCATTCCCCTTGACGAAGATTCATGAACTCAAACATTTTCTTCTCCCTCCACTCTAGGGGAAAGAACCTATCTAGGAAAGACTCTTTCAATTCCGCCAAATCAACCAAACTATTCCTAAGGGTCTCTGTCCTCACCATTGCTCATACCACACTTGAGCAACATCCTTAGGTTTGTAAGCGGACAATTTCGCTTTCTCCCTAGGGGTCACACCCATAGCATCTACCACCTTGAAAACCTCATCTATGAAGCCTTGTGGATCTTCATCCACCTTAGTGACATGAAAAGTTGGAGGGTTCATCCTCATGAAATAACGAATTCTAGAGGCGGGTGTACTAGCATTTGGTTGGAGACTATCTCCTTGATTAGCTTGGGCAACAAAGTGATTGTTGACGACTTGAGCTTGAGCCGTCATGAGTTCGGTCATGTTAATTAGGGCAGCCCTCAACTCCGCATTAGTCATATCACCCTCAACAAAAGGAGCTTGAGGCATAGGAGACACTTGAGACCCTTGAGGTTCCGGAGGCACTTGAGGTTCTTGAAGGGGAACCTCCACATTCTCTTCCTCCTCTAACCCAACAATAGGAATTTGGTCAGGAAGAGGGAACCTCTCATTAGCTACACCACCCTCCTCCCTTCTAGTGGTCGATCTCCTCGTATTCATTCCTAAAAACAAAAAGATAAGAGGTTGACAAAAGACACCTTATAAACTCAACTCTAAGACATGATATTAGAATAAAGAAGAAAGTGAAACTTCTTGCATCCTATAGCTTTTTGTCCATGGATGTGTTGCGACTCACACCAAAGACCAAGATACTACTAGATGTGGCTTGTGAGACTTTTAGACCTTAAACTATTTTCCAAAACCTCATGCTCTGATACCAAGTCTGTCACGACCCGAAAGTACCCCCAAAAAGTAAGGGCTAACTCTCGGATCATGGCCGAGCGTACTTGACCCTTTGGGGTCTCATACAAGCCCTTCAAATCTCGTTCATAACATAAAGCATGAAAAGTAGTGCGGAATTAAAACTTTTCACGATAATTAAATAAGAGAAGTCTTTTCATAAATACTAGGAAATCTTGTCGTCACAAGCCAACTTAAAAAACAACTTAGAATCTTTGGGACATGGCCCTTTACAATAAAGGAAATACAAATTAAGTCTTAATAGAAAATTTAGGAACATAAACTATGTCCGAATATATGAGGACATACCAAATTCTTGAGAGATAGAATTCCCAAGCTTCACTTCGGTCTTTCCTAAGGCTTCCAACCTATACTTATAAGGTATATAAAAGTATGTTGTTAGTACAAACAATCTACTAAGTATGGCATATGCAAAAACATGTAAAAAGGGACATTTTTAGCAAAATAAGCTTTCATGCCAATTTAACAAAACATTCATGAACTTATGAAAAAACAACAAAAGAAGCATCATTTAACACTTAAAGAAAAATTTCCATAATTTTAGCTTAATGACATACTTTAAAGTGAGCACACCAAACCTTACAGTGAACCAACTCGACCATACAATTTCACATAAGAACTCTCCTCCAATAGGACTTTTAGGTCACACTAAGTGCAATATGGAAGTAGCATCCCATACTACCACTCCCACTAGAGATCCTAATAGATTCCCAAGGATTTGATCACGTTACAAAAAGTTGACCAAAAGATACTGTCACGACCCAGATTCAGGAATCCGAATCGCCACCGGCGTCGTTGACCTCTGAGAGGTCGCAGACAAGCCTCATCTTGCATTCATCACATTCATCTAGTTAAATTTGTAGAAAATTTAAAACTTTTTAAACGTCTGAAGTATACATATACTTCATATAGTAGTTACATAGTTTCATCATATACTAAGCTCAACCTAAAGAAACAACCATCTATCTTAAAAGTCAATTCGAAATAGAAGATGAATATATCATAGATAGTTTGCCAAATACGGCCTTATTACAAAGCTTCGAAATGAAAGTACAAAAGAAACGCTACGGACAATATCCACTAGCTATGTCTATATCTAAAGCTGGACTAATGCGTCTAGCATCCTCGAAATCAGGAGGACCTACAAAATGGTCTGGAGAAAACGCTGAAGTCCAAACCGCTGCAAGTGACGTCAATCTGCCCTCTGACCTGCACTTATAAAAATAGTAAATAGTAGGGGTTTAGTACACCACTTGTACTAAGTATCGGTGTATGAATATATACACATAAAGCTATACATGATCAATGAAAGCTCTTCCTAAGCAACATGCCATTTCTGGAAAGTCTAGTCATTAGACTTTCCTAATTCGTTAGTTGTGATTTGTGGTATGAATATGATGTATTTTAATGCATTCAAAGCAGACAACTCATTTTCTATATGATTACAAGACATTAGTATCATCAACATAATTTTAGAACAACTCGAGCAAAGATTTGAAAATTTGATCTTCCTAACCCGAGAGCTCCATTTTTGACACTTAGATTATTTTTTAGTCTTTTTCTTCTTGTTGTTGTGTAGTTCAATAATTCCTTTGGTCCTATGTTTTACTTACAAGTGCAATGATATCATTGTAGTCGCATACCCACAATGAATTGATGTAAGTAATCCAAAGACTAAGGAATAGTTTCCCTACCTTAAAGTGAGTCATTCTTTACACTATATTTTCATTAACATTTCATAAGCCGGTCTCTGTTGGCTATGTCATCTATTTCATTACTTTCATGTTAGGGAAGTTATGGGGTATTTAGTTAACGTTATGTTTCTACTTCAATTTATTGGCATCATATAAGAAGATATTATAAGCCAATCTTGTTTGGCTTTGCCCATTATTTGCTGAAACTTCATGAGTGTGATATTGGCAATTGACATTCTTAAGCTCTTCTTCATTGCTCACTTTGAACATATGTTCCATCATCATCATTCATTCTCACTTTCATAGTGACATCATTAGGAATAAGATCATGCGAGCTTAACACAAAATCCAGTGTCTTCCCCACACTAAAAAGAGGTGATTCACCGGTTAAAATGAATCTAGATCATGTGAGCTACTCATGAAATTCAGTGTCTTCCCCACACTGAAAAGGGATGATCCCCGGCTAAGGCGAATCCATCTCAAGTGTTCATTCCACACCAAAAAGGAGCGACTCACGGCTATATTGAACCAAGAACATATTGTTAACATTAACCGACATAGATCATGTGAGCTAAACATGAAATCCAGTGTCTGCCCCACACCGAAAAGGGGTGGAATCACCGGCTAAGGTGAATGCGTACATGCCTAGCTCGCTTAGGTGGAAACCACTAGCTAGTTCCTATATTGGCTAGACATAGTTTGAAGACTAGGGACGTAATGAAACTACTTATCCACCTCGGTGGTAGCCTCCTCTCATGAGACTTACACGTGCAAGCACATTCTCATTACTAGTCTATCGGTGTTGTGCTAACTTTCATTATCTTCTTTATCTGTTAGAGTTGACTCAAGCATTATGGAAGCTTACTTCTAGATTGAGATTTACTTACTATTTTGATGACTTGTCATCCTTACTTTACATTGATGAAATGTGAATTGTCCTTGCATATCATCCTTACTTTACATTGATGAAATGTGAATTGTTCTTACATATCATCCTTAGGTGTTAATGAGACTAGTCTCACACATTCTAACACCTTCATTCGTGAGTATTCTTTTAACATAGTAGCTTAGGTGTAAGTAAGACTTGTCTCACTTTGTTTAACACCCCATTCTGGTCACTTACTTAATTTAGACCCCTTTAATTATGTTATAACTCACGTTACTTCTTTACTTTAGTGTAGTAGCTTCATATCATCGTTTATGGACGATGAGCACTTCATTCAATGAGTTTCATGTGTTCATAGTTCATTCTTTTAGGGAATGTTTGGAGTTGTCCCAATGAATGGCAGGCCCTTGGTTATGGATTCATTGAGTTACTTTAGAAGTTCTTATAATATCATTTGATACTCTAACTACACAATATTGGCATATTATTAGTATTGGCATAAACAATTGGCTATAGACTTCATAACCTATTTATTGGCACGAGACAAACATTCATTCAAATATAATTTAATGGAATCATTAGCCAATTCTATTACATATTTTGGAGATAATGTTGTAGACCAATTTATTGGCATAAGCCAAACTTTCACTACACTTGAGCTTTTAGCCTTTGATTAACTTACAAGAACAATTAAATTAAATTCATGCATATTCCATAGCTAATCTCATCATTTTATTAGGTCAACCTTCCCATCATTCTTTGAAAGCAATGTTGTAGCCAATTCTATTAAATAACCAATTTAATTCCAAATTGTTGGCATAAGATAGGCAATTCATTCAAACGTGATTTCATGGAGATCTGTTAAGCCAATATTAATTCATGACTTTAGGCATAACATTTTTAAGCATTTTGGACAGCATCATATTAACATTTGATAAATATAACATCTTCATAAAGTCACAGTAAGTATGCATTAAGACGTCACACATCACACTTTACATTTTCGAACATATCTTAGTAATACATCATTCTTTAATTCACGTAACGAACCCTTAGCACCAAACGAGTTCAATTCATAGTTCATTCGGCATTCATAATTATAGAACATTACACATAAGATCAGCCAGCACCACATACGAACAACATGATCTCTAACCTATTCAACATGGAATCGAAAACGATACTAGGGACAAGGAGTTCGACGAGAACACGAGAACAACCCTAGTTTTCAAGATCTTTGAATCGTTGGAAAGAAAGTTCTCTTGGAGAAAGAAGTCCAGGAGAGAAACCCATACCTTATGTATATTGAATCTACGACGATCCCTTGTTGCACAGAAACCTTAAACCGCCTAAAAAGCCTTTTCTCGTTCTACGTTCTTTGTGTTTTTGCGTTCTGCCTTAGGTCGTGAATTCTAAATGTTTTGATCGTGATTCCTAGGTTTAGGAACTGATGTTGAATTATTAACCTTGAGACTAATTAACTTAATTAATAAATAAATTAGTTAGTTACTAAAATACCCCTCCTAAGTTGACTAGACATAGGAGAACCATTGACTTAGCCAATTCGAAAAGTGTGTAAGTGTCACGGCTTGACCAAGGCTCTAAGTTACTTAATTAATCTGCTTAATTAATTAAATAAGGGACCTAGGGAAATTACCAAAACACCCCTAACTCACTAGGACCACAACTAACAACTTTGGACCATCCTAGGTTAAGTACTACATTGTCCCTAAGTTAGTTAAGTTAGTTAGGTGCACCCGACTAGGTCTTAGGTTGTCAGGTCCATTGGGTGGTTGTTTTTTATTGATCCTAGGTTAGCTATATAGTTGGTTAGGTTAGTTAGGATGTAGAATTGGTTAGGATACTGGACCCCACACGGATGGACCAGTGCACGCATGTGCCTAACCACCTAACCGAAAGTGGTTGGTTGTCGCGTGGTCCCACTCTCGGCCGGTTAGCCCATGTGCTTGCACATGGGTTTGTTGCACTTTCCTAACTAATTTATCTTGATGGATAATTTTGGAATGCTCACTTATTGTCCCAAGGACCCTCACCATGTCCTTGGGCACTGCTTAATTTTACATGATCATTTTAGATGGTCATGTGGAATGGTATCTAGGCTTGACACTTGGATGCCTCATACCTTTTTGTGAGTTGGACGAAATATATTTTATTAGCTTAGGGTCTTTATTGCAGGTACATTTCTAAAACATCAATCTTGGATTGGGGTATGACAAACCAAAAAGTATATTCATATTCTTATATAGAAAATTGGCTAATATCTCTTTGCCAATTTTTCTATACTATGCCCAATATTTCTCAATATTGGGCATTGGGGTGCCTATGTACCCCTAAAAGGCTTTCTTAAGGACATACTGGGATCTTCATTAGACATTTGATTTTCTGGAACTTTACAGATACACTTAACAGTGAGCTATATCCTTAGCTTTACAGTGAACCATTTTTGACATTAAAGTAAGTTTAAAAGCTTTATGTTAAACTAAAGACTCCAACAATGGTAAACTTCAAAACTATTGCAAATGAGGAAATGAGTCCATTTCCGTAGGAGTTTCCCTACCTAAGGATAATCCCAAGACTCTCTAAGGTAAGACATGAAGGAAACATCTAAACACATCCTTCAACGCACACCCAAGCGATCCTCAAGACTACCCCGTTCGTCTTACTCACCTCTGGAGAATGAATCACCACTCAAAGACAATACCTTAGAAGAAAACCCAACAAAACACCAAAGACTTCCCTTCAGAATGCCTACTTAGTGCAATGAGTAGGATGGCGTCTCATACCACCACCTACCCTAAGTAGTACATTCTCTTAGAAGGTTTGGCACCAAGTCTTCCCTTCCGGAAGGTCCTACTTAGTGCAATGGATAGGTAACGTCCCATACCACCACCTACCCTAAGTAGCACGTTCTTTTAGAAGAATTAGTTCAATCAAATCACATAGGCAACACATTAAATAGACAACTTATCAATTTCAATACTTTTGTGGGGGGTTAGCTTAACCGACAAAGACCATGAGAGCTAGGCACAAATCCCGATATTAACCCCTATCAGATGAGGGATCCTCACTTTCCTAGAGTAAGGTCATACTCCCTAGATTTTACATGACTTTTTTAATAGCTATACCTATGCGGGCACATAGTTAAGGGATAGAGAGATTGCTACTAAGTGACTCATTATCTACTAACGAGGAGTACTCATCTCAAAAGGTATAAGGGAATACGACATCTCAACTCACGAAGCGTATTCCACCTCTTCTTCCTATCCTCTCAGCACTAGGCATAACTCTCCACGGATACTCACATTATAGACTATAGGTTAAGGATAGCTAGCGAATGCCACATCTCAACTCACAAAGTGCATTCATCCTCTGACCTATATAGGAAAGCTCATTAGGAATAGTGAGGTTGCTACTAGACACTTCATCTCAACTCACGAAGAGTGTCCACCCCAAGACTCCCCTTCTTACTAAACATAACTTCATTAATTCACTTAAAGTGTGTGTGTATACATGTGAGAACACCTTGCATATAGACCTCATTTCATATACATTACTTCTAATCATGATTTAGATTTCCATTTATCAACTCACACACTTACATACTTCACTTAGTCAATTCTCTAATTATACCAAAATCTAGGTCAAACATACAATTTAAGCTTCACAATTACAAAACAAGACTCATTTAAAATTTCTGTTCATTCTACCATTTAGACCTTTAAGATCACATTCTCAATATATACTAAAAATCACCAATTAATCAAATAAGCACCGCCACCAAGAAGGTGGACTATACCACTCAAGATCAATTCATCATAAGCATAATACGATATAAGCAACTCTTCAATTTACTAAGCCATAACAATCTACAAACATTTTTTTCATAATTTCATCATTATAGGTCCCTTAGGGAAGTTGCTAAACCGACATTACAACACAATAAAACAAAAGTTCATTTTATACATAAACATGCTCATTTGACCCATTTCATAAACCACAACTTGAAAAGAAACTTTAACATGATTTCATTAGGGTTTTAGTATTAGAATCATAAACTAACCTAAACAATATCATTAATTTGTCAATAGAAACATTTTCATGCAAGACCCATATTGGGTTGAAGATAATTGATGTTAGGGTTGAAAACCCCTTTATGAAATTCAGTGGAAATGACTTCTTGAATGAAAGGGTATTCAAGAATGGATACCATACCTCACTAATCAAGTAAAGTCCAAGAGTTTTTTTGATGAAGAGACACGTTTAACCAGCCCTCTTTCCTTCCTTGACCTCTAGCTTTCAATGGAATCTTGACAGAGAATTCTAAGAGAGAGGGGTTTTGGGGTTTTAGGAAGAGGAGTCTAAAATGAGGTCTTAGGGTTTAGAACACTTTCGTATACCTAATAAACACTAAAGCTAACGTCCTAGAGTCATAAAACACTTGGGGTGAATTTACCAAACACCCCAAGCTAAGGCAGCCACTTAACAGTTTTTGGACCCTTCATAGACGAGACCTAACCAACGGACCGTCTGTGCATCAACGGACGATTGGTGGTGTCTCGTGGGTTGACACTTAGCTCCAAATGGAGCCTGGACATCTTGACTTTCTGGTACAATTGACGCCCTAGGTCGACGGACCGTTGATGGACCAATGGACCGTCTTTAGGGTCGTCGTTTGGTCACTGCTTTTTGGCAGTCTTGTCCAAGTCTTGGGCCCTTCATCTAGGGCCCCTTGTGGGTCTTAGGTGGGGTCGTTCCCAAACTTTGAACACCTAAACTAAGTCTTCTAGGTCTTAGTAACATCCCATCTTAGTTTCTAGGAAAACGAACACGTAAAACTCATCCAAACACAACAAGACACACTAGTACATTCTAGGGCACACCTTCCGAACGTCATGGACGTTTTTGGTCGATTGACCTACAAACTCAACAAAACTTCACACACACCTTAGTAATACTAAATTAACTTAGTTTAACACAAAATTCACTCAAGAAACACTTTCGAAGCTCTAGTTCACCTTAGTTCGTTTTAGGGCATTACACCCTAAGTGGAATTTATACATTGTGTAAGGTCTTGTGTCCATATGATTTGATTCCATTTACATGGTTTAATATAAGACATCCCTTTTAAGACTATCTTATGTATGTTTTCTATATGTGGCATAAAAGTAGAAGACTATGTAATATTCTTATACGAGGAGTCTATGTATAATCGCTATGAATTTATTATGTGTAGATGAGAGGTCTAAGTAAACCACATGAAGTATATGTAGATGAAAAGTTTTAAATTTTATGCACTTTTTAACCTATGAATATAATGATGAATTCTAAGAGGATAGTCCTAGTCCTCTCCGAGGACGACGATGCCGGTTAAGTCTAGAGGGTACTTCCCGGATGTAACATTATCTCTTGAAAGTGCCTAAAGTGTAGCAAGTGTCATTTGAGAATGAATTTTGTCAAAGTCGGGGAGAATATAACACCATTTAAACGAACAAGGTGAAGCTATAGCCTTACACGCATGTTATGAGCTTATGAAGTCTTAAAATGGTCTATAATATTTTTTTGAGGTATTGTTTTTAGTATTGAAGTGTTGGGAGGTCAAACGTCCAAGAACGTCCAAGACTTTTGGAAGCTAGTCGATGTTGAACTAGTGTGTCATAGTGTTTTGGTGTGGAGTTTTTGGGTATGGTATGAGGGTAAAATCGAGTTTGATGGCTCCTATTCATAGACAATCATGTAAAGCGTCGAAACGTCCGAGAAAGACTCCCCAAGGACCGCCATATGGGTCCTTTTGGAGGACCCAAACCTTGGGCTACCAAGCTGCCCAAGGCATCAGCTTTTGCACTTAGTGGAAACCAGTCTGCGTCGTGGACTTGTTTCATGGAGGGCAAAATGAAGCTCTATGACGCGGGTCATGTCGCAGAATCCACTGTCTTGAAATTTATTTTCAAAAATCATGCTTGAGAAGATCCGCGTCACAGACTTGTTTCCTGACAATAACTCCAAAAATTTAAGTTAAGTTTGATTTGGTTAAAAGGTCCTATAAGTGCAGGGGTCTTTTGGGTATATTGGGGACTAGTTATAGGCTGTTATTGAGCCTTTTTAAACCCGAATTCACTTTTGAAATCAAAACCCTCAAGTCCAAAATAAAACATCTCCATTTCTTCTCTCTAAAAACCTCCATTAATGAAGGTTTGAAGCTCCAAGGAAGAAGACAACTTTTTCAAGTTTTTCTGCATCAATTTAGTGGGATTTCTTCACAATTAAGATATGGTGTTTCATCCTTGAAACCTCTTTATTCAAGAATCCAATTTCAATGGTTTTCAAAGATTATTAAAAGTATGAATTCTCCTATTTTGTTTCATCCTTGAATCCTCTTTCTAGCCATGGGTTCTTTCATAAAATGTTTTGAATCAACAATTTTTGATTAAATTGATGTTAATTTAATAATTTTGGATAAAAAACTCCATGAACCCTTGAAAATCATGATTTTCTTATTTTGACTATATTATGGGTGATTTGATCATGTCTCAATTGTATTCATTTCTTATGTAGATTGTATTGGTCTATTCATATATGTATGAATTATGTTAGAATTGTATATAGGTTGTCTTAATTTGATGATTTCCATATTGGGTCTTGTTAGATCATTGTATATTGTGATTATTGGTTTGAATTGGTGATTACAACTGTCACATCTGGTGAGCACCCCCTAGACGTAACCGGCATCGTCGTCCTCGAAGAGGAATAAGACTAGTCTCTTAGGAATCGTCATTACATTTCATGGGTTAAAAGAGCGGATAATTAAAAACTTTTCTTTATTATACATTGAGGTTTAGTTAGACCTCTCGCTTACACATAATATATATTTATCGGGTATACATAGACCCTTCGTATAAGAAGATTACATATTCTTATACTTTTATTTCACATACATAGTATAACAAGTCTAATAAGAAGTCTATAACATTATCTCATATTAAACCATCTAGACAAGAGTATAACAATTTGGGCATAGCCCTTACATCAACAATCATAGTCACATGTAGGCTTTACAATTAGTACCAAAATGAAAGAGAATGAACAAAGTCTTTAAGACTAAACAACATCCAATAGGTAAAAAATGGCATCGTCCTCGAAAAATGAGGACCTCCCGAACTTGGAAGATAAGAATCCTTGTAGTCTTCAAATGGACTTCTACTAAGCTCAACGATCGGATCCTACATTTGAAGTAATTATAAAAGAAGGTCTAGTACACACTTGTATTAAGTATGAGTATATGCAAATAAAACAATTGAAATCACGCTAAAAAGTAAATTTGTTCAAAACCATGCTAACGTACTTTGAAAAGCCTTATGCACAATCAAGAACTCATATAAGCCAATAATCACATAATCCATAACTCAAACCCAAGTACCACACAAGACCAACATCAACAAG
Organism: Solanum lycopersicoides; assembly: GCA_022817965.1. Classification (NCBI taxonomy): domain Eukaryota; kingdom Viridiplantae; phylum Streptophyta; class Magnoliopsida; order Solanales; family Solanaceae; genus Solanum; species Solanum lycopersicoides. The sequence continues at coordinate 30,741,107 of CM040627.1, read as the reverse complement.
TAATAGCCAAGTCAACATATACAAGAATTCATAAGATCATAATATAAGCAAGACTCTTACTCATAACCCACCATTTAGCCTTTAAGTACAATGACCAAGCAAAGCCCCATAATCTTACTCAATTAAGTAAAGAAAACAAGGGATCTCAAGTAATGTCCAACTCAACATAACATAGCTAGCATCAATAGTAGCCATCATCATATTTAGCAATATAGACCAATAACATGTTCATCAATGAAACTAACACCATAAAGGATCATCAGCATGTAAAGTCAACATAAGCATAATATTTACTTTATAAGATCATTATAACATAGGAACATCTTCTTAGGACTTCCCTCAAAACCAGCTAGTGCAATGCCTAGGTAGAGTCCCACACCCCTACCTAGACTAAGCCAACCTCTCAAGTCACCGTAGTGAGGGTTCTCATCATTACTTCATTTTACTTTCGGGAACACATGCCTTAACAGACATAAACAAAAAGAACTAAGTGTGGAATATGGTGTTGTAAAACCTTACACCGATGGAAGGCGGACTACTGGCAAAAGTAGCACCAAACATGAACATAGCATCTAGGTGGATCAACTAGCTAGTATTTCTATGGTTGAAACATAGTTCAAGAACTAGGACATATGAATTGAACCCTACATGCCTATTTGCATTGGAGCCCTCCTCTCATGAGAATCCATTGAGTGAATGTCCCTTATAGGGGAGTCAACAACTCATCTGGAACTATAGGGTGAATTTTCCTCTAAGGGAAGCCAACAACTCTCATTATCAAGTTCACTCGGTGCTAAGCTAAGTACCTTTTGAAATGTCTTTCTTTATTAATCATCACTTAGTTTAGGTCATAGGGTATACTCCCTTATATAGTCATTGTCATTTAGCTCAATAGGTATTGCATGAGAATATCCTTTCATGGCAACCCTCATATGTGAGATTAGCATATCATCATCATCATTTCTTAATAACGCACATAGGAAAGTCACCACCATCCTTATATAGTTTTATCTTAAGCATAATCTCAAATAACATAATCAAGACATTTCAAGTCAACATCATACCAACACCTACATAGGCTATTCACAAGGTATACTTCAATTGAACTACATCCTCAATCACAAGCCATCATCATTGAAGTAAAGGTTAGGATAATGAAGACTTACCAATTCTCCATCAAAATCCATCGTCATGGTCTTACCATCAACCAACCAATTACATACAATAAGGGGTGTAGTAACATGAATCAATAGTAATTAATAGAAGAGCTAGGTCAATTGCATCATCACTATCCCAATTATCATCAATTCATAACCTAGGGTTAGGAGAATTAGGGTTCATCATGAATTCATCAAGAATTAGATCCAATCCCAACAATACATTACCCTAGTCAATCCATACATGAATTAGAGTAGATAAAACAAGTCCAATAATCAAAACATTTTTCAATTCACATCAATTCATGACCAAGATCTAAGATTTGGGGAAACTGGGGAAGGGAGCATGATCAACATGATATTGCATAAATTAACATCAATTAATCAACAATCTATACTCAATTAGTCATAGGATATGAGAATTTATCATCAATTTGAAGTTTAGAAGAAAACTCATTATAATTGGAAAACCACATGGTATTGGGTAATTTAAAAATCAACTTTGAAAGGACCTCTTGGGGAAAGGAATCCCAAGAGTGAAGAACCCATACATTAATGAAGATAAATCCACGAAATTGAAGTAAAATCCTAGAGAATTGACCTTATTATTCAATCTTTGTTCCTTCTTCAATGGAGGAATTGGGGAGACAGAAAGTAGAGAGAGGTGAGAGCTTTTGTTTTTTTTGTTTAGGAATTGGGTTTGGAGTGAGTTAAAATGCCTTAAACTTATCCTATGTAAATATATAGTCACCCCCTAAATTATTCAAAGCACCCCTCACTTCAATTGGTGTTTTTGTGAAGTCAAAATGCTAAAAATAAGATTTTACCGAATCTGGAAAGTAGGTCCGCGTCTTGAGGTTAATTCCCATTTTTATTTTTGAAAAAGTGACATGAGGCAGTAGGGTACGTGTAGGCTGCTCTTCACGCAGCTTCCCTTTGAATCTTGACTAACGCAGGATGCCATGATGTGTCCTCCTCAAGGACCCTTCGAGGGGTCCTTGGGGAGTCGTTATTGGACGTTTAGACCCTCTATACTACACTCTACCGAAGGGTCCTTGAGGAGTTGTTATCGGACGTTTAGACCCTCTATACTACACTCTACCTATCCGAAGTCTTTTTAAGTGTTTGAGACTCCATTTGACTCTCTCAACCCATCCCCAAACATAGCAACGTCAACTAGTCCAATTAAGCTAGTTTCCAGACGTCATAGACGTTCCTTGACGTCATGGTTCTAAAACATCTCGGATGAATTATAAAAATTATTTTAGATCTTAACCCTTAGACATTCATGTTAGGCCCTATATTAGGTCTCAACTTTTCGAAGTGTTTCATTATCCCCCCCCCCCAGGAACATTCGTCCACGAATGACAATAAACTTTTAAAAGGGAAAGATTACTCAAGAATAACAGCCCAACCAAACTATATACTACAACATCATCTTGAGTTACAACTAAAATTAACACAACAATATGGCATTTACATTGACTCAAAACATCAGTTTTACAACATAACGGCTCAAAATCACAACATGAGGAGTTTCCTTCTCATAACGACAACATGAGCTCCACATATTATTAAAGAGTCAATTATGCCAAGATTCCTTTCTAAACATATAAACTTTCTCAATATCACATTATGAATACAACAACATACCAAGTACACAAATAAGTGCAAGTCAAGCAAAACAACATTTTTCCATGAGAATTCATTTTAGCATAAATCCTTTCTTTTTTACCATAAACATGCACATCCTTGCAAAACAAGTCAAAGTCAAATTAACTCATTATTTTCTTTATTAATATTAATAACTAACCTTAATTAGTAAAGATATGAGGATAACGGGACTTCATGTCGGCCTCGGCCTCCCATATTGCTCCCTAAACTAAGTGGTTTCTCCAAAACACTTTTACGGAGGCCACCTCTTTGTTCCTCAACCTCTTCACTTGACGATCAAGGATTTCAATCAGAACCTCCTCATAGGAGAGATTCTCTTTCACAGCAAGACCTTCAATAGAAAGAATGGACTCAAGATTACCGATACACTTCTTAAGCATAGAAATTTAGAAAACCAGATGAACCGAAGATAATTCACTAGGGTGTTTTAACTCATATCCGACCTTAAAGACCCTTTGAAAGATTTCATAGGGACCCACATAACGAGGACTCAACTTCCCTTTATTGACAAATCTAACCACCCCTTTCATGGGCGAAATTTTCAAACACACCTTATTACCTCTTCAAATTCAAGGTCTCTTCTGCTATGATCGGCATAAGACTTTTGCCAACTATTGTTGTTTGCAACTGGTTCCTTATGATATGAACTTTCTTTAAAGTCTTATAGATCATGTCGGGACCAAGAAGCGAAGATTCTCCAACCTCAAACTATCCAATAAGAGATCTACACCTCCTACCATACAATTTCAAAATGAGCCACAGATATGGATGAATGAAAACTATTGTTACATGAGAACTGCACCAAAGGCAAATTATCATCCCAATTTCCCTTAAAGTCAATGATACAAGCCCTAAGAATATCTTCATGAGTTTAAATAGTCCGCTCCGCTTGACCATCCATTTGAGAATAAAAAGCGGTGCTCAACTTCACTAAAGTACCCGAACCTCTTTAAAAAGATCTCCAAAACATAGATGTTAATTGATCACCTCCATCTTATATAATGGACAAAGGAATCCCATGAAGACTCAATTTCTTGTCAATATAGATCCTTGCATAGTCTTCCGCCGAATAAGTAGACTTAACGAGAATAAAGTGAGCGGATTTGGTCAATCTATCCACGACCACCCATATAGAGTCATATTGCTTTTCTGTCCGAGGCAACCCAACTACGAAATACATATTAACATCTTCCCTCATCCAAGTACGAATTTGGATTTCTAGTAGTAGAGAACTCGCCTTTTGGTGCTCGGACTTCACTTGTTGGCAATTGTGACACTTTGCAACAAACTCCGCAATATCCCTTTTAGCCCATCCGACCAAAACACCTCTCTAAGATCATGGTACATCTTTGTAGAACCCGGATGAATAGAGTAACGGTCTCCATGAGCTTACTCAAGGATCCTATTCCTCAAATCATCCACATTGGGCACACACAATCTCTCTTGGTACCTAAGAACGCCATCCCCCCCCCCCTTGGGAGAATGACTATTTCATTTTTCCAAGCACCGAATCTTTCAACTCGATCAACAATGGATCAAGATGTTGCTTAGACATCACCTCAACCACCAAACACGACTTGGAGTTATTATGTACCACCACACCACCATTTGGAGAACTTTCAATTTTAACCCCTAAACAAGCCAACCAATGAACATCTTTCACTAGGTTTCTCTTGGATTCTTCAACATGGGACACGCTTCCCATGGACAACGACTTAGAGCATCCGCTACCATATTAGCTTTGTTGGGATTATAGAGAACACTCATGTCATAGTTTTTCAACAACTCTAATCATATCCGTTGCCGGAGATTCAACTCCTTTTGAGTGAATACATATTGGAGACTTTTATGGTCCGTATACACATCAACATGAACCCCATAGTACTAATGCCTCCATATTTTCAAGGCAAATACCACCTCCGCTAACTCAAGGTCATGAGTCGATAATTCTTCTCATGAACTTTGAGTTGCCTAGAATCATAGGCTCTAAATTTTCCATTTGCATAGGAACACACCCCAACCCGAGTCAAGATGTATCACAATAAACCACAAAACCTTAATACCCTCCGGTAGGGTCAATAACAGAGCGGAGGTAAGCCTATCCTTCAACATTTGGAAGCTCTTTTAACATGCCTTCGACCACTCAAACTTCACATTCTTTTGAGTCAAGGTTGTCAAAGGGGAAAAATAGATTCAAACCCATCGACAAACCTTCTATAATAACCGGCTATGCCTAAGAAACTCCTAATATTCGTAGGAGCCAAAGGTCAAGGCCAATTTTTAACCGCTTCGGTTTTTCTTGGATCAACCTCTACACCATCACTAGAGATGATATGCCCAAGAAACGCTACCAACCTCAACCAAAACTCATATATGCTATACTTGGCAAACAATTGGTTTTCCTTAAGAACTTGCAAGCAACTCTCAAATGGTCTACATGCTCACCCTCATTTTCCAAATATACCAAGATGTCGTCAATGAACACAATGACGATCTAGGTTACTTCGAAACACTCTATTCATTAGGTCCATAAACGCCCCGGAGCATTAGTGAGACAAAATGACATTACTAAGAACTCATAGTGATCATATCTAGTCCAAAATGCCGTCTTGGGAATATCTTAACCTCTCAACCCTAAATTGGTGATATCGCGATCTCAAGTCAATCTTGGAAAAGTAACTCGCACCTTTGAGATGATCAAATAAATCATCAATCCGAGGGAGAGGATACTTGTTCTTGATTGGTACTTTGTTGAGTTGACGGTAATCGATGCACATTCTATGGTACCCATCCTTCTTTGTACAAACAATACCGGAGCACCCCATGGGGAAATACTACGCCAAATGAAACCATATTCTAGTATATCTTTTAGTTGAGCCTTTAACTCTTTCAATTCGGTCAGATTCATCTAATAAGGAGGAATTGAAATGGGATTTGTATCCGGTAGAAAATCGATACCAAAATTAATTTCCTGTTCGGGAGGGATTCCGGGAAGATCATTGGGGAAGACCTCCGGAAATTCCCTCACTATGGGGACCGACTCAATAAGATGAATCTCGGAGTCTAAATCTTAGACTCTTACTATATGGTATAAACACCCTTTAGAGATCATCTTATAAGCTTTCAAACAAGAAATGATACGACCTCAAGGAATAGAATTTACCGCCTTCCATTCTACAATGGGCTCATTTGGAAACTTAAACTTCACCACCCTTGTTCTAAAATCTGTGGAAGCGAAACAAACATGCAACCAATCCATTCCCAAAATAGAATCAAAATAAACCATATCAAGTTCTACTAGTTCAACATAAGTAACTCTATTGGGCAACATTATAGGACAATATCTATATACCCTGTTAGCAACAACCGACTCGCCCACCGGGGTAGTCATGGTAAAAGGTTCATTCAAGATATAGGTATAAATATCAAACTTCTTAGCTACTAGATGGGTAGCAAAGGACATATTTACACCGGGATCAATTAAAGCATATACATCAACAGAAAAAACTTTCAAACATACCGTCACCACATCGGGAGAAGTCTCTTTTTCACCCCTAGAGCGGAGAGCGTAGAAGTGATTCTTCTTCTGAGCATCATCATTTGAAATACTTGATTGCTCACTCCCCTTGTCTTGCCCTTAAAATTAGGGAAATCTCACACCTTGTGCCCTTTCTTCACAACCAAAGCAATTACCCAATACCACTAAGCATTCGCCCACATGACCCTTACCACACTTGGTACAAGTAGGCTTCTCACTAGGTGAGTTTCAACCATTTCCCTTTTGGGACTTAGGTTTAGGCACCTTATAATCACGATCCTTAGGAAACATAGGCAACTTGATGGAGAACCTCTTCTTGAACTTAGGCTTGTCTTGAATGTCAAGTTTACCCTTTGAAGAACCACCATCAAAGACCTTGCCCTATTGGCATCTCTACTCTTTCTCCTAACCCTTGTCTCTTCTAATTGTTGAGCATGAACCATGATATGACAAATGTTCATATTATCATGTAACAGAGCCGAACGACATTCTTCATTCAAGTCATCCGACACTGCCTTCACAAAGCGGCTCATTTTATCCCTAGGGTCGGAAACCAAAGAACACTACAAGAACATGTACATACGACGACACTAATTTGGTGACATTTGAAACAAATGTGAGAAGATTAAGAAATTCACGATATTTAAGAACAAAATGTCATAAAACAATGACATTTGATATCAAATATTGTAAAAATAATGACATTTCTTATCAAATATTGTAAAAAGAATGGCATTTGGTCCAAAATGTCACTATGATAATGAAAATTATTGCAAAATGTCATTATTTTAGCGACATTTAGCAAAAATTTCATATAAATGATGACATTTGTAAAAATGTCGAATATAATAATGACATTTATTGCAATATAATTATTTAAGCGACATTTTTCGAAAAAGACATATAAATGATGACATTTGCTACAAATGTCGGATATAATATGACATTTATGAAAAATGTCATTGGTTTTAGTAATATTTGAAGAAAATCGCTTAAATAGTGACATTTAACATAATTGTCGAATATATTATGATATTTACAGCAAAATGTCATTGATTTTAGTATCATTTAGGAAAAATGTCACTAAAATAGTGACATTTGTTGCCCTATGTTATTGAATTTAGCACTTTAGCAAAACTGTTGCAAAAATAGCGACATTTAATAAAAATACCGAATAGCTGATGACATTTATTGTCAAATGTCATTGATTTGATCGACATATAGTGAAAATGTTGCTAAAATAGTGAAATTTTTCTACAAATATCGAATATATTATATCATATTTTGAAAAATGTCATTGATGTCTATGACAGATGATTAAAATTAATTTAGGAATAATGTGCTTGTTAAGCATAAGTATCAACACTAGTTGATCCTATTGATGATATAATTGATTGTCTTGCAAGACTAATTTATGTCCATCTAGTGTTTATATTATGCTTTAATTTAGGAATAATTTATTTATTAAGAATAATTACCAACACTAGTTGATCCTATTGATGAAAAAATTGATTTTCTTGCTAGATCGATTTATGTACATCTAATGTTGATATAATGCTTTAATTTAGGAATAATGTGTTTGTTAAGCATAATTACCAACACTAGTTGAAAAATAACTTGTGGTTGCATGGTTGGTAAAAGAATCCATCCATCCACATTTCATTTTAAATCCGACTAGGACACAAGACATTATATATCATCAGTATATCAAATAATAAGCTCACTTAATATAGATTTGAGATGAAACACAGGGAACATAGCATTTCTACTAGACCATATGGAAATTTCATTCTCTAAATTTTGTTTGATTTAAGTTAGTAATGTCACGACTGGAATCTAGACCCCAGACGAGACCGGCGTCGTTGACCTCTCAGAGGTCGCAGACAAGCCTACTTACGTCATTCTTGCTTTACATAGGTTAATTTTAGCGGAAAATTTGAAACTTTTTATTTCTAAATATTGCTTACTAAACATTTATAATACATTCGTAATTTGTTCACCATTAACCATCTAACATTAAGAGATAATCAAATGAAAGGAATAGTTCAATAAATCTTTATTGTATAATTGCCAAAACGGTCCAATACAAAGTCTGAATCAAAACAGGAAAGAAACGCTAGTGGAACATGCTCCACTAGCTCAACTCTAAAACTAAGATGGAATGTAAAACAGTAGCATCTTCGAAAGCATGAGGACCTACCAAACTCCGGATGAATGCTGACGTCTGGATAGCTGCAACAATGATCATGTAGCTCTATCGCCTGCCTGTGCCTGCACCTAAAATAGTATAGATGTATAGGGTTAGTACACACTTGTACTAAGTATGGGTATATGCAAGTACACACCAAGGACATGCATGAGAAAGAGTAGCTCTTTCCTAACGACATGATTTTTGGAAGTCAAGTCAGTGGACTTGCCAAATTGAGATTAGGAGGTTCCCAAATTTGGATTAGAAAAGTCAATCAGCTTTCCAAATTTGGATTAGGAAAATCAATGAGCTTTCCAGATTTGGAATAGGAAGCTTATGCCATGAGAATAACATACATCATCATACTTTTCACATTTGCAAACAACACATAACATTTACACGTAACACATATCATATAGCTTACAACACACATTGTATGTAGCACATAACTCCTTTAATATCATTCATTCATATGCCATGAGACCTCGGAATCATGGACTTAACATTAAGACATCCCAGAAATGAGGGCTCAACAGATGGGACCTCAACTAGAGAGTCTTCATACGTACTTCATTTCATTTCGTTCATAGGCCAGTGTAAACACCAGCTATACCTAGGATGTATTTTAAGACTTTCATTAGGTTCAAGGTGCAATGACCAAGAATGACCTAATGTCATTACTTGAATCTAACTCACCTTTTGATTATCCTATTCTAACACCTTTGGTATCATTCATTTCATTATGTGCTTCATTTTAGGCTGGCCTCATTCATTCATTGGGAACTTTAACTTTAACCGACATAGATCATGTGAGCATCATGAAATCCAGTGTCTCCCCCACACCAAAAAGAGGTGGAATCACCGGCCAAGGTGACCCAAAACATGCTAGCGTATATGGGAATTTAACCCCGCCAGATCCCTATATTGGCAGTATAGGTTCGAAGACCAGGAGATATAAGGAGACCCATACCCGGCAAGCCGGACAGTCTCATCTCATGAGAGTTACGTGAACCTCCGCCCTTCTCAAAAGAAGGCATCACCGCTCATAGTTAGTCTATCGGTGCTCAGTATAAAGTTCCATTACATTCAACTCATACGTCATGGAAGTTGGCTTCTAGTATGAGGACATCATAGCTCAATAGATGATTTCTCATCTCATCATTAGTATTAAGTGTGTTAATCTCAATACTTTTATTAGAGTGTTTATAGAGACTGTTCTCTTCATTAACTTTACACTCTCATAGGTGAGTACGTTTTGGTAACAATTACTTAGGCTCATTTGAGATTGTTCTCATCTTTTACATTAGTCTCATATCATGTTGTCATCACATTCATTAACATTAGCACAATTGCTCTTCGTAATTACTCACCCCATTTTACGTGAAAGTTCATTTCATCATATGCCATGTACTTGGCCATTTGCGTATTTCACGCTCTTACTTAACCCTTATAGGGTTTCTTCGTTTCTTTACATACATCTTAGGTTCACTTATTTTTAAGCGTATGCTAGACTTATGGGTCTATACATACAAGCCATGAGGCTTCATTCATAGTTCGTTAAGTGACTCAAATCTTCCTAAGATTATGTAGTACAAGACTTATGTATCTTGTATATATGCCAAGATCTCGATTTTGATCTAAGTAGGTGGCATTATTCTTGAACATTTAATCCACGTATGACTTATGTATCAATACGGAAATTTGGGCAAGGGAACCCAAGTTCGAATCCCTTGGACAATACTTACATTTTTCCTTGACTTTATTTTTAGTCTTCATGATATTGGGACCCTAGGTCGAACCCCAACATCAACATTTCTTCTTAGTTCCTTTTCTCTAGAACTTCTCTCCTTTGGCCGAGGGGTTGTGGGTTCGAACCCCCACAGCCCCCTCTTATTTTCCCATTTATTTTCCTTGTCCATTTCGGCTTAACCAGGAGGTTGTGGGATCAAACCCCCACAGCCTCTCTTATTTATTTTTTCTTTATTTCGCTTGGGACTTAGAGGTTGTGGGTTCGAACCCCACAGCCTCCTTATTTTCATTTTCATTTAAAAGTTAACTACTTAAGTGTTGGCAGTGAGGTTGTGGGATCGAGCCCTCACAGCCTCACTTTATTTTCTTTTTAATTTCTCTCTTTATCTCCTTCTTCAGCCAAGAGGTGGTGGGTTCGAATCCCACTCCTCCCATTATTTTAATTAATTTAAAATTCCCCTTTTACTCTCTTGTTTGACCGAGAGGTTGTGTGTTCGAATCCCACACCTCTCTTCTTTTTTTTCCAGCTTTCATGTAGTGAGGTCTTGGGTTCAATCCCCACTGACCTCACATATTTTAAATATATATTTAAACCTCTCAACCTTAAATTCTGGCCGAAAATTCCATCACCAAGTGCTGGAAATTTTATTAAATTTTCTATCCTTTATTTAATAACATTTATACGTTCATTTTTGAGGTACTTTCATGATTCGTTTAACACATTCTTAGGTGTAGATTCATTGTTGTTTTAGCTTAGATTATTTTAATTATGATCAGCCACCTTACACTTCATTTAACATCACAATTTACACACCTTATGCACAATAATTCCAATCATCAAACAACCCATTTTAAAACTTCAAAACGGAGAACAACAACAAACATTTTACACATTGCACCACATCATTTTCGGTTGACATCATTGAACATGCTTGCTATTTCTAATCATAAAATCACAAGGAACATCATATTTCACACTTAGCTACCAGCAACCATACCAACAACATGATTTCTAAACTAATTTAGATTGAAATCGGAAGGAGACTAGGGACAAGGAGTTCAACATTCAAGGGGACTACCCTAGTTTCATATGTCGACTTTTGTAGAAAGAAATTCCTCTTGGAGGAAGGATTCCAAGAGAGAAAACCCATACCTTGTTGTAGCTTTCCACACCTTCCAAGTGCTGCCAAACTCCTCCCCTAAACCTTCAACACAAACCCGTCGAGAAGATGATGCAAAGTTTTCGTTTCTTAAGTTAGCTTGCTTGCTTGTGTATTTTTTTTTGTAAGTTCTTTGAGTTTAGAGAACTTTTGATTGCTTTCTAATGTTTTTATCTTCTGTTTTTGCAGCCAAGAAAAATAATTTAGATGAGAGAGAGAGAGAGAGATTTAGGCTTGAGGGAGAGTGATAGTGTGAGATAGTGCATCTTAAAACTAGGATAGTTGGCAAGACTTAGTCAATTTAAAAAAAAATTAATTAATAAGTAAATAAATAATAAATAATAATAAAATATGATTTTACTTTTTACATAAGACATTAATTATAAATTTATTAAATTAATTTACCAATAATAAAAAAATCATATTAAATCCTTGCTCCCACCTAGGTTCGAACCCGTGTGGAGCAAGACTTCATTTCAAGAGACCAATTTCGGCCCTCTCTTCGCAAATTGCCCCTCCACTTTATTAAATAATTAATTAATTATATATTTAGGGTAATTACGATATCACCCCTAGCCTGGTAAAAGACCATTTTACATTAGACCCTCAAAACTTAAAATTTCTTCTTTTTAAGTACGGTAAAGACTCCTTCGATTAAATCTTCATTTTCGAGAGCCTTACTTAGTTGGTTCCAACCTTTCGAAGTTCAACTAACTCCTCAAGTTAGTTGGCTTGGTCGTAGTAAGGGTTCTGAGGTCTGGTTCTACGCGTATCAATCCGTGTGAACCTTGGTCTAATCGCAAGCATTCTTGACACCTTAAACATTTAGCTTATTCATTTTTTAGGGTTGTTACAAGTAACTTGAGTAATAACTTCTTCATTAAAGTATATTACCATCTGATATTAAATGACTCAAATTTTCCAAGAATTTTGAAATTAGAGAAGTCAAGATTGTAGAAAAGAAAGTTCCTTCTTTAGAAATCTCTGATAAATAAATTGATGTCACTTATAAATAAACAGAACACGAAGACAAAAGCTATAAGAGGTTACACATTTATGCTTAGACACCAATTCTTCACTACATTAGTCATATTACACTAACAACAGATCCAAGCATACTCAAGATGAATGACTTGAAATGTACGTCAGTACAATGTCGCTTGGGTTAAAAGAAAAAAGGGTTGGAAGACGAGAGGTGAAAGATTTATTTATCTTGTTTAAGTAAGGGGGATAGGAGAAGACTATGTCTTATTTACTTACCTTCCACTATACCAAATAAATGAATTAAATTCTCGGTGGTCCACGTAGTGGAAATAATCAATGAACTTCATTCTCCTTTAACCTTATGTCGTTCCTTTCTAGGAGCCATGTCTATTATAAGTCTTAAGGCACAAATAGAATAACGAATATGTTGTTACCGCTACCCTGGGTAATAACTTCTTGTTATGAATAGGTAAAATCATGTTCTTCAGAGATTTTTCTATGTAAGAATTATATTATATTTGTCACATTCGGGGAGAACCCCCTAGAAGTAACATGGCGTACTTGACCTCTCGAAGGTCTTATACAATCCCATAGTTATCATTCATTGCATTGTCATAGGTAAATTAGCGAAAAATTTAGAACTTTTCACAACACATCATATGCTAGAAACATCACTTCATATATATATAAAACATAAGTCATAATACATATTTAGACCTTAAGTCTCATTTCCATCCTAGACTCAACATTATAAGAGTAATTTAGGGACACAGGCCTTACAACATAATACATAACTATACAAATTATAAAACATTACTGTAAGCAAAACATTAGGACATCCTTGGACTTAAGGATTCCTTTCCTTGATCTTGGGAATCACATATCAAGCTCCTCATCTACAGAGACATCCTTTAAGCATCCATAACCCGCACTTTGTGTAAAAAGTAGAGAACAATGGTGTTAGTACAGGAATGCACTAAGTATTGCAACCGTGCAAAAACATACATTTAAAAGGGACACTTTACTTGAAATTCATACATGATGCTTTTTTGTGAAATATTTATAAAACCTTGATACAATAGCATTATATCATTCACATACTTCATATAGACATATTAAAAGTACAAACATCATATAAAATCACATATAGAATTTAAGCCACATTTGAGGTCACTTTACAATGAGTTCTTTTCACTTCACAATGAACTATTTTCCTTTACAGTGAACTCCTTTTATTTCCAACTTCTTGACATTCCCAAGTAATCCTTGTAGTGATACTTGGTGCAATACATGAAGAATGTCTCATAACACTATTCATGCTTAAGCTTCACCTTAAGACCACAAGGAAACCATACATACAACCTTTTAACTCAACTCATGCATTCATAGGACCATTTCCTAAACAAAGCACACACTTTAGATTAGAACTCCATATATACATATCATCAAATCATGTAGATACTAACATATTGTCATGTAAGAGAACCATAAACATATGCACATGCATTAGAACACCTTCCTAGGACTCCCTTACTTAGCTACTTGTGCAATGTCTTGGTGGGTTAATTACTTCCACCTATCATAAGTATCTTATCATAAGGTATCCTCGTTAGGATCCTTTACTTTAGCTCCATTGTCCATTTTACATCAGGGAAGCTAAGCCTTAAACGACACTAAGACCATGGGTGCAAAACATGGAATTTGGTTTTGTAGATCCTTAAACCAACGGAAGGTGTTCTTACCTAGCCAAGGTAGAATATTAACACATGTTAGAATACTAAGTGAATTCACCTGATAGATCCTATGTGGCAAGCATAGTTATGGAACTTTGAGGTACAATGTGAAAACCCTATTTATGCCAAATGGGGCGTTATGGTTATTAACTTATGGAATCCCTATTTATACCTATTGAGGCATTGTGTTATCCACCTCATAAGATTTATGGTAGACCTTCCTTCCCACATGGGAAGGACACCACTCATATTCAAGTTCACTTGGTGCTAAGCTAAGTTCCCTTTATTAAAAGCCTTTATTAACATTACTTTATACAATTTGGCTTTAGGAGATTGACTCCCTATATGCTTAGCTCATAGGTCATAGATGAGAGTTCATCAACCTAAATAATGTGAGAAACCCTTACACATGGATATAACATATATCATTAGCAGTATCTAGTTTAGGGTACCCTTGAGAACACCATTCAAGTTCCCCTCTATTGACTAGATCATTATACATGTTAGTGTGTATACATATATGTGAACAATCCTTTGACGTGACACTTTAAAGCCATACATGTTCATACTTCATTTCATTCATGCATAAGTGTACTAGTATAACTATATGAGTCATGCTTTCATATAAACACAATTAGACTCTAGGTATAATCATACTTCATCATACCACATACTTCACATTATACCATATAAGACATGTTCATAACATATTCATGCATTCATAACCAATTACATAAGAGACCAAACCTAGGAACTATCCTATCAAGGTAACATGTGCAATGCATAGACAAGGCCAATACTAGTACACCTATCAAGTCATCCTAGTTAATGAAACACATATCATACTTTCTTAGACATAAGCTTAACATGCATAGTAGTAGACACTATTGAATATGAGAACAACCTTTCATTAGACACTATGATCCTATACTACTTGTAAGTATGCATGTAGTGTGGGTGTAGGTGCATTGGTCAACATGATAACATAAATTGAAGCATCCATCCTATTAGGACCACAATACACAACCAAGCATATAGAACACAAAAACATAATAGCGTAGGAGGCAATCCAACTTCATATTACACTTAAGACTCCTAACTTTTGCTATTCATTCATTCACATAGGAGTACATAGGCATGGTTCATCATTTCTTAATACTTCATTAATGGAAACACCTACACATAAACCTAGAATAATTATTCACATGCTCATAACAATAACAACATAACCTAGATTCATAACTAAAGTAGAGACTAGGCAAAAGTTATAAATAAAGTGATCATCATAAACACACAGTCATATATTCATCAATTTGCCTTCAAGGACATAGTCAACACATATATAATGACAATAAAGTAAACACCGCCAACATAAGTGTACCACACCACACAATGACATACAAGACTTCATCAACTACAATAATATAGAAAAGTAGAGAGGAAAAGCCTTTCTTACAAAATTCATCAATCTTTGATCATCATTGATTGATACACCTTTTTCATCATCAATACATTATAGGGCAGTAGCTAAATTTGCATTTAATCGTGAAAGAAACCATGTACAAGTCGATACAAGATCATACTACAACCTAATACAATACATCACATATATACTAGAACATCATAACTAATTCATGCTTCATCAATCCTAGAATATAGATCACAACATATACATTACTCTATCAAGTCTATAAGTTAGAAGAACCTAAATAAATCTTTACCAATTCAATGTTTATCTATTCATATTGGATTAATTATACTTAATTATCATCACATTACACATATAGGCCGTAGCTAAGACAATTCACCATAATGAGTCACATAACAACCATCCTAACGTCAAGATCACAACTTACTACATGATAGATTAGAAGAACGTAGATCA
This sequence comes from Solanum lycopersicoides, assembly GCA_022817965.1. Lineage (NCBI taxonomy): Eukaryota > Viridiplantae > Streptophyta > Magnoliopsida > Solanales > Solanaceae > Solanum > Solanum lycopersicoides. The sequence goes on along the minus strand of CM040627.1, from coordinate 30,725,039 downwards.
GTTCATACCAAGCCTTCTTTACTTTGATCGTACAATATTTATACCATTATTCAACCATGATATTAACCTAAGGCAATATCTACAAGCATATTAACATAATCGAATTCCACTTTTGTACATTTAAAGATCAATGTTACAGTGATCACATAGACGCAAAGGCTAGTCATGTTCAATTCTTCATACATTCATCCGCATGGATCATTCATCAAAACTTCATCATCAATATACATAATAAACAGTAGACATAAGAAATTTAATGTAAAAGAATCACAATTCAACCAATAACAAGCCACGATCACAATGCCCATGAAAGGGCTAAATCGAGTTTGGCAAGGGACATAGGTTCATCATGCAATTGGATTGAAAATCACGTCCAAACCAGTATATAATCATCAATACATTAATATTATGCTTTTGAAATCCACTTAAGAAAGAACCCATGGCTAGATTGTAGAAGAAGAGATTTGATCATGAAACTTCTTTGAAAACTTTGAAGAGGATTCTCTAGATGAAAGATTAACTAGAGATGAAGGATCACCACACCTTTATTAGATGAAGAACAAAATAAAAATTGATGAAGAACCCATGAGAATTCAATCTACAAGCTGACCTTGAACTTCACCTTCAATGGAGGTTTCTAGAGAAAATATTTTTGGAGGGAAAGTCTAATTTCTGTGAATTGGTTTGGGAATGGGTTGATCACATTTTTGATCACTTATATACACCCAAAAATCACCAAATAAATCATGTAGGGTCAGGTTAGCACGTTGGGTGAATTTCCCATTCACCCCTTTAATGAAACAGTGCGCAGGCAACCTATTACAGCCTGCACCAACGGCCACCATTGACGCCTAGTAGGTCCATCGATAGACCGTCTGTGGCGTCCGTCGATTGGCTCCTGGGCTGTTTTTTTGGTTGATACTTGTCCAGGATAATTGTACATCGATGACACCTCCTTTTACGGTCCGTCTGTCAACAAACGGGGCATCATTTCATTCAGTCGATTGACACTGCCAAGGAAGTGTCTCGACAACCTTTGACTCCTTCTTGTGGGCCCTTTTGCGGGGCCCTTGAGAAGTCGTACTCGGACGTTTCCAACGTGAAAATACACCTTAACATGTTGAATACCTTGAGTGCATGTTTCCCCACATATAAACACGTAAAAGACATCCAAACATTCAAGGCCACTCGAGACACACATGAACGTCTCAAGGGCTAACTTTTGAACGTCTTAGACGTTCTTGGACTTTTGACATCCAAACTTCATGAAACTCCATATACTGCCTATTAAAATCATTATAATTCATTTTAGGACTTCATAAGGTCATGACACACTCAAAAACACATAAAAGAATCTAAGGCCCCTTTGGCGACTAGTCGTCGAACGCCTTGGTCAACCCTTGACGTTTGATTTCCAAATAGCCTCAAACTTTACACACTGCCTCAATACCATATTATAAACCATTTTAGGACCTTAGAACCTTAGGAAAAACATGTTAGGCTCTAGACACTCTAACTCATTTTGAGGTCTTACACTATCTTTATGAGAAATTGTTGGTTTTGACATCTTCATTCTACTTCTTAAGTGAACTGACATTAAGGATGAAAATACGGTAAAGTTTGTTAGCTATACAGTGCATACAAATACTTAGGAAATAAGTATCAAAATCGCAGAGGCTGAGAATTCATATTTCTCTTAGTCCTCTTGTAGTTCCTTGTTCTCGCTTGCCTTTGTTCTGCTCGTCGGACTTCTCGTAGTCGTATTCCGGTTGTGAAGTCATCATCAATGAATTTCCGTCCCAGTTCCTTGCACTGTAAAATTTAAAACCCTCGTTCTCATTTCTTGTTTACCTATTTGGATGATGTTTTTTCTGTTCTATTTGCTATCTAAAGGTCTTTTTCTTGAGGTCGGTTTTCGTTATTAGCGCTTCACATATCCTCAATATGAAATTTGAATATGACTAGAACATGTTTGGATGAATCTTAAAGTGTATTTTCGAGTTGATTTCATATTTATAACTCGATATCCTGCTAGTTTCTCTTCTGCTTCCATAGTTTATCTCATTTGGTCTCAAACTTCTTTGTTGGGATTTTGTGATAGTGTTTTATGTTAGACATAAGATTCTTCATTCGTGCACCTCAAGTTGGATAAGTGGATCAAGATGTCAAGGTCTTATATTTTATCTTTTGTCTCTAGTGATTTCACTTTAAATCTTATACTTTTGAGGATCGATTTTGTCCAGTTATCTTCTTTTCCGCTATCTATTTTATGTTTACTATGTCTTTTATGTTCTCTTTAACAGTTGATTTTATAGGTTTGTTATTATTTTTCCAAACAATTGCAATATGATGTATCGAGTTCTTTCCCTATTGTGGTTGCTTCATTAACTCTGTCTTTGAATCCCCTTGTTCGCTTCTTTTTTTTTCTTTCAATTTGATCATGAGTTGAGGAAACATGTGAGAGTCAACTTGTTGCAGCTTCTGATTGTTTAAATACTTCAAGATAGCAAGTCCTTTTGTGAGAAAATGGGTATGTTCATTTGGTTTATGAAGAAGTGCAATAGTCTTAATCTTATTTGAGACTCATTGTATTCAACATGATAGTTCTTTTGCTACCTGTCGTAAAAGAATCAATGATTGTATTTGTGAGCAAATCGATTTGTTCCTCTCTGTTAAAGTGGTGGTGTAAATCGAATGCAGGTAATGGTCAAAAAATGTGTTTATTAAGCCAAAAATGATCTCATATCTTTGTTGTTCATTATTATAATGACACACCTTCATGCTAACTAATTTCCTTTGAAATCGGTGTCTAACATTATCTTTGAGGTTCCAGTTCAAATAAAATAAGAGCTTAAAATCTGAGGTTCCAGTTCCAGGGTTGTTGTACCATGATCCAACCTTCTCCTGGAACACAGGAAGGAAGACAAAAGAGATGGAAATAGAGTATAATAGATCCAACAAAACGAGAAAAATGGATGTCATTAAAAGGCTGAAGAAAAATAATAACACTAACATTGTCTTCATCTTCAGTTATGTTGTCATAATTTGTTTTCTCCACTTCTTCATCAAGATCTGCATAGAGGTTTACATAAACTTCTATGCTTATTATCTTGGATTCATCCTGCATAGACAGTAAAATCAGAAGGTTAAAAAATTATCCACATAAAGAAATGAAAATACTAGATGTGCAGCGAAAATAACATCTGTCCAAGGGACAGAAATGAAGATAAATGGAGGACTGAATGAAAATAGGCTGATAGATGAACAAATAAATGATATCTGAATTGTAATCTCACAGATTCAACCTCAGTACTCCATTATATAAAAGATAAATGTAAGGTAGAAAATGGTGGCTAACCTTTATCCATAACTTCTTGATTCTAAGGCGAGACAATCTTGTCGAGCATATTTTGTTGGTTACTTTATAGAAATCATTTTATAGATGGCTTCCTGTGTGTCTAGTTTTGTGCTTCTCCATAGGGCATGCTTGGATAGGATTGATATGCCTTAATGCTTTCTAGTATTGGAGAGTGCAATGTAACTAGGATATATAACTTTTTATCAATTTTGTAGAGACACAGGACAAATTTTTCAGAAGTGTAGCAGGTTTATTATATTATTGAACTATAACAATGTGGAGTATTGCACATTTAGTTGTTTACTGCAGGTTGTTGAAATCTCTTTAAAGTTTGCTTTATGTGTGTCCATTTTTTTGCTTCTCTGAAGAGCCTGCTTTGATCTAGGATTGATCAGAGTTCAGACAATGAGCTTGCTAGTATTACAGAGTGTAACTTAATTAGGATAAGCAACTCTTCATTATTTTTTTGTGGAAACACTGGACAAATGCTTCAAAAGAGACTAGAGATAGAGGCTGGTGGAATTTTGTTGCCTTCTAAGTGTAATGTAATGATTCTTTTAATAGTAAAATCCAAGTTTATTTTATCATGTGTTTGGTTAGAGGTATTAGTTAGTCTCGAGAAGCAAACAAGTTCACTTCGACTACTACTCAGAGATATGAGATTCATTTTTCAATTATTAGAAGAATATTTTCAATTGGTCTAATGATCATTGTAGTCTTGATCCGTATATTAGTTATCTATTTAGTTGCATCACTTCCCTTGCAGTGATGGATCTATATGTAAGTTCATACATGAATAACATTTCATTAGGATCATATTAGTATGTATAGTTATAACCATTAAATGATGTGACATGAGATGGTGCATTAGGAAAGACTCGGCCATTCCATGGTCCAGCTCTGTAGAGTTTAATGGAACAATTCATAATGAATTTTTGTAGGAATCCACCAGTATTGAATGTCCAGGTACACTCACCTCTTGAAGGATTATTTGTGCTCATCCATGACGAAACGGAATGATGAAAACTATTTTTCAGATTAATCTAAACCTTCATTCTATATAAAGTTGTGTCACCTAGATTGTCAAAAATTTGCCATGGGTAGTTCCAAGGCTTATCCTTGGCTGCATCTCCAACAACAAGATTGACTGAATCAAGGAGTTGTGCTACTGGATTTTGCACATGCCTAATGTAATCGGAGGACAAAATTACTCTGCCAGAACCATTTAGAAGAGTATGAATTCCTTGTATTGTAAAATTTAGCGCACTGGTTGTGTCATTGAGTGGATTTCTGTATTACACGTAACTTGAGACTAAATGAGTAATACGAAGATTTTAGTACTACAACAACTACTAAGTCTCAATCCCATGCAAATTGTAGTAGGTGGACGGCAAGCTAAAACTAGTGATTTTATGATTAATCCTCGAAATACTCATATAAAGATGTTAATTCACTAAAATGTACCTGAGAGGATCGGATTGTAACCGTTGTGACCAGCATGAAGTCTTGCCAACACACCGATCAACAGGGCATTGTTGTAAGTGGCAGGCAAATTTTGATCATAGTTATCGCTTTGATCAGCGAAGTTATCATAGGCATAAGGTCCACCAATAAGAGCACCAAGTAAGGAGATTAGGATTCTTGCCTTTCTACTATACTGGTAACCTAGACTGCCCGGCAGCTAACAAAACTAGGATTAACCTTAAACGAGAAAATGGAGGAAGCTCCGTGGTGTACTTGTCTTGGGTTATTGTTTCCATATCCCACCATGTAACGTTATGCTCTTGGGTTTTTACAAGGAATGTAGTCCACCTAGAACAACATCAAACATGATGATTAGTTCACCAAGGACACATTGATATTTCGATGCTTCAATTTATGATGAATCATCATAATACAATCTTGTAGCACTATATCAATGTTAAAATCTTTACCAGAGACTTAGAGAATAAGAGAAGCTCATTCGGAGAAACAGAACCAGAAGAACACTTGAGGTATTTTCCAATAGAGGCCAAATAGTCAGAATAAGTAGTGGCAAGGAATGCAACACTAGTAACAAAATACATATTGTTCTATCTTTGCCGATAGATGAGACCTCCAAGAGTTTTATGGGTATTTTTGTCACCCTTTGCAAGAGATCAACAAATAAAGTTCTTTGCTTTCTGCTGGTACTTCTCAAATAAAGGTGCATTATGACCAGCTTTACAAGACATCAAGAACCGCCAACACATAATACCAATTATTTTATCATTGCGACTTCTATAAGATAATTGTTCATTTCTAGTATGTTTTAATGTCGTTTCTATGTATTTATGGGGTTTTAATGTTCGTAAAAGTTTATTGAGTATTATTTGAGTTGCATTGAGTCATCTTCCTCAACAACATTTCTAGAGTACGTGTGAAACTAGTCTCTTACTTTTGACGTCTTCTAACTTATTTCTCAAATCATCTATCCCAACCATTGTCTCCTCTGTCCTATGTTGATATATGATTTGCAGGAACTCCATTCTCTAACATAAAACCATTTGCTACACTTTTTGATTTTCTAAGAAGACTAATACCTCCTCAGTATTATAACTATAAATATGATCCTAATGCTCTATGTCTTGTTGTATTTCTATAGATAATAAGGTATGGAATTGAGCTTCCTCTGTACTTGTTGGACCACCAAACATCTCCCCCTCTTTGCCATTGGCATCAACATCACCTTCAAAACAATCGCAAACTCACAACTTGTGATTTCAGCAACACCACCTCTTCGTCTTTAAATCTAGCTCATCCAGTTCACTTCAGTTTCCAGTCTTGTATTCGTCTTCTGTGCCCCAACCATTGTAGCATACAATTCCATATCTTCTTTGTAATACTACATTCATAGAATAAATGCGAGAATATTTCTAAGTATTTGCTACAAAAGACACAATCAGGGAGGACAGTGAGACTGTTGAAATTTCTACAACCTCTAAACTATCTCTCAATTGTTGCTAGTCGTTTCGGTTTAATAAACCATAGATTGAATTTATATCTAGGATGCATATTTGGATGTAAAGTAAAATGTTTCAAGGCTACTTTGGGATGAACATGCATTAAATTTACATACATCTTCTGGATAGAAAATCTATCCCCAAGTTGGGCTTTAACAAGTTGTTGAATTGTCGGCTTCCTAGTCTTTTTATTAACTGATCTCCAGATTCAAGTACCTTCCTCACAACCCTGGAAGCTATCTTTGTCTATTTGTATCTTTGTCCCAACAGCAGATGTTTTTTTTGTTGATGCAATCATATATCTTCTTTTTTTTATTTTCCTTCTGGAAAAATTGGCATTCTTATGTATTCAATGAAATGTTAAGTTTTGTGTTTCGTAAAGTATCAAAATAATCAATTTAATATTTTTTCTCACGCTACATGATCAAGAAGATTGGAACTACTGTAGTAGGCACAAATTAAAAGAAGTGGGTATGTTTGAAAAAAACTACAAGATCTTTCTTTTCTTTCGAAAGGAGGTAAATTTCATGTATATTATTACTGATTTTGCATCAATTCCTTAATATGTTTGTTTTTAACAAAATTCAATTAGTCATTTTTGATATCTCAATTTGTTCTAGTTAATGAGAATCTAATTTCTGTTATTATATAATTAGAAATTTTCTTATGTGCATTTCTTGTGCAGAATTTTCAAGGAAATTGATGTCAAGTATAGACTTCAACATGTTTGACTCTTTGATTGATAATTTCATAAAGATTTATTGCAAATTTACTGGAGATTTTAATTCCATTTGAATTAGGAGTTAATTAGTTTTATCTCGAGATTATTACATTTAGTTAGATATCAATTTTTGTTGAGATAGAAAAGATAATTTGTTTTGACATTATATACTTTTACAGAAAACTTATTACATTGCTATTGTTTTCTTTGATTATAATACTAGAAAATATTCGTTTTATATAATATTGTTTGTTTATCATGAAGAAGATAGTCTTTAATTTACGGATTATTTGTTTGTATTTGTATCCTGAGATAAACTATATATAGATTTTTCTGGGATGTTTAATAAACTTGGTAGTGACATTAGAACATTAATATGACATTTTGCAAAATATAAAATAATGTCACCAATTTTTATGACATTCAATAATAACATTTGTTGTCATTAACTAAATGTGTAAGACATTCAGTGTGACATTTTATAAATGTCATATGTAAGTGACTTGAAATTTGTTTTACAAACATTTAATCTAAATGTCAGAAAGTGTAAGTTACATTACATAAATGTCGAAAAAACAAATTTCATATATCTCACATCGAAATAAACTTAAATATCAAAAAATAAATGTCATATATTTTATATCGACATTTACGTAAATTTAAGAAATAAATGTCATATATCTCATACCAACATTTACGTAATTATAGAAAATAAATGTCATATATATCTCATGCCGAAATTTATCTAAATGTCGAAAATAAATATCATATATATCATACTGGCATTCCCCTAAATGACAAAAATAAGTTTCATACATTGCTTATCGACATTAACATAAATGTCAAAAAGTAAATGTCGTTATAATCTTACCAACATTTACATATATGTTGCAAAGTAACTGACGCAAATTCTTTTCAACATTTACCTAAATGTCACAAAATAAATATCACAAATTCTTCCTGACAATTACTTTAATGTCCAAAAAATTCTCTAAACTAAAATTTACGACATTTGGTCCAAATGTACAATAAATGTTTGTAAATAAATTGATGACATTTAAACATCATAATACGAAATTTAAAAAATGTTGTTGTATATCCACTTTCTTGTAGTGGAAGGACTATACCTTGACAATTTAGTGAATTTGAAAGAGTAGCCAAGTACACTCATACCTCCTTGACAAAGTTTGATGAATGCTTCCACTTTGGCTTACCTCTTCTCTCTAGGAAAGAACCGATCAAGAAAAGTCTTTTTGAAATCTCCCATGTCACCGTACGAACCCTTAGAGGACTGTTGTCTCTCCATTTGACGTACCAAGTTTGTGCCACATCTTTGAGTTGGTAAGTGGCTAACTCGGCTTTCTCACTAGTAGTCAACCCCATAGCATAGAGAATTTTGTAAGTTTCATCAATAAACTCTTCGGGGTCATCCTCCACTTTGGACCCATAGAAAGGATGGGGATTCATCCTAGTGAAATCTCTCAAATGGGAAGCCATGGTGGTAACTTTTTGGTTTCCTCGGGGTATGACCTCCCAATTAGATTGGGTCGTCATAGCTTGTTCTTGAGTAATGACGACTTACGCTTGGGTCGTAACGGCTTGGGACATTTGGAGAAAATATACCCTTATATCCCCATCCGCCATGGGAGGATGAGAAATCGGAACTTCATCACCCATAGCAACTTCTTCAAGTGGAGGCACATGGTTGTCATGTGATCCCGAATTAGCAACTCCTTCTTCGGCCCATATTGCGGCTGCTCGTCGGGTAGTCATACCTATAACCACCATACAATGTTTAGGTGAAAGTACACATAATGTAGAATCTAGAGTTATGACATAGTATTACAATAAGATGAGAGTTTCCTAAGCATCACATAGTTCCTCATTCATAAGTGTGGCGCGCTTCACAATTATGAATAAGAATCTTCATAGATTTGGTTTAATGAGACATCAATCCTAAAGGTATTGAACCAATGCTCTGATACCAAGTTTGTCACATCCAGAGAGCACGCCCTGACGTAACCGGTGTCGTCATCCTCAAAGAGGACTAAGTCCAACCTCTTAGCAATCTTCATTTCATATCATGGGTTAAAAGTGCGTAAAATTAAAAACTTTTCGTTTATTCTACATTGAGGTTTAGTTAGACCTCTCGCTTACACATAATATATATTTATCGAGTATGCATAGACCCTTTGTATAAGAAGATTACATAGTCATCTACTTTTATTGCATATACATAGTATAAGATTGTCTCATAAGAAGTCTATTACATTGTCTCATATTAAACCATCTAGACAAGAGTATAACAATTTGGGCATAACCCTTATATCAACAATCATAGCCAGATATATGCTTTACAATTATAGTACCAAAATGAAAGAGAATTTACAAAGTGTCTTTAAGACTAAACAACATCCAATAGGTAGAAAATGGCATCGTTCTCGAAAAGTGAGGACCTACCGAACTTGGAAGATAAGAATCTAAGTAGTCTTGAAATGGCCTTTTACAAAGCTCAACGGCCCGATCCTACATTTGTAGTAAATATAAGAGATAAGTTTGTACACACTTGTACTAAGTATGAGTATATGCACCTAAAACAATTGAAATCATGCTAAAGAGGACATTTGTTCATAACCATGCTAAAGTACTTTGAAAAGCCTTATGCACAATCAAGAACTCATATAAGCCAATAATCACATAATCCATAAATCAAACCCATGTATGACACAAGACCAACAAAACCAAGTAATAGTCAAGTCAACATATACAAGAGTTCATAACATCATAATATAAGCAAGACCCTTACTCATAACCCACCATTTAGCCTACAAGTGCAATGACCAAGAAAATGCCCATAACCTTACTCAATCAAGAAAGCCAAACAAAAGGATCACAAGCAATGCCCAACTCACATAATATAATATCAATAATAGTCATCATCATATTTAGCAATATAGACCAATGGCATGTTCATCGATGAAACTAACATCATAAAGGATCATCAACGTGTAAAATCAACCTAAGCATAATATTTACATTATAAGATCATTATAACATAAGAACATCCTTCTAAGACTTCCTTCATAGCCAACTAGTTAAATGCCTAGGTAGAGTCTCATACCCCTACCTAGACTAAGCCAACCTTTCAAGTCACCCTAGTTAGGGTTCACATCATTACTTTATTTTACTTTCGGGAACATATGCCTTAACCGACATAGATCACAAGAGCTAAGTGTGGAATCTTGTGTTGTAAAACCTTACACCGATGAAAGGCGGATTACCGGCCAAAGTAGTACCAAACATGAACATAGCATCTATGTTGATCCACTAGCTAGTATTCCTATGATGGCAACATAGTTCAAGAACTACGAGATATGAATTGAACCCTCTACATGCCTATTGTCATTGGAGCGCTCTTCTCATGAGAATACATTGGGTGAGTGTCGCTCATAGAAGAGTCAACACCTCATGTGGAACTATAGGGTGAATCTTCCTCTAAGGGAAGCTAACACCTCTTATTATCAAGTTCACTCGGTTCTAAGCTAAGTCCCTTTTGAAATGTCTTTCTTTATTAATCATCACTTAGTTTAGGTCATAGGGTCTAATCCCTTATATAGTCATTGTCATTTAGCTTAATAGGTATTGCATGACAATATCCTTTAATGGTAACCCTCATATGTGAGATTAGCATATCAACATCATCATTTCATAATAATGCACAAAGGCAAGTCATAACCAATTTTATATCATTTCATCTTAAGAAAAATATCGAACAATTGCGTACATGACCTTTCGTAGGTCTTGTACAAGCCTTAAGACATGAAAGTAGTGCGGAATTTAAAAATTTTCAGGAATAAATTAATAAAAGGAACATCTTTCATAAAAGCTAAGGAACAATCTCATCTTCACAAGAGAACTTAAAGACATGACATAAATAATCTTAGGGACACGACTCTTTACATTCAAAAGAAATACACATTAAGTCATAAAGATAGAAACTAATAAAATTGGACTATGCCCTCGGATATCTGAGGACATACTTTGTCTGGAGAGAGTAGATCCCCAAGCTTCGCCTTCTAGTCATCAAAAGCCTCCAACCTATAATTATTAAGTATAGAAAAGTATGGGGTTAGTACAAAACAATGTACTAAGTATGACATATGCCAAAACATATAAAAAGGAACATTTTAGTAAAATAAATTTCATGCCAAAATGATAAAACATTCATGAATATAGAAGTAAAACAACATAAGAATAATCATTTAAAACTTACAGAAGGATTTCCATTATATTTTAACAAAGGGACCAATTTACAGTATGTCCTATAAAAGTTACAGGGAACTCTTTTCAATATTACAGTGAATTCATTTTACCTCAAAATAGTGAACTCCCAAAGTCAAACCAAGAATAAAATGAACTCATTTCCATAGGAGTTTCCCTAGATAAGGTTATCCTAAGACTCATCAAGGTAAAAAATGAAGGAAACACCCATACACTTCCTTCAATACACCTAGGTGATCCCCAAGACTACCCCGTCTAGACTTACTCGCCTCGGGAGAACAAATCCCCAATCAATGACCAAACTTTAGAAGAACACTCAAACAACACAACAAGTCTTCCCTTTCGGAATGCCTACTTAGTGCAAGGAGTAGATGGCGTCCTACTACACCACCTACCCTAAGTAGTACACACTTTTAGAAGATTAGCTCATTCAATTCATATAAGACTCGCCAAGACTGCACTTTCGGAATGCCTAAATAGTGCAATGGATAGATAGCGTCCCATTCCACTACCTACCCCTAAGTAGTACACTCTTTTAAAAGACTTAGTACTTTCATTACTTTTTGGGGGGTTAGGTTAACCGACATAGACCATTAGACCTAGACATCGAATCCCGATATTAACCCCTATCGTATGAAGGATCCTCACTTGCCTATAGTAAGGTCATTCTCTTAGATTTTACATGGCTTTCCCAATAGCTAAGACTATGAGGGCGCATAGTTAAGTGATAGGGAGATTGCTACTAAGTAACTCATTCTCTACTAACGAGGAGTACTCATCTCAAGAGGTGCACTGGAATACAACATTTCAACTCACGAAGTGTAACCACCCCTTCTTCATATCCTCTCGATGCTAAGCATAATTCTCCACAGATTCTTAACATTATATACTATAGGTTAAGGATAGCTATTGAACATCACATCTCAACTCACGAAGGGTATTCATCCTCCAACCTTTCTTATAAAGCTCTTAGGATGTAGGGAGGTTGCTACTAAACACTTCATCTCAACTTACGAAGTGTGTTCAGACCAAAACATCCCTGTTTTACTTAACTTAGCTTCATTAATTCATTCAAGTGTGTGTGTGTACATGTGAATACACCTTGCACATAAGCATCATTTAATTTACATTAACTTATATACATGCTTAGACCTTTATTCATCACACTTCACACTTCAACATGCTCAATATATACACTTACTTCATTTAGGCATAATCTAAGCAAAACAAGTAATTCAATCTTCATAATACACATTAAGAAAACCATCTTCATTATAACTTCATTTCAAACATTAGGCCTTCAAAGTCATACTCACAATACATACCAAATATATCCAAATACATCAAGTAAACACTGTTACCAAGAAGGTGGACCATACCACTCAAGAGCAATTCATAATAAGAATTATACAATATAAGCAACTCACCATTTAACAAAGCCATAACCACCTATAACCAATTCCTCAATATTTCATCATAATAAGGACCTTCGGGCAGTATCTAAATCATAATAACAACATAAGGAAACCAAAGCTCATACCCTACACAAACATGTTCATTTAACCCATTCTTTAAGCTAAAAGTTGGAAATATGCATAAACATGTGTTCACTAGGGTTTTGACATTAAAATCGTCAATTAAAACTAGAAGAAACATATTTTAGTCATTAAAGCACATTTACATGAAGACCCATGCTTAAAATCAAAAATAGAAGAAAGTAGAGTTTGATAACCATTTTAGAAATAACTTAATAACTTAGAGAGAGAGTTTGAATATTTTGAAGTGAGGGGTATTGTCTAGGTCTAGGACTTAAAACTAATATAATATAACTTAAAAACCCTAAAAAAATCAACCTAGGGTCATAAAATACTAGGGGTGAATTTACCAAACACCCCAAGCCAAAGCTGCAAAACGTGACAACTTTTGAGCAGTCCTCACATACAGATCCAACTAACGCACCGTTTGTCCATCGACGGCCCGTTAATGAAGGGCCGTTGGTTTGGAGTTAGATCCATTGAAGAGGAGGCTAGCCTTCCTTGTAGGTCCAATCGACGCACATGGTCGACAGACCGTTTGTTTACAAACTGACCGTCCCTTGGGTCGTCGTTTGGTCACTGCCTGGTAGCTTCTTGCCAAGAGATGGAATCCTCTTCTAGGTCTTACGAATATCCCACAACAATTTCTATTAAAACAAACACATAAAACTCTCTCAAACACGTAAAGACACATGAACACTTTCTAAGACACACCTTCCGAACGACATGAACGTTCTTGGACGTTTGACCTCCAAACTTAACCAAACTTCACACACTGCCTAAGGACACTAATATAACTCATTTTATTACAAAATTAACTCATGAAACAATCACAAATCTCTAGTTCACCTTAGTTCGTTTCACGCACCATTGGAATTCCTTTCCACAAAGGGTTCTTCAAAAATTTAATTCAAAAAGATGAGTTTCATGTGGGTTTCTTTCTATTACGAATTCAATCTTCCAAATTGTAATGTCTACGGTTTATTTTAATTATTATGTTTAGATTATGATGTATTATGATTCAACTATGTTAGTTCTTGATGAAATAAACTAGTATGTGGAATAGATCATGAAAGTGACCCAAGTCCCTAACCCTAGGTTATGAAGTAGTGATGAATTGATGTGTAGTGATTCAATTGAATTTATTATTGTATTAATTACTATTGTGTGATGATATTACACTAATTGTTGGATTGAATTGGATGGTTGATGGTAAAACCTTGCATGATAGCTTGTGAACGAGATTGGTGTAAGTCTTTTGATGTTAAACCTTTACTTCAATTATGATTACTTGTGTTTGGTCATGATGTTTGTGACGCTTCAAAAGTTCAAGACCTTATCTAGAGCCTCACATGATGATCTAAGGTCAGTAACACTGTCATAAGCCCTAAAATAATGTTAGAAAACAATTTAGGAAGTTTTAGAGTCAATATTTCAAGAAACGTCCATGACGTCCAGAAGCTAGTCAAATTTAACTAGTGTGATGTCCTTTGGTTTTGGGAAGGTTTGAAGATGTTGTATGAGGTCTAAAACTTGTAAAATGACTTTGGATAGGTAAAACCATATACATAGAGTAAAAGTATCTAGGTCCAACCCCCCAAGGGTCTCCTTAGAGGCCCACGAAAGGACCCCAAAATTGGCTTGCCAAGCTGCCAAAGCAGCAACCAAGATGTGCATGGCAGAAACAAGTCCGCGTAGCGGAGTTGGGTGGCTTTTGGTTAAAACTAAAGTCTGCGTCACGGGCAATTCTCAAAAATTAATTTAGAAAATCATGCGGGAACAGCTCCGCGTCACGGATTTGTTCCCCGACGAAAACCTAAAAATATGAATTCAAGTTTGACTTCATTAAAGGGTCAACAGAAGTGAGGGGTCTTTTGGGTATTTCATAGGAGGACTATATATTGACTTTAAATCAGTTTTTCCTCAAATTCAGTCACTCAAATCAAATCTCCAAATCAAAACCCAATAGCTCTCACTTCTCTCTATTTTCTCTCTCTATTCAACCTCCATCGAAGGAAGAAGTAAGCTTGAAAAAGAAGACCAATTTCTCTAGGATTTCATTTCAATATCGTAGATTAATCTTCATTAAGGAATAGGTTCTTCACTATTGCGATTACTTTCCCAAATAGGTCCTTTAAAAGTTTATTTCTAATCACCCATTTCCAAGGGTTTTCCAATTTTAATTGGTTTGCTTCTAAACTTCAAATTTATGATAAATTGTGATTGCCTATGACTAATTAAATGCATATTGTTGGTTGATTGATTTCAATTCATGCAATTTCATGTAGATCATGTCCCATTCCCCAATATCTTGGATGTTTCTTATAAAGCAATGGGAATTGAAAAATGTATTGATTGTTAGACTTGTTTTATCTATTCTAATTCATTCATGGACTGCCTAGGGTAATGTATTGTTGGGATTGGATTGATTTCTTGAAGAATTGATGATAAACTCTGTTCCCTTAACCCTAGGTTATGAATCGATTTTTTTTTGATAGTGATGATACAATTGACCTAGCTATTGTGTGAATTACTATTTGTGTGATGGTATTGCACCCATTGTTGGGTTGAATTGGATGGTTGATGGTAAAACCATGGATGGTTGATTATGAAGGAGATTGGGTATGTCTTTATGATCCTAAGCTTTACTTCAATTATGATTACTTGTGTTTAGTGATGAAGTTACATTGAAGTATACCTTATGATAAGATTGATAGGGTTTGAATAATGTTAAGGTTTGTGGTCTCATGATGGATTTACTAAGTATGTGTGAGGTTAGGGGATTCACATGTACATTCTACTAGTAGACTAACACTACAAGAAAAAGGTTTAGTTAAGACCAACATGTAGGGACGAGTTAATAATCTTGTCCCAAAAAGTATATATATTGAGATGAGATTATATTTCTGTCCTAAAAGGTATATGTTATTGAGAAGGTAAAAAATCTTGTCACTAAAAAAACTAATGACTCGTCCCAATTTTATTTGAGATACTTAGCGGGAGCGCCAAAAATTGCCAAAAAATTTACTAAAGCCTAAAAAATAGTAATTCTGAAAAGTAGGAGGCAAAAAGAACACTATTTTCTAAAATTCCAATGAAAAACGTTATTTTTCTCAAAATCCATTGGTCACAAATTTTCCCTATACGTATTCTCAAGCTCAGAAGTGTTTCTTTTTCATCTCGATCATCTATGACCTAGGGCTATTCACCTCTACCTCAAATTCTCTGAAGGTATTCTCAGCAACAACGTTTTGAACTGTTAATCTAAGGTATGGTGTCTCTTCTTCTTCCTGTTTACTGATGAATGTTCGCTCAAATCAACAAAAGTGTCACTTTTTCATCTTGATTAACAGTGCCCTAGAGTTATTTAGCTCTTCCACAATTCCTCTGTACGTATTCTCAGCGGCAAAAAAATTAAATCCTTTTCCCAAGCGCGAATTTAAGGTATGCTGTCTTTTCTTTTTCTTCTTTATGTTTACTGATCTTTTGCTCAACTCAACAGAGCGTCTCTTTTTTGTCAACATCGACCTACGATTATTAGGATCTGCCTCAAATCCTCTGTAAGTATTCGGAGCAGTAACTTCTTTGTTTCCTTCTCTCAACTACGAATTTTGAGTCTGATGTTTGTTCTTCTTCTTAAGCTTTACTAATCTGCCGCTCAACTTTGCCCTATTATCTTGTTTTATATTATTAAGTTCGGATTCTATTGAAAGTTTAATTTTTTGTAAGTGTATTCACGTTTGTAGTATATGTGTTCGAAGAATCACATTATCCATAATAGGAAGTATTTTTTAGAAAAATAAATACGAGGACACCCTTCCTCTTTTCTTCTCTGTTTCATGATTCTCTTGTTAAATGGACACTCAACTCCCTTGTATTGAAAGAATATATGATTCTTGATTGATTAGTTGTTGATCATACAACAAAAATATTCTTTACAATAGAGTCTTAATCGACTTGTAATAACAGACGTGATTATTTTCTATATGCTAAGTAATCACTTTGTTTCATTAATGTGTTACGGGTCGTGAATCAGTAAATATATTAACATCAGTGATTCAGTTGTATTTGAAGTCTTTAACCATTGATTAAATATAGCGAGCACTAAACTTTATTTCAACGATTGATAAATAAATAGTTATTTTGGTCATTAACCTGATTGTCTTAACCAACGAATCATGCTTGAGTCTTAACATGTTTGATCTAATGAATCATCTGATCATATAGAGCCTACAAAATTTTCAGTAAAACAAATTGTGTACTTTGTCTCTTATCCTAGGAGGTTTTCTTACACAAGCAACATAAGTTGTCTTCTTCGCAATGTCCTCCCATGTTCTTCTTCTTCCTTCTTCTCTTCTCTCCTTCTCTCCTTCTCTCCTTCATGGTTTCTATTCTTTAATGGACAAAAATATCCATCTATAAATGGTTATATGAGTCTTGATGGATTTGTTGTTGACTGTACAACATGAAGATTCTTTGTATTGGATTCTGATCGAGTTAAGTAATTGTCATCCTTTATTAATGTGCTACATGTTAATCTACACAATAGTTAACATCACTATTTACTTGACTTTGGATTCTTATAACAATTAACTAAAGTTAGTGATCAACAAATAAGTCAATTTGAATTGCCATTTATGTCATGTCCAGTCAACAAGCAAATGATGTCTTAAAAATATCACGTCAAGTCATCAACTATTCAGATTATCGAAGAAAATAATTATAAAAGATTGACGAGAAAGAAAGCGTGACTTAAAAGCTAATGATACCTCAAAGAAAACCTTCAAAATTCTGAGAAAGAAATCTAAATATGTTGCTTTATAAATGGTGTTCTTCTTTAATTTTCTTCAGTTTGCTCATTTTCGCTAGTCATGGTTGTTGTGTCAATATATTAGCAGGAAACAAACTTTAACACTTGCGTCATACATTAGCTATTTGGCTCCTACACTAATGATCGTGAAAAGATGATGAACTGCAGGGTAATTTATTGTAATGTAGTTATTGACTTTCTTTAATAAATGATGAACACATTAGATTGATTGAATTAAAGATCAAAGTTACTCGACTAAATAAGTGTATGATAACTTCTAAACAATATAGAAAAGAAACATATCTTATCATATAAACAAGCAGCTTATTGACTCAAAAGAGACAGGTCTAAAAAAAAAAACATAACAATTTAACCTTTCCAGCAACTGATATGTTGCTTCTTCCTTCAGCCTCTCTAACAAAAAAGTGTTTCAACACCAGTAGAGTGGAACACAGGGGAAGTATTGAAAACATTTGAACTCGAAACTTGACTTTCGTCTTCCCTAATCACTTTTTTTTCCTGTATTGTTGCTCTGCTCAAAACGGAATCTCACCCCAACTTTGCTCGAAATAGAATTTCAGGTTTGTTCCTCTTCTGATCGAGTTGTTGTGTTTCTTCTACATGTACTGATGTCATTTTTTCAATGTTTTATTCAAGCCACTATTTTTGTTCTGCTATCTTAATCTTGATGTTCCTCTGCCCTAATCATATTTTTATTCTTGTATCGTTGCTGCTCTGCTTAAAAAAGATTCCACCCCTGCTTTTGTACGAAACAAAAATAAAGGTTGGTTCCTCTTCTAATCGAGTTGTATTTCTTCTATATGTTGTATTGATCTCGTATTTTCATTGTTTCATTCAAGTTTCTATTTTTGTTCTTCCTATTTTCTAATAATAAATAGTCTAGTGCTTCTAAAATTTGTCTTAGTCATATAATTAATATAGTCATATAACCTTAGCTGCAGTAATTTGAGTTCATCGTTTGTATATGAAGCTTGTGTTTGGCCTCCGACATTCTCTTGTTAGCTGCAGAACTAATGTTTTATGCCTAGTTGAGAAAAATGTTCGATTCATCTGAGTCATAGTTCAAAACATATCACTTTAATCCACAAATCTAACAAATTGGAAACCTCGTTATATGCAATCATGTAATATGTCAAATTATCTTCCATGTTACCTATAATTATATAGTATATTCAGTGATATTATTTGAATATTTTTCACCCAAATCAAGTCATTCCTAGTTGAGCCTAAAATTTTGCGTAATGTTATGCATCAAGGTACCACTTGTACTTGTGCAATTCTCGAGAATTTTACATTGGAAGTAGAGAAGCTGGTTGATTTCCTAGGTACTTTGTAAAGTTTAGATTTTAATGTCACTCTCGTGTAACATGATTTTTGTGGTACCATTGTATACTTGTACTTGCGCAATTCTTGTATGTTTATTTCATGAAAAAAAATATCTTGCATATCCCCAACATGGAAAACTTAATTTATGTTAAAACTCACAAGTACTTTTTACTAACTGAAACAGGGGATTGAAAAATCACAATATACTAACTGTATACAAAGGAAATTACTTTTAGTCATCTATGCAAATGGGAAGTTGTTGTGTGCTTCACAATAATCAGAAAAAAAGAAGTAAAATGTTGGTGGGAAGTTTCTGGTCTAACAATATTTTTTCCTGTAACATCAATTTTCTATGTTAGACCTGCTTGTTTGGAGCTTCCTGTACATTTAAAATTATGTGCAGTATTTGGGGAATACCAGGAGGTTGAGCAAGAAGCTTTACAGTTGTTAACAAGATGGCAATGTAGTAAGAGATGAGTTGTATCATCACTCAAGCAGAATCACCTGCTTGTGTTCTAATTCCATTTAGACTGTTCCGACCACAAATACTAATGATTGCATGTTATATTGGAAGAAAGATAGTCAACTCGATTCTTGCAAAGTTTGTGGGGCGTCTAGATGGAAGATAGGTACACATAGAGGGGAAACAAGGCATAAAAAAGGAAAAAAGATAGTATCAAAGAGCTTACGCTATTTCCCTTTAAAGCCTAGACTTCAGAGGTTGTTTATGTCTACAAAGACATATACTCTTATGACATGGCATAAGGATAAAAAGTTGATGATGGAATAATGAGACACCCAGATGATTCAATGGCATGGAAGTTATTTGATGAACTTCATCCTTCATTTGCGGCTGAGCCTCGTAATGTTCAACTTGGACTTGCTAGTGATGGATTTCAGCCATTTCGAAATTCAAAAACCTCACATAGCATTTGGCCAGTGGTTCTTGTTCCTTATAATTTACCACATTGGTTGTGCATGAAACAAGAAAATTTTATTTTCTCAATGGTTATTCCTGATCCAAATGGCCTTGGAGATGGAATTGATACATATCTTCAGCCTTAAATAGAGGAATTGAAGGAATTGTGGGAAGTTGGTATTGAGACCTATGATGCGTCAGCTAGAAAGAATTTTAAGTTGCATGATTCTTTGTTGTGGACCATCAATGACTTTCCAGCATATGTAAATCTAGCTGGATGGAGTACAAAAGGAAAATTGGCATGTCCATGTTGCAGTAAAGACACTTCATCAACTCGATTGACTAATGGTAATACGGAGTGTTATATGGGTCATCGGCGTTACCTTCTTCATAATCACAAATGGAGGAATGAGAAGTCATTTTGATGGTACACAGGAGAGAAGACCCCCACCACAAATGCGTTCAGGTATTGAGATACTTAATCAAGTGCAGGATCTTGAAGGGCTACAATTATCAAAGGATCCAAATAAAAGGAAGAATATATCACATGAAAATCGAAAGGATAATTGGAATTTAAAAAAAAAGTATCTTTTTTGAACTTCAATTTTGAAAGAGTCTGTTGTTGCGACATAATTTGGATGTTATGCATATTTAAAAAAAAATATGTGACAATACTACGGGGACAATCATGAATGTAAAACGAAACACCAAGGACACAACTAATACTTAGTTAGATTTGCAAGAAATGAACATTAGGCCAGAATTGCATCCTATCCAAAAGGGGGAGAAAATTGAAGTTGCAAATGCATGTTATACATTGTCTCCCAAAGATAAGCACAAGTTATGCCTTTTCATAAATAATCTAATGGTTCCTGATGGATTTTTATCTAATATTTCTCAATGTGTGAACCTGAAAGATTACAAGATATCTGGGTTGAAAAGTCATGATTCTCATGTTCTTCTACTACATCTACTCTTGCACTTCGTGGTATGTTGTCCAAAGAAGTTTGTGGACCTCTTATTGAGCTATCTTTATTTTTTTATATTCTTGGATCAAAGGAGTTGAGAATTCATAACTTGGAACATATAGAATCTCATATTCCCATTACACTTTGCAAGTTCGAAAAGATATTCCCTACTTAATTTTTTGATGTCATGGTTCACTTACCTGATCATTTAGCTACTAAAGCTAAGATTTCTTGACCAATTCATTATCGATGGATGTATCCTATTGAACGCTGGTTATATTTTCTAAAATCTTTCATTGGTAATAGGGCATGTCTTGAAGGTTGTAATGTAGAGGGCTACATTGCAAATGAATGTATGACCTTATGTTCAAGGTATCTACATAGAATTGACAAAATATTTAATCGACCTGAACGAAATTATGATGGGGGTTTAAAGAAATCTAATGGAGTTTTACCACTATTATATCAACCTGGAAAAACATTAGGAGCTAAAATTCAATTTGAGCTTGAAGCAGATGAACTAGAACAAGCACACATATACATATTGAAGAATTGTGATGAAGTCTTACCATACCTAGAGTATGGAGACTTATTCCATATCCTCTCATTATTATTTCCATAGGATAATTTTTTTTTGGAAATTTATGGTTAACTTCAATTTTGTAAGGAGTTTGCACGAACTCATGAGAATGCTCCACTTGTCCGATGTAGAATGGAATCGACAATTTATTGAATGGTTTAAAGATAGGGTGAGTAATGTTGTGGACCACAAACTCGTAGCCATGTATTTGGATTTGGGGGTGGAGTGAAGGCGAAAGATTTCAAAGGTGAAACTTCTTCAAAGGCTGAACTTTTGTCAGCGCTACGTTCAACTCGAGATGATAACAAATTCTTGAAGGAAGAAAACAAATCCTTGAATGAGGAAAACAAATCCTTGAATGATCGCTTGTCTACCTTAGAACATAATATGAAACAATTTTTTGATGCGCAACAATTTTTTCATGCTCAACAATAAGATCTACCACCTACAGTATCGCATCTTTCATCTGAATGACAATTGTTTTTCTTCTGACCAAGTAAGTAAGAATATACCCGACTTTATTTTATTATAAGAAGTCTTTCAATTCATGAGATGATAGTTCTGCCTCAATAGTCCCTCTACAATGTCCTCATCCTCTGCTAGCTCTTTGTTAAATGCTCTTTTTCAAGACTAGCGTCTTCTCCATTAGTCTCTACGGCGGTAGCTCTAGATATTTACCATCAGATTAGGACATTCATTAGTAGGACTCTTGGTTGCGCATAATTCTCATACCCGACCTAGCCTGCATAGGACATATTTGGGTCCTTAGTAGGTTGGGCATAACCATAGGCGTCATATCCTGGTATATACCCATTATAACCACCACTCCACTGGTTTGGATAATTGTGTAATATTTTCCAGCATGTTAGTACAGTTCGAGAGAAACATTGAATGCTGATATAAAGAAATGTACTACTGTCGTATTAGTAGGGTCATCCTCATTTTGACTTCTAGTACTTTGATATGAAGCTGCAAATGAAAGAACAAATGTAAGGGTTTTTAGCAGAGATATATGTTAACGGAAAGTTAACATAAAAGACCAAAAGGTGGTCATGTTTTTTTATTAGTTGAAAAAGTAGCCAAAGGGAAAAATAGGGGACAATTCAAATTTCAATAACAAATGTTTAAAAGTTAACATAAAAGATGGAAACGAATCTCGAGCTCACAAAATGGCATATGAAGCCTTCAAAAATGACACTTTACTGATTCTGAATCACATCAAGTAGCTCACTGTGGCATGAATGGGCATAATCTGAGGCCAAGGGAGGATTAAAAAAGGTGATAGAGTGTGGCAAATAGGTTTTGGCTTAGGTTCAAAATGTAACAGTGTTGTTTGGCATGCTCAAAAAACTATTAATCCTAAGGATCTGGAGAAAACTCCGTGAACTGATGAGATTCAAGACTTCCCAGTTCATGTTCCTGCAGTGATGCCTCTTTATTTTCTAGCTGAATGTTTTATTTATTCTTCTAATTGTATGTCAAACGGGATAGTTAGCTCACCGGATTACTATTCTATCTCATACGTTCTCTTGTGGTTTATACAAAGGCGATTCAATCGAACTCTGCATTCCAGATTAAACACACAAGATCAGACTCTCTGGAAAAAAAGTAAAATCAGCATCTTTGTCTGCATTATTGTCTGCATTTTTGGGGGATTGGGCAGGATTCAGATCGGGATTGAAATATACAAGATATGTTTCTGGACAATGCAAAATTACTGTCTACATTAACAATGTTATATGTTTTTGGATTATGTTTATTTGACACGAAATTTCTGCCCTGTTTATTGTTCATTACAGTTGTTTTTTCCGTACTTATATATATATATATATATATATATATATAATTAGTCGTAAATCTTTAAAATAGATAGTAGATTCTCGGTCAATGCATATCAAAGTTTTTCTAATGGATTTTTACTTATTTTCTTGCAGCTTTTGCTGATTTTTCTGGATAACACTCAATGAAGATTGGAACTTCTAATTTTGCCTTCTTTTGTTTATTCTTCTATACAAATATACAAGTTTGGAAGAAGATGAATAAGCTCACTTTAAGATTGCTACAAATTTAATGCAAAACTTGATGTCATAGTCTAACTCAGATGAAGGCTATGTTTTTTTGTTAAGCAAAATTGAAACATATATCATGCATGTCAACAGATTATCGTAATTAATATTTTCTTTACATATACCTTATTGTCTCTGTCTCTTCTCTATATATATCATCTTTTTGTAGCAAAGTTTCTAGTAGGAATTTGATACTTTTTGAATTTATTAGTGCTCCATCTAGGACAAGATTATGATGGTCTCTAAATGTCAATTATGACAAGGATTGTTACTCATCTCTAATGCTATTCTAGGATGAGGTTTTTGATAGTCTCCAAATTTATTTTAGGGCGAGATAGTTCTCGTCTCTAAATCAATTCTAAGGACAGGTCTTTTATGGTCACTAGAGATTACTAGGACCAGATCCATATCGTCTCTAAAAATTATTACAACTAGTTTTTTGTGGTCCCTATATAGTTTTACTGACCTGAAAAACATATTTCCCAAAATATTTTGATCTATTTGAGACCAGAAATAACATCCCTAAAAATATTTTTGCGACCAGATTGGATGCCCGCCCCAAACTCTTTAACGACTGGTTTCTTTGTCCCGTCGTTATTGCGCGATAGCAAATGAAGCTTTTAGGACGGGTGTCGACCAGATTTTTCAGGTTGCAAATGCTCATTTGGGACATGATTTCAACTTTCAGGGACCAGATTTCCCTTCCTTAGAGATTGTTTTTCTTGTAGTGTAAGATTGGGGTCATGAATAAGGTCTTAAAATGAAGAGTATGAAAAGAAGTAAATATATATGTAAATTTAATATTGCTTACTGTAATAGTTATATGGTATTGGCTTAAATGTGTCTTTGATATGTTGTGCTTACATAATGATATGTGTTGGATTGTGTAGATGATATGTATGTTTCCTTGTGGCCTTAAGGTGATGCATTGCACCAAGTATCACTAGAGGGTTACTTGGGAGGTTAATGAATAAAAGGGAAAATAGTTCACTGTTAAGGGAAAACTAGTTCACTGTAATGTGACTTGAAAATGTAATAAATCTTATATGTGATGCTATGAAATGTTTGGCCTTTGAATATGTTTCTATGATGTATGTGAATGATATAAATGCTATTGAATAAAGGTCTTATGAAGATTTACTCGAAAGGCATGAAGTATGATTTCAAGAAAATGTCCCTTTTAAATGCATGTTTTGGCATGGTTGCCATACTTAGTGCATTCTTGTACTAATCTCATTCTTCTCTACTTTTTACACAAAGTGTAGGTTATGGATGCTTAAAGGATGTCTTGAATGGTGAAGAGCTTGATAGATGATTTCCAAGCTCAATGAAAGGAATCCTTAAGTTTAAGGATCTCCTACTTATGTCTTTACTGTAAAGTGTTGAAATATTTTATAGTTATGTAATGTTTCTTAAGAATCGTGTCCCTAATGTACTCTAATGTTTTTAAGTCTAAGATGGCAAAGAGACTTAAAGTATAAGTATGTAATAGGATGTTTTATATATATGAAGTAAAGTTTCTAGCATATGATGTGCTATCAAAAGTTTTAAATTTTCCGCTAAATTTACTATGTCAATGCGATGAATGATAACTATGTGCCTGTATAAGACCTCCGAGAGGTCAAGTACGCCATGTTACTTCTAGGGGGTGCTCCCCGGATGTGACAGTTCCCTTGGATCAAGCGCACCACATTCCTATCAAGACATTGTGAACCCCCAAGGTCAAGCCAAGAGAAAGTGAACTCATTTCTATAGGAGTTTCCCTAACCAAGATTATCCTAAGACTCTCCAAAGTAAGACATGAAGGAAACGCCCATAAACCCTTCAATACACACCTAAAAGATCCTTTATACTACCTATTATAGGCTTACACCACTCGGGAGAACAAGTCCCCACTCAATAACAAGACATTAGAAGAACACCCAAACCCATCAAATAAAACACACCAAGACTTCCCTTTCTGAATGCCTACATAGTGCAATGAATAGATGGAGTCCCATTCCACCACCTACCGTAAGTAGTACACTCTTTTAGAAGACTTAGCTCATTCAATTCATACAAGACACACCAAGACTCCCCTTTCAGAATGCCTCCCTTGTGCAATGGATAGATAGCGCCCCATTCAATCACCTACCCTAAGTAGTACACTCTTTTAGGAGACTTGGTTCTTTTATTATTTTGTGGGGGAATAGCTTTAACCGACATAGACCATGAGAGCTAGACATGGAATCCCGAATTCTACCCTTATCGGGGAAAGGTTCCCCACTTGCCTAGGGTAGGGTCATTCTTTTAGTTTTTACATGGCTTTCCCAATAGCTACACCTACGCAGATCAATAGTTAAGGGATAAGGAGTTTGCTACTAAGTAAATCATTCTCTACTAACGAGGATTACTAATCCCAAGCGGTACATTGGAATACAACATCTCAATTCACGAAGTGTAACCACACCTTCTTCATATCCTCTCGGTGCTAAGCCTAATTCCAACGGATTCTCAACATTATAACTATATATTAAGGAAAGATAGTGGACACCACATCTCAAATCACGAAGGGCATCCATCCTCCGACATATGTTAGAAAGCTCTTGGGATGTATTGAGGTTGCTACTTAACACTTCATCTCAACTCACGAAGAGTGTTCACCCCAAAACTCCCCTTTTTACCTAACTTAGCTTCATTCATTCATTCAAGTGTGTGTATGTGTCTGTAAATGTGAACACACCTCGCACATAAGCTTCATTTCATTTACATTGAGTTCTATACATGTTTAGACCTTCATTCATCACATTACACACTTTAACATGCTTCACATATACATATAAGTCATTTAGACATAATCTCTAGCATACTTCTCATAAGAAGCTTCATAATCCACATTAACAAGAACAAAATCATAATCATCTTACTTCACATAATATGCCTTCATGGTCTCTTTCAAAATACACAAGTAACTTCACATTCATTCAATTCAAGTAAACAGTGCCACCAAAGGTGGACCATACCACTCAAGAGAATAAATAAATAAAGTTAAACCACTTAACCAACTTACCCTTTTTCCAAGATTCAATAACATATAATATCTTAATCAAAATTGAATCATTTTATATCCCTTTGTTCATTAGCTAAACAACAATATAAACACAAGGAAACCAAAGCTCAAAGACTAAAATGTAACACCCTAAAATGAACTAAGGTGAACTAGAGCTTTGTGATTGTTTCTTGAATTAATTTTGTTATAAAATGAGTTATATTAGTGTACTTAGGCAGTGTGTTAAGTTTGGTTAAGTTTGGAGGTCAAACGTCCAAGAACGTCCATGACGTTCGGAAGATATGTCTTAGATAGTGCATGTGTATTCTCATGTGTTTGAGTGAGTTTTACATGTTTGGTTTTTTTAAAATTTGTGTGGGATGTTCCTAATACATAGATGTCTATGTTTAGGGGTTTAATATATGTCTACTACCCCACCTAGACTACACAAAGGGCCCTAGAGAAGGGCCAAAGACATGGACCGAAGACTACCTTGGCACTGTCCACCAACAAGGGAAAACGACGACCAGTGGTGCAAACAACGATCCGTCGACTTTCCCTATCATTTGTAACTGCAAGTTAGGCAATCCAGGCTCCAAATGAAGCTAAGGATCAACACACGAAAAATCACCAACGGACCATTGATGGACAGACGGTCTGTTAATTGCATTCATCGATGGCAGGCTGTCCAAAATGTGTTTTTCCCTGTAATGACTTGGGGTGTTTGGTAAATTCACACCAAGGATTTTATGAAAATAGTAAGTCATTTTTAGGGTTATTTAGGTATATTAAAGAGTTCCAAACCCTAAGACCTACTTTTAGACCTCATTTTCCTAAAACCCAAAACTCCCCTCTCTTAGAACTCTCTCTCAAACTCCATAGAAGCTAGAAATCAAGAAGAAAATAGTAGGGTTGTTGGTGGTCAAGTTCTTCATAAAAATCATTGGGGTTTCTTCTACTTAAGGTATGGTATCCATCTTTGAACTCTCTTCCATTCAAGGAGTCACTTCTAATGGATTTTCAAAAAGGGGTTTCAACCCTAGTTTCCTCTATCTTCAACCCTAAATATAGGTCTTGCATGAAAACATTTTAAATTAATTAAAAATGATGTTTCTAATGTTAGTTTATGATTTTAATTCTAAAACTTCAACGAAAACATGTTAAAGCGTTTTATCAAAATTTTGGCTTAAGGAATGGGTTAAATGAACATGAGTTGGTAGTCTTTGAGTTTTGGTTTCTTATGGTTGATATGGTTGTTTAGCTACAACCTAAGGGCTATTTTATGATGAATTGTTGAGTAAATTTGTAAATAGGTGTGAAGTCTTTGGATGAATGGTAAGTTGGTCTCATTGTTAACTCTCTTTATGAATTTCTTTTGAGTTGTATGGTCCACCTTCTTGGTGGCGGTGTTTACTTGATATATTTGGTTATACTTATTATGTATTATAAGTGTGGCTTGAAGGCCTAATATGTGAAATGATGTGATATCGAAGATGGTTCTTGTATTGTGTATTATGAAGCTTGAATTGCATGTTTTGCTTAGATAATGCCTAAATGAAGTAATGTATATATGTGAAGCATGTAAAATGTGTGATGTGATGTATGAACGTCTAAAGCATGTACAGAAGTTAAGGTAAATTAAATGATGCTTATATGCAAGGTGTGTTCACATGCACACACAAACACTTAAATGAATGAATGAAGCTATGTTAAGTAAAAAAGGGAGTTTTGGGGTGAACACTCTTCGTGAGTTGAGATGAAGTGTTTAGTAGCAACGTCACTACATCCTAAGATATTTCTAAGATAGGTCGGATAATTAATACGCTTCGTGAGTTGAGATGTGGTGTTCACTAGTTATCCTTAACCTATATTATAAAATGTTAAGAATCTGTGGGGAATTATTCTTAGCACCGAGAGGATATGAAGAAAGGGTGGTTACACTTCGTGAGTTGAGATGTTGTTTTCCAATGTACCTCTTGAGATGAGTACTCCTCGTTAGTAGAGAATGCGTTACTTAGTAGAAATCTCCTTATCCTTTAACTATCCGCCCGCATAGGTGTAGCTATTGGGAAGGCCATGTAAAAGCTAAGAGAATGACCTTACTCTAGGCAAGTAAGGATCCCTCATCCGATAAGGATTAATATCAGGATTCCATTTTCAAGCTCTCACTGTCCATGTGGGTTAAGCTAACCCCCACAAAAGTAATGGAAATGCTAAGTATTCTAAAACAGTGTGCTACTTATGGTAGGTAGTGGAATGAGACTCTATCTATCCATTGCACTAGGTAAACATTACGAAAGGGTAGTCTTGGTGAGTTTTATATAAATTTAATGAACTAAGTCTTCTAAAAGAAGGTACTAGTTAGGGTAGGTGGTTGTATGGGATGCTATCTATCCATTGCACTAATTAGACCTTCCGAAAGGGGATTCTTGGTGGAAAGCCTTCTAAAAGAGTGTACTACTTAGGGTAGGTGGTGGAATGGGACGCCATTTACTCATTGCACTAAGTAGGCATTCGGAAAGGGAAGTCTTGGTGTGTTGTTTGATTGTTCTTATAATTTTTTGTTATTGAGTGGTGACTTGTTCTCCCGAGTGGAGTAAGACTATTATGGGTAGTCTTAAGGATCTCCTTGGTGTGCATTGAATGAGGTGTATGGACGTTTCGTTCATGTCTTACCTTGTAGAGTCTTAGGATAACCTCGGTTAGGGAAACTCCTCCGGAAGTGAGTTCACTTCATCAGGGCAATACCTTGGGAGTTAACTTTTTTGGAGTTAGTTTGGTTCACAGTAATGTTAGAATAGTTTACCATAAAATTTGGAAGGCTTTCTCTAAAGTTTCTCTTTTAGCTAAAATTATGGAAATCCTTCTCTTATTGTTAAATGATGTTTCTTATGTTGTTTTGCTACTAAATTCATGAATGTTTTACTTTTTTGGCATAAAAGCTTATTTTACTAAAATGTCCGTTTTTACATATGTTTTCATATGCCATACTTAGTACATTGTTTTGTAATAACCGCATACTTTTCTATACTCTATAAGTATAGGTTTTGGAAGCAAGGTTGAAGTCTAGAAGGAAAAGCTTGGGAAAGTTTCTCTCAAGACAAAGTATGTCCTCATATATCCGATGGCATAATTCCTATCTTCTTAGTTTCTTTATGTTAATACTTATTATGTATTTATTTTTAATGTAAAGAGCCGTGTTCTTAAGATATTATGTCGTGTCTTTAAGATCTGCTTGTGACAATGAGATTTTCTGTGTATTTATGAAAGATTTCCTTTTTATATTAAATGTCGTGAAAATTTTTAAATTCCACATTACTTTTCATGTCTTATGTAACGAACAATAAATAAAGGCTTGTACAATACCCCAAAGGGTCAAGTACTCCCTGTCATGACCCAAGGGTTCTCCCTAACTTCTAGGGGGTACTTGCGAGACGTGAAAGACTTTGTCTGAACATAAGGGTATGGAAAATAGTTAGGTGTCTAAAAGTCTCACAAGACACATCTAGTAGAGTCTTGGTCATTGGTATGAGTCGCGACACATCCATGGACAAAAGGTGATAAGATGATAGAAGTTTAACTTTCTTCTCTATTATAATGTCATGCCTTAGAGTTGAGTTCCATAAGTATCTTTTCTCAACCTCTTCTTTTTTTGTTTATAGGACATGAATACGAGAAGATTAGCCACTAGAAGGGAGGAGGGAGGTGTAGCTTATTATAGTATCCCTCCTCATGTTGAACAAGTTCCTATAGTCGGCCTAGAGGGAGATAATGAGGAGGTTCTCCTTCAAGAACCTCAAGTGCCCGAAGTTCCTCCTATCCCTCAAGCTCCTTTTATTGAAGGAGATAAGACTAATACAGAGTTGAGCGCTTCCATAATGAATTTGACCAAACTAATGACGGCTCAAGATCATGTCGTCAATAATCACTTTGTTGCCCAAGCTAATCAAGAAGGTGGACCTCAACCTAATTATAGTACTCTCGCTTCTAGAATTTGGGATTTCATGAGGATGAACCCTCTTACTTTTCATTGCACTAAGGTGAATGAAGATCCACAAGGTTTCATAGATAAGGTGTTCAAAGTTGTAGATGCTATGGGTGTGATCCCTAGGGAGAAAGCGGAGTTAGCCATCTACCAACTTAAGGATGTGGCTCAAGTGTGGTTTGAGCAATGGAGGGGTGAAAGACACCTAGGATATTGTCCGATTGATTGTGAAGATTTTAAAGAGGCTTTTCTATATATGTTCTTTCCTATAAAGTGGAGGGAGAAGAAGATGGTTGAATTCATTAACATTCGTCAAGGGGGAATGAGTGTGCAAGAGTACTCTCTCAAATTCACCCAACTCTCTATGTATGCCCCAACCATGGTAGCCAACCCTAGTGCTAGGATGAATAAATTTGTGATGGGAGTGTCTAGCTTGGTGGAGAAAGTGTGTCGGACGGCAATGCTTCTTAATTACATGGATATCTCTAGGCTCATGGTGTATGCACAACAAATTGAGGAGTCCTAAATTAGGGAGATAAGGCAAGAGGGTAAGAGGCCTAGGTCGGATGATTCTAAAGACCAAAAACCTAAGAAAAGGTTCTATCACCAAAAATTCTTCCATGGGAAACAAGGATAGGGCTCCAAACAAAAATTCCCAAGGTGGTGGCCATACTTTTGAGTGGATTAGGTGTGCTAATTGTCGGAAGCAACATTTGGGTAAGTTTATTGCCAGAACGGATGGTTGTTTTAGTATTGTTAGTAAAGGTCACAATATGAGGGACTGCCCTAGCATCAAAGCAAGTGGGAAAGAGGTCAATTAAGCTCCTCAAGGTGGTGTAGATCCAATGCTCCAAAGAAGAATCAACCCTATGGGATGGGAGCTAGGAAGGATAACTAATCCGGAGTTGATAGTCTCGGTAAGTCTTAACTCTTTATGATTGTTGTTTTTATGTTATAAGATGAGTTTATATGGTTTTATATTTCAATTTATCATGACTTCTTGATGAATTGCTCAAACATTGAAATTTTGAAATGTTAGCATGTTTCACTCTGTTATAGTGATTCTCACTGTAAAATTTTCGAATTTTGAAAAAAAGTGCCTTGTATTTAATTGAAGTTTCAATGTGTTCAAAGTGATGTATATGATCATGTTTAATGTTGGATAATGTAGTTCCTCCATAAAAGAAGGAAAAGGGTAAATTTTGAAATTGTGAAGTTTTGCAGCAAGTTGCCTGTGTTGCAAATGTTTGTAAATGTGAAATGGTGCTCCTTGTTAGTTGATGCTTTGATTATGAGTGTATTGATCATGATTTTAATGTGTTATGTGTTGATAATGGAGTCCTTGATCGTCTTAATGTTTTAGTGTCATTCAAGGATGAATGTGTGGGGATAATGTAACCCCCTAAAATGAACTAACATGAATTAGAGCTTCGTGATTATTTGTTTAGTTAATTTTGTTATAAAATGAGTTATATTAGTGTCCATAGTCAGTGTGTGAAGTTTGGTTATGTTTGGAGGTCAAACATCCAAGAACGTCCATGACAATTCAAAGATATGCCTTAGATATTGCTTGTGTGTTCTCATGTGTTTGAGAGAGTTTTACGTGTTCGTTTTGTTTGAAATTGGTGTGGGGTGTTCCTAAGAACTAGACATATACTTTTAGGGGCTTAATGTCTCGGTATTACCGCACCTAGGACGCACAAGGGTACCTAGAGAAGGGCCCAAGACAAGGACCCAAGACTGCCTTGGCACTGTCCACCAACGAGGGCAAACGACGACCAGTGGTCAAACCAACGGCCCTTCGACTTGACCCGTCGTTTCGACCTTCAAGTTAAGCTATGTAGGACCCAAATGAATCTAAGTATCAACCCACGAAACCCCACAAACGGACCGTTGATGGACAGACGGTTCGTTGGTTGCATCTGTCGATGGAAGGCTGTCCAAAAGCTGTTTTTCCCTGTAATGACTTGGGGTGTTTGGTAAATTCACCCCAAGACTTTTATGAGCCTAGGAAGTCATTTTAGGTTTATTTAGGTATATTAAAGAGTTACAAACCCTAAGATCTAATTTTAGACCTCATTTTCTTAAAACCTAAAACCCCTCTCTCTTAGAACTCTCTCTCAAACTCCATAGAATCTAGAAGTCAAGAAGTAGCTAGGACGGCTGTTGGTGGTCAAGTTCTTCAACAAAATGATTGGGGCTTCTTATACTTAAGGTATGGTATCCATCCTTGCACTCTTTCCATTCAAGGAGTCACTTCTAATGGATTTTCAAAAAGGGTTTTCAACCCTAGTTTCCTCTATCTTCAACTCTAAATATGGGTCTTGCATGAAAACGTTTTGAATGATTTAAAAATGATATTTATAATTTTAGTTGACGATTTTAATTCTAAAACTTCTATAAAAACATGTTAAAGTTTTTTATCAAATTTTGTCTTAAGGAATGGTTATATGAACATGAGTTGGTAGTCTTTGAGTTTTGGTTTCTTATGGCTGATATGGTTGTTTATCGACTGCCCTAAGGCATATTTTATGATGAATTGTTGAGTAAATTTGTAAACAGGTATGAAGGCTTTGGAATAATGGTAAGTTGGTCTCATTGTTAACTCTCTTTATGAATTTCTCTTGAGTGGTATGGTCCACCTTCTTGGTGGCGGTGTTTACTTGATGAATTTAGTTATACTTAGTGACACACCCTGAAATTTTCATGACCTATACTAGAGCCTAAAATGTCAAGTAATAATGATTTTAGGTATAAATGTGTGTAAATAACATGTGTGAGAAGTTTCGGAGCCATAGCATTAAGGAAAGGCCTTAACGTCCGGAAACTAGCGAAATTTAACTAGTTGATGTCCCTATGTTTTGTGAATGTTTCATAGAGTAATATGGACTCCAAAACATGTAAAAAGACTTTGTATAGGTAGAGTGTAGTACAGAGTCTAAAAGTCCGATAAATACACCCCAAGGACCACCTGAAGGGTCTTTGGGGAGGACACAAACATGGGTAGGCATGTTGTCTGGCAGCCTACGAACAGGCACAATTGGAGGAACAGGTCGTGACGTGCGTTTCTTACGAGGTTTTCTGCCTCAAGATGTGAGGTTTAGCCTCGTGACGCGCGTATGACACGGACCTCACTTCCTTAGCTGAAGATTCAAAAATAAATTGGGGAAATAGCCCCGCGACGCGCACGTACTTCCGAGATATCATAAAAGTCATATTTTGGGTGTTTTGACTTCACAAATAAACCCATTTAAGTGAGGGGTCTTTTGTGTAATTTAATGGGTGACTATATAATATATTAGGGTAAGTTTTAGGTCAACTTTATAACTCAAATCAAGTCCCACAAGTTGAAATAAAAAATCCCTCTATCTCTCTCCGAAATTCTCCCTTCCTCCAAAACTCCATTGAAGACCAATTAGAGATCCAAGAAGAAGGTCAAGCCTTCAAGTTTTTCAACCCAATTTCGTGGATTTATCCTATATAAGGTATGGTTTCTTTCACTCTTGGGAATCCTTTCCCCAAGAGGTCCTTCAAAAGATGATTTCTAAATCCCCCAAAACAAGGTTTTTTTTTTTCACATGGGTCTATTTTCTAAAATGAAATTGTGAATTAATTGTGATGAATTAATGTTGTTTCATTATGAATTAATGGTTAATTGATGTATTCCTATGAGTTTTCCATTGAACCATATCTTTCCCCTAAATCCCTAATTTCTTGGATTTGTTAAGGTGAATTGTTGAGGGTGATGAACATGTCACTTGTTTACTTTGATTTTAGTTATGTTAATGCTTCATGAATTGCCATATTTCATATGTTTATTGTGAGTTATTGGGTATTAAAGTATGAAGTCACATGAAGGGCAATGCGGTATGATCTTGGTTCTTCTTTGATCTCAATTACGCAAGGTGAAATCTACTTATGTGATAATGATGCTATAGATAATTGTGTTGTTGTGATGTTGCTGAAAAGGATCCCTCATCCGTAACCCTAGATCTATGAATTGTCTATGAAGTATGAAATTATGTTATTGTATGATCATTATATGATTGAATGTAGTTTGTAAAGATTATAATGTTGTGTCTAAAAGTGAAAGGATAGTTCTCACTTATGATCACCTATGAGCTATTATGATAAGATGTTCACCTAAGGGTCTAGAAGAGGCTAATGTGTACTTCTATGATGATATATGATAATTACTAAAGGGAATAATTGATTAGCACCGAAAGGGCATGTAAATTAAATGGAGGTCTCATGTTAGTACGTCCGGCCTCCCACATGGGATTATTCACGTTAGTAAGTCTGCATTCCAAATATATGTGTTTTCTCATGAGATGGAAACCCTCACGTTAGTAAGTCAAGGTTTCTAGAAGCAATCTTGTTGTCCCTTAACTATGTGCCCGCATAGGACTCTAGCTTAGTGGATCCACCTAGATAGCTATGTATTAATGGTTGCACCTTAGGCAAGTGTTAACCCTCTATTTTTGGTGTGGGAGTAGAACACCGGATTCCATGTAGCTCACATGGTGTCATGTCGGTTATGGTACTTATTTCCCTAAAGTAAAAGTATGAACAAGTTATGAATGTGAACTTCTACTAGGGTTGTCTTAAAGGTTAATACATAGTGTGAGGGAGGGTATGAGACTTCTATTACACATTGCACATGTGGGATCCAATAGGATGATGCAAGTAGTGTTCTTTTATGACTATGACTATGATTATGATTATTTTTATGATTATGTTGGTAAGCTACGACTAGTGTTGATATATGAAACATGTTATATATGAAAATATGTTGTAAGTATGAAATGGGTTGCTTAATATGATAATTAGATTTGGATAGGGTTATGGGGCTTTATTCTTGGCATTGCACAAGTGTTGCTTGAGTTACTTATATGTTGATATGATTATGATGTTCCTTGTAGGTGTATATTGAATTGTTGGTCATTGTTCGTAGTTTTGCCTAAATTGTGCCTTTTCTATGCATTAATTATTTTTATGCATAGTGACCATACTTAGTACATGTGGTTTGTACTAACCCATATTTCTTATCTTTTTCCCCAAATATTGTAGGTTCGGGCCGTTGAAGTATCATTGAGGCTAAAGCAAGAAGGCTTGGACTAGACTCTCCAAGTTTTGGTATGCCCTCTAGTTCGAGGATGATACCACACACTTTATCTTAGTAGTACTTGTATTGTCTAGTAGACATTCATTTCTTTCCAATTGTTGAAGATATTAATGTAAGCCCTATGTGGCAATTATGGATTTGTCTAAGGGCGTTGCCCAGATTATTTGACTTCACTATAGATGGTCGATATGAGACAAAATATTATATTAAATTCATATGCTTGTTATGATCTATTGCGAGAAGCCTATGTATGCTTCCTATGTAGAGGTTTGTGTAAACCTCCTTGCTATATAAGCTAAAGTTTTAAATTTTCCGCGATTTTGACTTATGATTTGCTATGACGAATGCTAAGAGGCTTATCTTAGTCCTCTTAGAGGACGATGACGCTGGTTACACCTAGGGGGTACTTTGGGTCGTAACACTTAGTATGTATTGTAAGTGTGGCTTGAGGGCCTAATATGTGAAATAAAGTGATATTGAAGGTGGTTCTTGTATTGTGTATTATAAAGCTTGAATTGCATGTTTTGCTTAGATTATGCCTAAATGAAGTAATGTATATATGTGAAACATTTAATGTGTGTGATATGATGAATGATGGTCTAAAGCATGTATAGAAGTTAAAGTAAATTAAATGATGCTTATAAGCACGGTGTTTTCACATGCGCACACAGACTTTAATGAATGATTGAAGCTAAGTTAAGTAAAAAGGGAAGTTTTGGGGTGAACACTCTTCATGAGTTGAGATGAAGTGTTTAGTAGAAACCTCAATACATCCTAAGATCTTTCTAAGATAGGTCGGAGGATGAATACCATTCGTGAGTTGAGATGTGATGTTCACTAGTTATCCTTAACCTATATCATAAAATTTTGAGAATCAGTGGGGAATTATGCTTAGCACCGAGAGGATATGAAGAAGGGGTGGTTACACTTTGTGAGTTGAGATGTTGTTTTCCAATGTACCTCTTGAGATGAGTACTCCTCGTTAGTATAGAATGTCTTATTTAGTAGAAATCTCCTTATCCCTTAACTATGCACCCGCATAGATGTAGATATTAGGAAAGCCATATAAAATCAAAGAGAATGACCTTACTCTAGGCAAGTGAGGATCCCTCATCCGATAGGGGTTAATATCGGGATTCTATATCTAGCTCTCATGGTCTATGTCTATTAACCTAACCCCCACAAAGGTAATGAAAGTGCTGAGTCTTCTAAAAGAGTGTGCTACTTAGGGTAGGTAGTGCAATGGGACGCTATCTATCCATTGAACTAGGTAGGTATTCCGAAAGGGAATTCTTGGTGAGGTTTATATGAATTGAATGAACTATGTCTTCTAAAAGAACGTACTACTTAGGGTAGGTGGTGGTATGAGACTCTATCTATCCATTTCACTATGTAGACCTTCCGAAAGGGGAGTCTTGGTGACAATCCTTCTAAAATAGTGTACTACTTAGGGTAGGTGGTGGAATGGGACACCATCTACTCATTGCACTAAGTAGGCATTCCGAAAGGGGAGTCTTGGTGTGTTGTTTTAGAGTTCTTCTAATGTTTTGTTATTTAGTGGTGACTTGTTTTCCCGAGTGGAGTAAGTTTGTGATTGGTTGTCTAAAGGATCTCCTTGGTGTGCATTGGAGGAGGTGTATGGGCACCTTCATGCCTTATCTTAGAGAGTCTTAGGATATCATAGGTTAGGGAAACTCCTACGCAAATGAGTTTACTTCCTCTTGGAAATACCTTGGAAGTTCACCGTTTTGGAGTTAGGTTGGTTCACTGTAATCTTACAATAGTTTATTGTAAAATTTTGAAGGCTTACTGTAAAGTGTCTCTTTTTGCTAAAATTATGGAAATCATTCTCTAACTGTTAACTGATGTTTCTTATGCTGTTTTGCTTCTAAATTCATGAATGTTTTACTTATTTGGCATGAAAACTTATTTTACCAAAATGTCCCTTTTTACATATTTTTGCATATGCCATACTTAGTACATTGTTTTGTAC
The DNA here is from genome assembly GCA_022817965.1 of Solanum lycopersicoides. Lineage (NCBI taxonomy): Eukaryota > Viridiplantae > Streptophyta > Magnoliopsida > Solanales > Solanaceae > Solanum > Solanum lycopersicoides. Next base: position 30,687,342 of record CM040627.1, on the reverse strand, counting down.
TAACCTCATACTTTTGAATACTCTATAAGTATAGGTTTTTGAAGAAAGATCGAAGTCTAGAAGGCAAAGCTTGGGAAAGTTTATCTCAAGACAAAGTATGTCCTCATATATCGAGGGCATAATTCCTATCTTCTTAGTTTCTTTATGTTAATACTTAAATGTATTTCTTTATAATTTAAAGGTCCGTGTCCCTAGATATTATTTCGTGTCTTTAAGTTTGGCTTGTGACAATGAGATTTTGTTAGTATTTATGTAAGATTTCCTTTTTATGTTAAATGTCGTGAAAAGTTTAAATTACGCACTACTTTTCATGTCTTATGTAACGAACGATAGTTAAAGGGCTTGTACAAGACGCCAAAGGGTCAACTACGCGTTTTCATGACCCAAGGGTCCTCCCTAACTTGTAGGGGGTACTTGCGGGACGTGAAAGACTTGGTCAAAGCATAAGGTTATCGAAAATAGTGTAGGGTATAAATGTCTCACAAGCCACATCTAGTAGAGTCTTGGCCATTAGTATGAGTCATGACACATCCATGGACAAGAAGCTATAATATGATAGAAGTTTCACTTTCTTCTCTATTTTAATGTCGTGCCTTAGAGTTGAGTTCTATAAGATGTCTTTTCTCAACCTCTTCTCTTTGTGTTTATTGAACATAAATACGAGAATATCAACCACTAGAAGGGAGTAGGAAGGTGTAACTAATGAGAGGATCCCTCCCCATGTTTACCAAGTTCCTATAGTAGGCCTAGAGGGAGTGAATGAGGAGGTTTCCATTCAAGAACCTGACGTGCCTCCGGAACCTCAAGAGACTCAAATTTCCCAGGTGCCTCCTATGCCTCAATCTTCTTTTGTTGAAGGAGATATGACTAATGCGGAGTTGAGGGCTTCCCTAATGAATTTGACCCAATTCATGACGGCTCAAGCTCATGTCTTCACTAATCACTTTGTTGCCCAAGCTAATCAAGGAGGTGGACCTCAACCTAATGCTAGTACTCCCGCTTCTAGAATTAGGTATTTCATGAGGATGAACCTCCTAGTTTTTATGGAACTAAGGTGGATGAAGATCCATAAGGTTTAATAGATGAGGTGTTAAATGTAGTAGATGATATGGGTGTGACCCCTAGGGAGAAAGCGGAGTTAGCCGCCTACCAACATAAAGATGTGGCTCAAGTGTGGTTTGAGCGATGGTGGGGTGAATGACCCTTAGGAGATTGTCCAGTTGATATGGAAGAGTTAAAAGAGGCTTTTCTAGATAGGTTCTTTTCCCAAGAGTGGAGGGAGAAGAAGATGGTTGAATTCATGAAGCTTCGTCAAGAGAGAATGAGTGTGCAAGAGTACAATCTAAAATTCGCCCAAATATCTAAGTGTGCCCCAACCATGGTAGCCAACCCTAGGGCTAGGATGAACAAATTTTTGATGGGAGTGTCTAGCTTGGTGGAGAAAGTGTGTCGGACGTCAATGCTTCTTAATGACATGGATATCTCTAGGGTCATGGTGTATGCACAACAAATTGAGGCGTCCAAAATTAGGGAGATAAGGGAAGAGGGTAAGAGTCCTAGGTCGGATGATTCTAGTTACCAAAAACCGAAAAAGAGGTTCTATCACCAAGAATCTTCCATGGGAAACAAGTATAGGGCTCCAAACCAAAATTGCAAAGGTGGTGGCCATACATTTGAGAGGACTAGGTGTGCTACTTGTGGGAAGCAACATTTAGATAAGTGTCTTGCCGGAACGGATGGTTGTTTTAGTTGTGGTAGTAAAGGCCACAAGATGAGGGACTGCCATAGCATCAAAGCAAGAGGGAAAGAGGTCAATCAAGCTCCTCAAGGTGGTCTAGATCCCAATTCTCCAAAGAAGAATCATCCCGATGGGATGGGAGCTAGGAAGGATAACTAGGAGTTGATAGTCTCGGTAATTCATAACTCTTTATGTTTTTTTTTTTGTTATAAGATGATTTTATATGGTTTTACAGTTCATATGATCATGCACTCTTCATGAATATCTCAAAGATTGAAATTTTGAAACTTTAGCATGTTTCACAGTGTTACAGTAATGCTCACTGTAAAAATTTTGAATTTTGAAAAAAAAATCCTTGTATTTAATTGATGTTTCAATGTGTGAAATAGTGATGTATATTAGCATGTTTAATGTTGTAGAATATAGTTCCTCCATAAAAGAAGGAAAATGGTAAATTTTGAAATTGTGAAGTTTGGCAACAAGTTGCATGTGTTGCAAGTGTTTGGAAATGTGAAATGGTTCTCCTTGTTAGTTGATGCTTTGATTATGAGTGTATTGATCATGATTTTATTGTGTAATTTTTTTCTAATGGAGTCCTTGATGGTCTTAAAGTTTTAGTGTCATTCGAGGGCGAATGTGTGGGGGAGAATGTAAAAAACTAAAACTAACTAAGGTGAACTAGAGCTTTGTGATTTTTTATTGAGTTAATTTTTTAAAAAAAAAGAGTTATATTGGTTTCTTAGGCAGTGTGTGAAGTTTGGTTAAGTTTGGAGGTCAAATATCCAAGAACGTCCATGAAGTTCTGAAAATATGCCTTAGATAGTTCTTGTGTGTTCTCATGTGTTTGAGAGAGTTTTACGTGTTCGTTTTGTTTGAAATCGGTGTGGGATGTTCCTAAGACCTAGAAATATATTCTTAGGGGTTTAACGTCTGGGTACGACCCCAACTAGGACCCACAAGGAGCCATAGATAAGGGACCAAGACAAGGACCCAAGAATGCCTTGGCAGTGTCCACCAACGAGGGCAAACGACGGCCAGTGGTCCAACCAACGGCCCTTTGACTTTCCCCGTCGTTTGGAACTGCAAGGTAGTCTAGCCAGGCCCCAAATGAAGCTAAGGAGAAACTCACTAAACCCCACAACGGACCGTTAATGGACAGATGGTCCGTTGGTTGCATCCGTCGATGGAAGGTTGTCCAAAAGCTGTTTTTCCCAGTAATGACTTGGGGTGTTTGGTAAATTCACCCCAAGTTTTTTATGAACCTAGGAAGTCTTTTTCAGGGTTATTTAGGTATATTAAGGAGTTCCAAACCCTAAGATCTAATTTTAGACCTCATTTTCCTAAAACCCAAAACCCCTCTCTCTAAGAACTCTCTCCCAAACTCCATAGATGCTAGAAGTCAAGAAGGAGCTAAGACGGCTGTTGGTGGTCATGTTCTTTATAAAAATCATTGGGGTTTATTATACTTAAGGTATGGTATCAATCCTTGAAATCTCTTTCATTCAAGCAGTCACTTCTAATGGATTTTCAAAAAGGATGTTCAACCCTAGTTTCCTATATCTTCAACTCTAAATATGGGTCTTGCATGAAAACGTTTTGAATGATTTAAAAATGATGTTTATAATATTACTTGATGATTTTAATGCTAAAACTTCAATGAAAACATGTTAAAGGTTTTTATCAAATTTTGGCTTAAGGAATGTGTTAAATGGACAAGAGTTGATAGTATTTGAGTTTTGATTTCTTAAGGTTGATGTGGTTGTCTATCTACTGTCCTAAGGGCTATTTTATGATAAATTATTGTGTAAATTGGTAAATAAGTGTGAAGGCATTAGAAGAATGGTATGTTGGTCTCATTGTTAACTCTATTTATGAATTTCTCTTGAGTGGTATGGTCAACCTTCTTGGTGGAGGTGTTTACTTGATGAATTTGGTTATACTTAGTATGTATTGTAAGTATGGCTTGAAGTCCTAATATGTGAAATGAAGTGATATTGAAGATGGTTCTTTTATTGTGTATTATGAAGCTTGAATTGCATGTTTTACTTAGATTATGCCTATATGAAGTAATGTATATATGTGAAGCATTTAAAGTGTGTAATGTGATGAATGAAGGTCTAAAGCATATATAGATGTCAAGGTAAATTAAATGATGGGTATATGCACAGTGTTTCACATGCGAACACACACACTTAAATGAATGAATGAAGCTAAGTTAAGCAAAAAGGGGAGTTTTGGGGTGAACACTCTTCGTGAGTTGAGATGAAGTGTTTAGTAGCAACCTCACTACATCCTAAGAGCTTTCTAAGATAGGTCGGAGGATGAATACCCATCGTGAGTTGAGATGTGGTGTTCACTAGTTATACTTAACCTATATTATAAAATGTTGAGAATCCGCGGAGAATTATGCTTAGCACCGAGAGGATATGAAGAAGGGGTGGTTACACTTCGTGAATTGAGATGTTGTTTTCCAATGTACCTCTTGATATGAGTACTCCTCGTTAGTAGAGAATGAGTTACTTTGTACAAATCTCCTTATCCCTTAACAATGCGCCCGCATAGGTGTAGCTATTGGAAAAGCTATGTAAAAGGTAAGAGATGAAATTACTCTAGGCAAGTGAGGATCCCTCATCCGATAGGTGTTAATATGGGGATTCCATATCTATCTCTCATGGTCTATGTCGGTTATGCTAACCCCCACAAAAGTAATGAAAGTGCTAAGTCTTCTAAAAGAGTGTGCTACTTAGGGTATGTAGTGGAATGGGACGCTATCTATCCATTGCACTAGGTAGGCTTTCCGAAAGGGATGTCTTGCTGAGTTTTATATTAATTGAATGAACTAAGTCTTCTAAATGAACGTACTACTTAAGGTAGATGGTGTTATGATACGCTATCTATCAATTGCACTAAGTATACCTTCCGAAAGGGGAGTCTTGGTGCCAAGCCTTCTAAAAGAGTGTACTACTTCAGGTAGGTGGTGGAATAGGACGACATCTACTCATTGCACTAAGTAGGCATTCCGAAAGGGGAGTCTTGGTGTGTTTCTTGAGTGTTCTTCTAATGTTTTGTTATTGAGTGGTGACTTGTTCTCCCGAGTAGAGTAAGCCTCTGATGGGTAGTCTTAAGGATCTATTTGTTGTGCATTGAAGGAGGTTTATGGGTGTTTCCTTCATGTGTTACCTTGGAGAGTCTTAGTATAACCTCGGTTAGGGAAACTACTACGGAAATGAGTTCATTTCCTCTTCGCAATACCTTGGGAGTTCAGTGTTTTGCAGTTAGTTTGATTCACTGTAATGTTACAATAGTTTACTGTAAAATTTGGAAGGCTTACTGTAAAGTGTCTCTTTTTGCTATAATTATGGAAATCCTTCTCTAACTTTTAAATGATGTTTCTTATGTTATTTTGCTTCTAAATTAATGAATGTTTTACATTTTTGGAATGAAGTCTTATTTTACTAAAATGTCCCTTTTTACATATTTTTTCATATGCCATACTTAGTACATTGTTTTGTACTAACCCCATACTTTTCTATACTCTGTAAGTATAGGTTTTGGAAGCAAGGTCGAAGTCTAGAAGGCAAAGCTTGGGAAAGTTTCTCTCAAGACAAAATATGTCCTCATATATCCGAGGGTATAATTCCTGTCTTCTTAGTTTCTTTATGTTAAGACTTATTATGTATTTCTTTTTAATGTAAAGGGTTGTGTCCCTAAAATATTATGTTGTGTCTTCATGTTTGGCTTGTGACGATGAGATTTTCTTAGTATTTCGGAAAGATTTCCTTTTTATATTAAATTTGTTGAAAATTTTAAATTCCGCACTACTTTTCATATCTTATGTAACGAACGATAGTTAAAGGGCTTGTACAAGACCACAAAGGGTCAAGTACGCCCTGTCAAGACCCAAGGGTTCTCCCTCACTTCTAGGGGTACTTGCGGGTCGGGACAACAAAATCATGTTCATTTAACCCATTCCTTAAGTCAAAAATTGATAAAAAGCTTTACCATGTTTTCATTTAAGCTTTAGCATTAAAATCACCAACTAACATTAGAAACATCTTATTTGAATCATTTAAAATGTTTTCATGCAAGACCCATATTTAGAGTTAAAGATAGAAGAAGTTAGGGTTGAAAACCCTTTTTGGAAATCCATTAGAAAGGACTCCTTGAAGGGAAGAGAGTTGAAGTATGAGTACCATACCTAAAATAGAAGAAATTCAACTTATTTTTGATGAATAAATGTCCACCAATAGCCTCCTAGTTCCTTCTTGAGTTTTAGCTTCTATGGAGTCTTAAGAGAGATTTTCTTGAAAGAAGGGTTTTGGGTTTTAGGAAATGAAGTCTAAAATTAGGTCTTAGGGTTTGAAACATCTTAATATACCTCAAAACCCTAAAAATAACTTCCTAGGTTCATAAAATAATTGGGTGAATTTACCAAACACCCCAAGCAAAAACCGAATTTTTGACAACTTTTGGCAACAGTACCAACGACTCAAACCAAAGGACCGTTTGTCAAACAACACCCCAATAGTGGGGGTTATTTGGTTGGTTCTGCAACCTCCAAATCCTTCAGACCTGCAGGCCCAATCGACGGACCAAGTCGACGAGCCATCGATTGGTCAACTTGGAGTCGACTGGTTCCGTTGGTGGACATTGCCTAGGCAGTTTTGGGTCCTAGTATTGGTCCCTTTTCTAGGGCCCCACGTTTGTCCTAGGTGGAGTCGTACCTGGAAGTTAAAGCCCTAAACATAGTCATCTAGGTCATAGAAACATCCCACGTCAGTATCGATTAAAACAAACACGTAAAACCCACTAAAACACATGAAGACAGACAAGCACAATCTAAGACATATCTTCCGAACATCATGGAAGTTCTTGTACGTTTGACCTCCAAACGTCACCAAACTTCACACACTGCCAAATAACATCAATGTAAATCAATTTAACACAAAATTAACTCACTAAACATTCACTAAGATCTTGTTCACCTTAGTTCGTTTTAGGGTGTTACATTCTCCTCTACTCTGAACAACATTCGTTATTGAATGACACTAAACTCTTTTAAGAACATTAAGGACATACTAGTAGCACATAACACATCAAATCAATGCTCAAACATTCATAGTTAATGTACCAAACTTAAAAGGAACACAATTAGACATTTCATAAATATCTTACTAGGAAACACAGGCAACTTATTCGAAATAGTTTCCACACATTAAAACACATTCTTATACTTCATTATGGAAGAAATACTTTCTCCAAAACTAAACATGCTCATAAACCTCATTTTTAAAAACATTGAAACCACAACTCATGAAAATTCAAATTTTTCCAAATCTGAAATCTTTTCAGTGAGGGTCAACACTCACACAGTGAAGCATGCTCGAAACTCCGAAAAAGTCATCCTTTAAGCAATTCATCAAGAAAGCATCATCACGTGAATAAAAACCATTTAAACTCATCTTATAACATCAACACAACAACCATAAAGGGTTAATACTTACCGGGACTTACAAATCCAGATTAGTTCTCTTTCCTAGCTCCCATCCCATAGGATGGTTCTTCTTTGTAGTATGGGGATCTAGAACACCTTGAGGAGCTTGATTAACCTATTTACCCCTTGCATTGATGATCGGGAAGTCCCTTATCTTGTGGCCCTTAATACCACACCCAAAACAACCATCCGTTCCGGCAAGACACTTACCCAAATGTTGATTTGCACAAGAAGCACAACTTTTCCTCTAAAAAGTATGGCCACCTTCTTGGGAATGTCGGTGTGGATCCCTATCCTTGTCCCCCATGGAAGAATATTGGTGAGGGAACCTCTTTTATGGTTTTTGGTGAGTACAATCATCCGACCTAGGCCTCTTACCCTCTTGTCTTATCTCCATAATTTTGGACTCCTGGATTTGTTGTGCACACACCATGAGACTAGAGATATCCTTGTCATTAATAAGCATTACCGTACGATAATCTTTCTCCACCAAACTATACACCCCCATCACAAATTTGTTCATCCTAGCTCTAGAGTTGGCTACGATGGTTGGGGCATACTTAGAGAGTTGGGTTAATTTGAGAGAGTACTCTTGCACACTCATTCCCCCTTGACGAAGGTTCATGAATTCAACCATTTTCTTCTCCCTCCACTCTAAGGGAAAAAACATATCTAAGAAAGCCTCTTTGAACACTTCCCAATCTACCGGACCATCTCTCAAGGGTCTCTCATCCCTACATTGCTCAAACCACACTTGAGCCACATCTTTGAGTTGGTAAGCGGCTAGCTTCGCTTTCTCCCTAGCAGTTACACCCATAGAATCCACCACATTGAACACCCCATCTATGAAACCTTGTAGTTATTCTTCTACCTTAGTGCCATGAAAAGTAGGAGGGTTAATCCTCATGAAATCCCGAATTCTAGAAGTGGGAGTACTAGTCCACCTCCTTGGTTAGCTTGGGCAACAAAGTGATTATTGACGAAATGAGCTTGAGCCGTCATGAGTTGGGTGAAATTCATTAGGGCAGACCTCAATTCCTCATTAGTCAGATCCCCTTCAACATAGGTAACATGAGGAACTTGGGGCATAGGAGGAATTTGGGGCACTTGAGGCACTTGTGGTTCCGGTGGCACTTGAGGTTCTTGAAGGGGAACCTGCTCATTCTCTCCTCTAGGCCGACTATAGGAACTTGGTCAATACGGGGAGGTATCCTCTCATTATCTACACCTCCCTCCTCCCTTCTAGAGGTTGTCCTCCTTATATTGATGTTCTATAAACACAAAGAGAAGATGTTGAGAGAGACATATTATACAACTCAACTTTAAGGCACGACATTAGAATAGTGAAGAAAGTTAAACTTCTATTATCTTATAGACTCTTGTCCATGGATGTGTCGCGACTCACACCAATGACAAAGACTCTACAAGACGGGGCTTGTGAGACTTTAGACCCTAAACTATTTACCATAAACTTATGCTCTGATACAAAGTTTGTAACGACCCGAGAGTACCCCTATAAGAAGGGAGTACCCTTAGGTCGGAACAAGGCGTACTTGACCCTTTGGGGTCTTGTAGAAGCCCTTAAAATATCATTCATTGCATAAGACATGAAAAGTAGTGTGGCATTAAAACTTTTCAAGACATTTAATATAAATAGGAATTCTTTCATAAATGCTACGAAAGTCTCATCACAAGCCAAACATAAAAACACAACATAATATCTTAGTGACACGGCCTTTTACATTGAAAGAAATACATAATAAGTCATAAATAAAGAAACTAAGAAAACATAGACTATGTCCTCGAATATATGAGGACATACCAAGTCTTGAGAGAGTAGATTCCCAAGCTTTGCCTTCTATACTTCTTCTTGCTACCTATACTTATAGAGTATACAATAGTATGGGGTTCGTACAAATAATGTACTAAGTATGACATATGAAAAAATATGCAAAAAAGAGACATTTTTGTATAAATAAACTTTCATGCCAATTAAGTAAAACCTTCATCAATATAGAAGTAAAACAATATAATAATAATCATTGAACACTTAGAGAAGGATTTCCATAATTTTAACAAAAAGGACCATTTACAATAAGCTCTACAAAATGACAGTAAACCATTTTAACTTTACAGTGAACACATTTAATCCCAAAACAGTGAACCAATCTCCTTGTAACACCCGGATTCTGGAATCCGAACACAACCGGCGTCGTTAACCTCTCAGAGGTCGCAGACAAGCCTCTTCTTAGCTTTCATCACAATCATACAATTAAATTTGCAGAAAATTTAAAACTTTTTAACTTACTTATTGAAGTGTACATAGACTTCATATATATACTGCATAAGAATGATATTCTAATGAGCTCAAACTAAATCAACCATCTATTAAAGATTAAACAATCAAATAGATAATAATAATTATAATAATAATAATAATAATAGTTTGCCAATCGGCCTTATTACAATGCTTGAACAAATGTTTGAAATGAAATGCTAGGGACTATCTCCACTATCTATGTCTAATTTACTAAACTAGAATAATAAATGTAGCATCCTCGAACTTAAGAGGACCTACCAAAGTCTGGAGATCGCTAATCCAAACAGCTTCGTCGAATCCTCAATCTTCTCTAGAACCTGCACCTATAAAAATAATAATAATATATGGGGTTAGTACACACTTGTACGAAGTATGAGTGTATGCACATAAAGATATAAGGACTATGCATGATCAATGAAAGTTCTTCCTAACGCAACATGTCATTTCTGGAAAGTTAAGTCACTTTACTTTCTTAAATTGTTATTTCTGATTCATGCTATGAATATGACATGTTCTCATGCAGTGAAGGCATACAACTCATTTTCTATATGAACATAAGACCTTGGAATCATGAACATAATTTTAGAACAACTTAAACAAAATTTAAGAAATTTGCTCCCTTAGGCCGAGAGCTCTTCTCCCATGCCTTAGTTTATTTTTCGGTCTTTTTCTTATTTTTGTTGTGTAGTTCAATTATCTCCTTTGATCCTATGTTTTACTTACAAGTGCAATGATTCATTGTAGTCCCATACCTACAATGAATCCAGTAAGTAATCCAAAGAACTTAGGAAATGATTTGGCTACTCTACTCATGAGTTATACTTCTCATTCTTTGTTAAATTTGGCATGAATATATTTATAAGCCAATCTTTATTGGATATGCCCATTATTTGGTTATTTGAATAATATGTAGATCTTGGGGGTATATATTCATACTCCAATATTGGCATAAACCACTAACTTGTTAAAACTTCATTCTTATCAAACATTTATGATTGACATTATTAAGATCTTACTTACTTAGGTTACTACGAACTTACGTTTCTTCTTCTTTGATCTGTTGTTTACTTTGAACATGCTACTTTCATTCTTTCTTACTTTCTTTGAAGAAATCTTTAGCATTAACTGAAGTAGATCATGCGAGCTAACATGAAATCCAGTTTCTTCCCCAGACCGAAAAGAGGTGGATCGCCGGATAAAGTATACCAAGCTCAGTGTCTTCCCCACACCGAAAAGAGGTGGTTCACCGGCTAAAGTGAAACCAAAGTCAGTGTCTTCCCCACACCAAAAAGAGCTGGTTCGCAGCTAAAGTGAACCGAATACTTTCTTGAGCTTTAACCGACATAGATCATGTGAGCTACACATGAAATTTAGTGTCTTTTCCACACCGAAAAGAGGTGGTATCACCGGCCAAAGCACTACTAGAATTTCGTTGTTTGCCGACTATAAAATTGGTTGGAATGTAGTCGTAAAATGGAGATTTCCAATGAGTTATCGACTACTTTTGAGTAGTCGGCAGACTGAGCGTCGGAAAATATTTTCCGACTACAGTAGTCGGAATTTGTCGACTATAGCAGTCACAATATATAAATTAAAATCCGACTATTAAAGTACATGATTGCCGACTACTATAGTCGGAAAGCTAGTAAAATAATATTTCTATTAATTTAAATACCACCGACTAATGTAGTCGGAATATTTGATAAAATTAATTTATTATTTAAATAATGCCGACTATATTTCTAGTATTAGTTAAATAATGATGTTTTTCGTTTATTTTGGTTGGCATTTATTAATCATTTAAGTATTGTTCCGACTACTATAGTCGGTATAAATAATTAATATATTAACTTTTTAGATGATCTTCTGACTACTGTAGTTGTAGTTGGCATTTTTAATTTTCTAAGCAAAATTATATGAGAAAGCTATATTTTCAATATATCGAAAAAATGTTGTTTATTTTGGTACACACCACCTTCTAAATTATACTATCATCCACAATAATTTAACATAACAATAAAGCCAAATATGTAACAAAATCCTAAACATTCAAATTCCACTTTATTCAAAGACTCATAATGGAGTCTAAAAGTTTAAGCAACATAAAAATCAAAAGTCCTGAATTGTTATTTAAAACTGAAGTAAATAGTTTAAAACAAGTCTAAATGTCATAGCAAATGTCTAAAAAACCAGAACATAATCTCATCTTCATTAGAGTCGGTCTCTTCTTCGCCATCATCAGATTCAGCCGTATGTTTTTCCATTAACTTGTACACTTTAGCATAGTTAGCTTCAGATGTTTGAAGTCGTTCTGTTAGCTTTCAAATCTCCCTTCGCATTGCTTACTTTTCTTCTGAAGTGTACAAGTCGAAGCACTAGATAACAACGGTGATGGATGACATGAAGAAGGTTGTGCTCCAAGCCCATAAACTCTGTCTTTCTTAACACCTTCTTCACACCTCCTGCCACATTTGTCCATATAAAAATAATATCATTAGATGTTAAGAGGTAATGGAACCACCCTCACAAGTAGGTTGCGTTTCACACAATTTGTCCAGGCCTCTTTGAAATCCAACCTGAAATAAGCGTTAAATAACCAATAATCCAATTTATTTATTAAAACATAAAATAAAAAGTTAAGTAACACAGTACGACCATCACAAAAGAGGGAATGAATAAAGAAAATAGTGTTTACCTGCAATGAAGAAAAATATACAAAGATTTGTCCATATTTACTATGAGACCTGCAATGTTAAACCATGTAAGCTAAAGATTACTAGTCATAGCTACTCTTCTCCAAGTCATAGAAACAATGGGTCTCTTTTACTTCTATATAACTGAACTAGCTCTAAACTTTCACCATGGGCAATTGCTGCTATCACAGATGGGAATACTTGTATTGATGTATTTGTTGTCTGAGCTTTGAATGGTTAAATTAACACTTTTATTGAAAGTCATATAGCTAATCTAGCTCAGGTAACTAGGAGATTCAACAACATATCAGGGAGCTAATTAACCTTACTAGCAAAAAGAAATTTTTTACATGTAACCATACTTTCCGAAAAGCTAACTACACAAACCTGACATCATTCATCAATACTACACCTACATGAGGATTGGTGCCTATCTCTAATACATTTCCTTGTATTTATCAGCATAGTTTTGATTACTGGAAATAAAAGTGATATGAATTATACATATTATATTCCCTATAAATGAGAATGAGAGAAGACAAATAAAAAAAATAAGATATTGGAATTCTAATTTCCACGGAGAATACTTAGTTCACCAATTTGGACGACGATAATCCCCTTATATAAATCCTAGCTTCGCAACTATCTATTTGTGAACTAAAAGCAGATCATTGGTGAAAGGAAAGGTTAACAAACACCACACAATCTAATGTGAACAATTAATCACATTTTCCGTATTAAATGATCTATCAAAAAAAAAAGATTACTAAAAGTGAAAAGAAAAAGTCCAACAAGACATGTACGGTGTGATGTAGGGGAGGAACTAGAAGCCAAATATTGTAGTTTTAGTTCAAACCTTGTACATGTATTAAGAAACTCAGTAAATATGCACAAAACTTAAATTCACAATCCAATCATTAACACCTGATTTCGTCTATATTGATCAAACTATAAAAAAGTATCAACAGTTGTGTCAGATACTTCTAAAGTAGTGCATATTTTTGGAGTTCATACAGTGTCCAAGAAACATATGTCATTATCCTACAATTTACTAGTAATCCATGAGGACTTAGTTTGTACCGTATAATCTCACAAGTGGGGTTTCAGGAGGATAGAAAGTACACAAACCTTACCCAAATCTTACTAAGCTTTATTCAGAGGCTTCCTTGTTGAATTCTTTGTTTTTTAAATAGAAGCATAATCATTCTCTGTTGTCTCACAACTATAAAAAAAAAGATCAACACTATTATAAGTAACAAAAATAATGTAAACCATCTGTTAGGGGAGTTGTTGATTTACTTCAATAGGTACATTCACTATGGTACTTAAGAAACCTCATAAAAACCTATTCTTCGAGAATTATCAGAAATATTTATCACAAGTATATATATGTGCTGGTTAAAACTCTATATTGTATTTTTCATATTGAAGAATGAAATGCAATCTACTTAAGTAATATAGATTGGGAAGCATATGTTCAACTAAACCAAAGTTTTATCAGAAGTATATATATTTGTTGGTTAAAACTATCAACTTACAAGTTCCCGAGGCAACTAAAAAAGCAATTCTGTCTCTCTCTCTCTCACTGGATCCATCACACCAATAAGCTAGCAACAACAAAAAACACGGAAAGCAGTATCAAGAAACAACAGAGGGATATCGAGCTGCTTATCATAAAACATGGATAACATAAACAGAGATTGTATTAGTCAACCTTCACATGAATCTCCTCTACATCACGAAAAACATTTTATTTGGAATAATAATGTGTCTCAAATGTGCAGTGGCATAGAAATGTATGAATTACCGATATAATATTGATCGAGAGTTAATAATATGAAAGAGAAAACAGGCAATCACAAATAAGTTTAGTATCCTAAAGAAATGTTAAATGGCTTGGAAAATTTTAAAAAAATGGCGTTGATTCTAACAACCTTATTTGTCTCCTAAAAATAACAAATTCAATTTTAGGAATAGACCAAATTATCCTACATGCACAATGTCCCCAACATCAATATGTTATTTCAATAGAAGCCAAATTCTCCTCTGCTTCCTCACAACTACTCACAACTATCAAAAAAGATCAACACTACTATAGTACTTGTATTTACAATTACCTATTAAATGTATAGTTATACAAATTCTAAATAAAATTTGGAAGTGATTTTCCCCCCTTTTATATGGAGAATTATGAGAAAACGGAAGCAAAATCGATCCCATCACGCAAAAAGTAATAACCAAGAAGAGAAACAATAACAAACGCAAGAAAATTCATGATTGAGGAAAACATTCATATGTTGCAACTAATAAATGTATTTTTGAAACAATTTTCTAATTCAAACAACCCTTGGAGTGTTCCTCGAGCAAACTTACATACTAAAGAGTAGGAGACTTCACAGTACATCAACCAAATCAAAACCCTAAATAGAAAGAGACTTTATAGTACATCAACCAAATCGGAACCTAGAATGGAGAAGAGTTTACCATACCTCTTTCAAACTATTCTCAAATGATTTTTCCTTTTAGATTCTGGAAACGGTTTGTCCTGAAAAAATTCAACGTGAGAAGTGTTTAAAATAGCTCCTATCCTTTTAGATTTTAGAGGGACGGTAGAGTAATTTTATCATTTTTAGTGTTAGAGTAATTTTTATTAATTAATGTGTCAAAATTTATTAATTAAAAAATATTTACAAAGTAAACTGTTGATGTTTAGGATCGAACAGGGGAATTCACTATTACTTTATTGTAAACGAAAAATTAAATTAATTTTTAATAAAAAAATATGTAAAATTGCCGACTACAGTAGTCGCCGATAAAAAATACTTTTTTAATTATTTTAACAAGTTGCCGACTACTTTAATTGGAACACTAGGCAATTATTTTGTGGACTTTATTTTATAAAACTTACGACTTCATTAGTCGAAATTATTGTCGGTAAAATATAAAAATAATTAAAATAATATAAATTTTATTTACCGATTACAGTAGTCGGAAAATTACCTAAATTTACAATCACAAATTTGCAGTCGAGAGTTATAGTCGGTCAATAGCTTATTTCTAGTAGTGAAGTGAAACCGAAATTACCTAGCATTGTTACGTGGATTTCTCCACTACCTAGTCCCTATGTTGGAAACATAGTTCAAAGACTAGGAGACTTTCGGTGACCCTGGTCCACCTGGGTGGTGATCTCGTCTCATCAGCCTTATATGTCTTGGCCCAATATCATTGTTAGTCTATCGGTGCTAAGGTCAGATTTATTTTACTTTATATCTTTTAGAGTTGACTCAAACATTATTGAAGCTTCCTTCTAGTATGAGGTATACTTAACTCAATGGATGACTGGTCATCCCTTTTCTATACTTTATGAATATGAAATTAAATGTTACATTATCATCATGGTGCGAGTGAGACTTGTCTCACGGCTTATAGCACTCTCTTATGTGAGTATCTTTGACATAATCTTTTAAGTGTAAGTGAGGTCTGTCTCACTTCCTTTAACAATCTATATTAGGTCAATTTCATAACTTAAGCTTTTAGTTGTTTCATTACTCACCTTAACTTGTTCAACGTTAATTGATAGTCTTGTACAATTCTTTAGGAAAGTTATAAGGACTTATTCAGTTATTACGTTCACAAGTTCGTGCGTATAGGGTATGTTGGGACTTGTACCATGATTGGCATACCCTATGTTATGAGTTCATTGAGTTAAATTGATATTACTTCTCATATTTTGGCAATAACATTCCTAGCCAATTTGTTGACATCAATCAAAGTATGATATTATCACTAGCCAATTCAATTACTTCATGAATACATTATAGTAATCTATCATGTTAAACAAGCTAACTTTTTACCTTTGATTAGTGTATGAAATAATTCTATGAAAAACTTATAATAATTTCATCTTCTCGAACACAAGTAGGCATTACAACATTAGTATCTCATGTAAATAACACCCTAATCATACAGATCTAACATATAGGTATTATTCGACATTATAAATCACATAAACCTACAAATAATTATCAGTTAGAACCACATACAAACAACATGCTCGAGATTTACATTTAAACAAACTACTAGAATCGGAAATAAGGAGAACTAGGGAGATGAACATGCCATTCATTGGGAACAACCCTAGTTTTCAGATTCATGAATTCAAAATGTTTGAAAAGCCTCTTGGAGAAAGGAAACCAGGAGAGAAAACCATACCTTACCGTAGAATTGAATCCACGAATATCACCTTGCACTTTGCACGAAAACCTTGAAGAACTTGCTTGAAATCGCCTAGGGTTTCTTTACGTTTTCTCACTGATTTTAGTCGTAGGGTTTATGATGAATAACGTGAGTATAAGTCTTTAGTAACTGAATATTAACTAATTCATCTTAGACTAAATAACTTAATTAAATAACTCATGTAGCTAATTACCAAAACGCCCCTCCTAAATTTACTAAAAATAGAACCTTGACTTAACCGAAATCTACAATTTTGCTTAATGGTTTCAGTTTTGTCCATTTAAATTAATTAATTAAGTTGCTAATTTAATTAATTAAGTAACCTAGGGTAATTACTAAAGTACCCCTAAGTTGTTATGACCATATCCAATCCTTTGGACTATCCTAGGTTAGGTACTAGGATGTTTCTTAGTTAGTTACTCGGCTTAGTGTCACCCGGTTAGGTCTTAGGTTTTTGAGTCCACTAGTTAGTTATTTTTGGTTTGTCCTAGGTTAGTTATCTAGTTAAATCAGTTAGTAAGAGCCTAGGACCGGTTAGGGAGCTTGGACCCAGGTGGGATGAATCGGACGCACGCCTGTCCCCAATCGCTCTAACCGAATCGGTTAGCTTGGTCCCTTGGCCGGATGCACATTTGCTTGCACATGTGTTGCCGTGCACTTTCAAAACTAACTATTCTGGAAGGTTTATTTGGAATGTACACTTATTGTCCGAAGGATCCTCATTATGTTCTTGGGCACTGCTTAATCTACATGATCATTTTAAATGGTTATGTGTTATGGTACCTAGGCTTGACACTTGGATACCTAGTACCTAATGAGTTAATATGAAGAATATGTGAATAATATAGTTATTATAGCTTAGGATCTTCATTGCATATACAATTCCTAAAAAATCTTAGATTGGAACATTTGATGTTGTCACGACTGGAATCTAGACCGCAGACGAGACCGTCGTCGTTGACCTCTCAGAGGTCGCAGACAAGCCTACTTACGTCATTCTTACTTCATCTAGGTTAATTTTAGCGGAAAATTTGAAACTTTTTGTTTCTAAACATTTTTTACTAAACATTTCTAACACATTCGTAATTTGTTCAATATCAACCATCTAATCATTAATAGATAATCAAATGAAAGGAATAGTTCAATAAACATAAGTGTATAATTGCCAAAATGGCACCAATACATAGTCTGAATAAAATAAGAAAGAAACGCTAGTGGATTATGCTCCACTATCTCAACTCCTAAACTAAGCTAGAACATAAACAGTAGCATCCTCGAAAGCATGAGGACCTACAAAAACCGGATGAATGCTGGACGTCCGGATAACTGCAGCGATGATCCTGTAGCTCTATCGTCCACGTGTGCCTGCACCTAAAATAGTAGAGTTTGTATAGGGTTAGTACACACTTGTACTAAGTATGGGTATATGCAAGTACACACCAAGGACATGCATGAGAAAGAATATCTCTTTCCTAACAACATGATTTTTGGAAGTCAAGTCAGTGGACTTGCCAAATTGAAATTTGGAAAGTTTCCTAATTTGAATTAGGAAAGTAAATTATCTTTCCAAATCCGGATTAGGAAAGTCAGTGAGCTTTCCAGATTTGGAATAGGAAAGTTATGACATTAGAATAACATAAATCATCATACTTTTCACATTTTCACACAACACATAACATTTACACATAGCACATATCATATAGCATACAGTACATTTTGCACGTAGCACATAACTTCGTTCATATCATTCATTCATATCCCATGAGATCTTGGAATCATGGACTTGACATTAAGACATCCCAAAAATGAGGGCTCAACATATGGGACCTCAACTAGGGAGTCTTCGTTAGCAAACACAGAGTCTGCTTCATTCATTCATACGTACTTCATTTCATTTCGTTCATAGTCCAGTGTAACCACCGGTTATACCTAGGATGTAGTTTAAGACTTTCATTAGGTTCGTTGTGCAATGACCAAGAATGACCTAATGTCATTACTTGAATCTAACTCACCTTTTGATTATCCTATCCTAACACCTTTGGTATTCATTCATTTCATTATGTGCATCATTTGAGGCTGGCCTCATTCATTCATTGGGAACTTTAAATTTAACCGACATAGATCATGTGAGCATCATGAAATCCAGTGTCTCCCCCACAACGAAAAGAGTTGGAATCACCGGCCAAAGTGATCCAATAACATGCTAGCGTACATGGGAATTTAACCCCGCCAGATCCCTATATTGGCAGTATAGGTTCGAAGACTAGGAGATATAAGGAGACCCATACCCGGCAAGCCGGACAGTCTCATCTCATGAGAGTTACGTGAACCTCCGTCCTTCCCGAAAGAAGGCATCACCGCTCATAGCTAGTCTATCGGTGCTCGGTATAAAGTTCCATTTCATTCATCTCATACGTCATGGAAGCTGACTTCTAGTATGAGGGCATCATAGCTCATTAGATGATTTCTCATCTCATCATTCGTATTAAGTGTGTTAAGCTCAATACTCTCATTAGAGTGTTCATAGAGACTGGTCTCTTCATTATCTTACACTCTCATAGGTGAATACATATTGATAACATTTACTTAGGCTCATTTGAGATTACTCTCCTCATTTACATTGGCCTCATATCATGTTGTCACCACATTCATCATCATTAGCACCTTTGTTTTTCTTAGTTATTCACCTCTTATTACGTGAATGTTCATTTCGTCATATGCCGATGCACTTGGCCATTTGGTGTGTCTCACACCCTTACTTAACCCCTCTAGGGTTCATCATTTCATTTCATACATCTTAGGTTCACTTACTTTTGAACGTATGTTAGACTTATGAGTCTATACACACAAGCCATGAGGCTTCATTCATAGTTCATTAAGTGATTCTTACATTCCTAAGATTATGTAGTACAAGACTTATGTATCTTGTATATATGCCAAGATCTTGATTTTGATCTAAGTAGGTGGGATTATGCTTGGATATTTTTTTCACGTATGACTTATGTATCAATACGGAAGTTTGGGCAAGGAAACTCAAGTCTTGAATCAATTGGATATCATTTATATTTTTAATTGATTTTATTCCAATATTCATAACATTTTAACTCTAAGTCAAATCTCAATATTAACATTGAAGGATTACTTTTCTATTTAACCTTTTTATTGCATTGGCCGATGGGTTGTGGGTTCGAGCCCCCACAACCCCATTTTCATTTTTCATTAACATGATATTGTCCCATTTTTCTTTAAACCAAGAGGTTGTGGGATCAAACCCCCACAACCTCTTTTATTTTACTCTTAATTTCGCCCAAGTAAGGAGGTTGTGGGTTCGAACCCCCACAGCCTCCTTCTTTTTAATTAATTTTCGCTTAAGGGCTGTGAGGTGGTGGGTTTGAACCCCCACAGCCCCACAATTATATTTTCAATATTTTCTCTAAGTTAAGGGCATGGAAAGTGAGGTCGTGGGATCGAACCCCCACGGCCTCACCTATTTTTTTTGAATCCATTTTCGCGGGCAGTAGCTAAGGGGTTCGAATCCACTTAGCCCCAACACATTTTTTTTTATTTTTCTCTTATATTCTTCAGGAATTCTGACCGAGGGGTGGTGGGTTCGAATCCCACTCCCCTCATTAATTTTTTTACTCCTTCATTCCCTCGCCCATACCCAGGATCGAACCCCCCTGCCCTCACCCATTTCGTGGGTTATTTCGCCCAAGGATAAGGTCACGGGTTCAATTCCTAACGGCCCCATTCTTTTATTTTAAACTAAATTTCCAGATTCTTATGCATTAAACTTTAGTCTAAAACTAACTTGTAAAATGCTAGAAATTTTAGTCACTTTTTAACCCACAACATCAATGTTTTACTTAGTTCATAATTTCTTTCATGAATCCACTTCAACATATTTTTAAGTGCATCTTTCATAGAATTTATTGGCTATAAAATCCTTATTCAAGTCAGCTACATTTCCTCTTTATGAACACCACGATCTTCATGAGTTTGTGTACGTAAATTGACAATCACAACATTAACAAATTTAAGCAACAAGGCCGAAACTCTTGTCATGATCACACCCTTGCACACAATTTTACACAATTCCGAACACATACATGGATTGTCATTTTTCATAAATTAACGTACATCCAACATATTCATATCCAGCACAAACATTACATAATCCTAAGTCTACCAGCATTCATACCAACCTACGAATTCGTGGGAGCTAATGACAATGACATACAACGGGGAAAACAACCTTAGTTTTGAGCCGAATATTTTGAGTCCTAGGGGTCTCTTGGGAAAGGGACCAAGAGTAAGAAGACCCATACCTTATTTTTCTTGTTCAACCTCGATAATGTTGCCCAAGAACCTCTCCAAAAATCAGTCCAAACACCCAAACACACACCTTACCCGACTAGCGTAGTACGTTTTGCTTAACGTAACCGAATTGCTTTCTCTTTTGTGTTTTGCGTGTGAATTCTTCAAGAATGAAGAACTTTAGTTTTCTTTCTGATTTTTCTCACGTTTGCAGCAATAAGAGAGTGTGAGAATGAGAGAGATTAACGTGAAAGAGAGTGGGAGATGGGACATAGTGGTCTATTAGAAGTAGGTCAAGTGGTAGGACTTAGTCAACTTAAATAAATAATTAAAATTAATAGAAATCTGATTTCTTTTTTTCCTAAATCAGTTAATATTAATTATTTATTAAAATTAAGTTACCAAATTAAAATAAAAGCAAGTTAAATCTTGCTTCTAGTTGGGCTCGAACACGAGTGACCCCCATTTGCAAAAATGGGTCAATTCGGGTTGCCCCACCCGAAATGCCTTAAATAAATAAATTAATTTATTAATTAATTAATTACTCATGGTAATTACAGTATTACCCTTGGCTTGAAAAAGACCATTTTACACTTGGACCCTCAAAACTTAAGATTTCTTCTTTTGAGTCCGGTAAAAACTTTTTCGATTAAATCTTCGTTTTCGCGAGCCTCACATGGTTGGTTCCAACCTTTCCAATCTCAATTAACTCCCCAAGTTAGTTGGCTTGGTCGTAGAAAGGGTTCTGAGGTCTGGTTCTACGCGTATCAATACGTGTGGACCTTGGTCTAATTGCAAGCATTATTGAAAAACGTAAGTCTTTATCCTATTCATTTTTAGGGTTGTTACATTATCCCCCCCTTAGGAACATTCGTCCCCGAATGACACTACTACTTCATGTTGTAATGCCCGTCAGATCATAATAAAAGCACTATACACAGTCAAACAATAGCAACAAAATACGGGGAGGTAAGGAAGAATAGGTTTAAGAGTATAAAGTCTAACCTCAAGAGCTGAACAAGTGAGGGTAGCGGNGGAAAATTTGAAACTTTTTGTTTCTAAACAATGTTTACTAAACATTTCTAACACATTCGTAATTTGTTCAATATCAAACATCTAATCATTAAGAGATAATCAAATCAAAGGAATAGTTCAATAAACATAAGTGTATAATTGCCAAAATGGCACCAATACATAGTCTGAATAAAATAAGAAAGAAACGCTAGTGGAACATGCTCCACTAGCTCAACTCCTAAACTAAGCTCGAACATAAACAGTAGCATCCTCGAAAGCATGAGGACCTACCAAAACCGGATGAATGCTCGACATACGGATAACTGCAGCGATGATCGTGTAGCTTTATCGTCCACCTGTTCCTGCACCTAAAATAGTAGAGTTTGTATAGGGTTAGTACACACTTGTACTAAGTATGGGTATATGCAAGTACACACCAAGGACATGCATGAGAAAGAATAGCTCTTTCCTAACAACATGATTTTTGGAAGTCAAGTCAGTGGACTTGCCAAATTGAGATTTGGAAAGTTTCCTAATTTGAATCAGGAAAGTAAATTATCTTTCCAAATCTGGATTAGGAAAGTCAGTGAGCTTTCGAGATTTGGAATAGGAAAGTTATGCCATGAGAATAACATACATCATCATACTTTTCACATTTTCACACAGCACATAACATTTACACATAGCACATATCATATAGCATACAATACATTTTTCATGTAGCACATAACTTCGTTCATATCATTCATTCATATGCCATGAGATCTTGGAATCATGAACTTGACATTAAGACATCCGAGAAATGAGGGCTCAACATATGGGACCTCAACTAGGGAGTCTTCGTTAGCAAACACAGAGTCTGCTTCATTCATTCATACGTACTTCATTTCATTTCGTTCATAGTCCAGTGTAACCACCGGTTATACCTAGGATGTAGTTTAAGACTTTCATTAGGTTCGTTGTGCAATGACCAAGAATGACCTAATGTCATTACTTGAATCTAACTCACCTTTTGATTATCCTATCCTAACACCTTTGGTATTCATTCATTTCATTATGTGCATCATTTGAGGCTGGCCTCATTCATTCATTGGAAACTTTAACTTTAACCGACATAGATCATGTGAGCATCATGAAATCAAGTGTCTCCCCCACACCGAAAAGAGGTGGAATCACCGGCCAAAGTGATCCAATAACATGCTAGCGTACATGGGAATTTAACCCCGTCAGATCCCTATATTGGCAGTATAGGTTCGAAGTCTAGGAGATATAAGGAGACCCATACCCGGCAAGCCGAACAGTCTCATCTAATGAGAGTTACGTGAACCTCCGCCCTTCCCGAAAGAAGGCATCACCGCTCATAGCTAGTCTATCGGTGCTTAGTATAAAGTTCCATTTCATTCATCTCATACGTCATGGAAGCTGACTTCTAGTATGAGGACATCATAGCTCATTAGATTATTTCTCATCTCATCATTCGTATTAAGTGTGTTAAGCTCAATACTCTCATTAGAGTGTTCATAGAGACTGGTCTCTTCATTATCTTACACTCTCATAGGTGAATACATATTGGTAACATTTACTTAGGCTCATTTGAGATTACTCTCCTCATTTACATTAGCCTCATATCATGTTGTCACCATATTCATCATCATTAGCACCATTGTTTTTCTTAGTTATTAACCTCTTATTACGTGAATGTTCATTTCGTCATATGCCGATGCACTTGGCCATTTGGTGTGTCTAGGGTTCATCATTTCATTTCATACATCTTAGGTTCACTTACTTTTGAACGTATGTTAGACTTATGAGTCTATACACACAAGCCATGAGGCTTTATTCATAGTTCGTTAAGTGATTCTTATATTCCTAAGATTATGTAGTACAAGACTTATGTATCTTGTATATATGCCAAGATCTTGATTTTGATCTAAGTAGGTGGCATTATTCTTGGATATTTTGTTCACGTATGACTTATTTATCAATACGGAAGTTTGGGCAAGGAAACCCAAGTCTTGAATCAATTGGACATCATTTATAATTTTAATTGATTTTATTCCAATATTCATAACATTTTAACTCTAAGTAAAATCACAATATTAACATTGAAGGATTACTTTTCTATTTAACCTTTTTCTTGCATTGGCCGATGGGTTGTGGGTTCGAGCCCCCACAACCCCATTTTCATTTTTCATTAACATGATATTCTCCTATTTTTTTTTAAACCAAGAGGTTGTGGGATCAAACCCCCACAGCCTCTTTTATTTTACTCTTAATTTCGCCCAAGTAAGGAGGTTGTGGGTTCGAACCCCCACATCCTCCTTCTTTTTAATTAATTTTCGCTTAAGGGCTGTGATGTGGTGGGTTCGAACCCCCACAGCCACACAATTATATTTTAAATATTTTCTCTAAGTTAAGGGCATGGACAGTGAGGTCGTGGTATCGAACCCCCACGGCCTAACCTATTTTTTTTTAATCCATTTTCGCGGGCAGTAGCTAAGGGGTTCGAATCCACTTAGCCCCAACACATTTTTTATTATTTTTCCCTTCTATTCTTCAGGAATTCTGACCGAGGGGTGGTGGGTTCGAATCCCACTCCCCTCATTAACTTTTTTACTCCTTCATTCCCTCGCCCATACCCAGGATCGAACCCCCCAGCCCTCACCCATTTCGTGGGTTATTTTGCCCAAGGATGAGGTCACGTGTTCAATTCCTAGTGACCTCATTCTTTTATTTTAAACTAAATTTCCAGATTCTTATGCATTAAACTTTAGTCTAAAACTAACTTGTAAAATGCTAGAAAGTTTAGTCACTTTTTAACCCACAACATCAATGTTTTACTTAGTTCATAATTTCTTTCATGAATCCACTTCAACGTATTTTTAAGTGCATCTTTCATAGAATTTATTGGCTATAAAATGATTATTCAAGTCAGCCACATATCCTCTTTATGAACACCACGATCTTCATGAGTTTGTGTACGTAAATTGACAACCACAACATTAACAAATTTAAGCAACAAGGCCGAAACTCTTGTCATGATCACACCCTTGCACACAATTTTACACAATTCCGAACACATACATGGATTGTCATTTTTCATAAATTAACGTACATCCAACATATTCATATCCAACACAAACATCACATAATCCTAAGTCTACCAGCATTCATACCAACCTACGAATTCGTGGGAGCTAATGACAGGGACAAGCAACGGGGAAAATAACCTTAGTTTTGAGCCGAATATTCTGAGTCCTAGGGGTCTCTTGGGAAAGGGACCAAGAGTAAGAAGACCCATACCTTATTTTTCTTGTTCAACCTCGAGAATGCTGCCCAAGAACCTCTCCAAAAATCAGTCCAAACACCCAAACTCACACCTTACCCGACTAGCGTAGTACGTTTTGCTTAACGTTACCGAATTGCTTTCTCTTTTGTGTTTTGCGTGTGAATTCTTCAAGCATGAAGAACTTTAGTTTTCTTTCTGATTTTTCTCACGTTTGCAGCAAGAACAGAGTGTGAGAATGAGAGAGATTAACGTGAAAGAGAGTGGGAGATGGGAGATAGTGGTCTATTAGAAGTAGGACATGTTGGTAGGACTTAGTCAACTTAAATAAATAATTAAAATTAATAGAAATCTGATTTCTTTTTTTTCCTAAATCAGTTAATATTAATTATTTATTTAAATTAAGTTACCAAATTAAAATTAAAGCAAGTTAAATCTTGCTTCTAGTGGGGCTCGAACCCGAGTGACCCCCATTTGCAAAAATGGGTCAATTCGGGTTGCCCCACCCGAAATGCCTTAAATAAATAAATTAATTTATTAATTAATTAATTCCTCAGGTTAATTACAATATTACCCTTGGCTTGAAAAAGACCATTTTACACTTGGACACTCAAAACTTAAGATTTCTTCTTTTGAGTCCGGTAAAAACTCTTTCGATTAAATCTTCGTTTTCGCGAGCCTCATATGGTTGGTTGCAACCTTTCCAAGCTTAATTAACTCACCTAGTTAGTTGTCTTGGTCGTAGTAAGGGTTCTGAGGTCTGGTTCTACGCGTATCAATATGTGTGGACCTTGGTCTAATTGCAAGCATTCTTGAAAAACCTAAGTTTTGATCCTATTAATTTTTAGGGTTGTTATAGATATTGACGTATATTTTAATTTACCTGTCTATACATAGAAATTGGCTAACACTCTTTAGCCAATATTCTCTAACATGCCCAATGGGGATGCCTATGTACCCCAATACACATTATTAAAAACCTACTAGGATCTTCACTAGACATGTACATTTTCTGGAATGTTACATTATCCCACCCCCCCTAGGAACATTCGTCCCCGCATGACGCTATTCATCACTTGAATCAAATGAGGTATTTTCGAAAAACACATTAACATACTTGAAACTTTACTCTTTGTGAATATCTGATTCACAACTTACTCTGGATGGTGCAAATTACTCAAAGCTTATATGAAGCTTCATCTCTGAGATTAAGGAACTTCATTCTCAATCTCATTCTAACTTAATGCACATCACACTCATGCAACACAAAAGTCACGTCTACGCTATACAAAAACAGCAACATGTATTCAAGCATGAACTCATATTAACTCATATAGTGCAAGTATAAAACACACAGTTATGGACTTAAAACACCAAAACCTCCTAATGCACTAAAATTTAGAGTCTCATCAACCAAATT
Source organism: Solanum lycopersicoides (assembly GCA_022817965.1). NCBI lineage: Eukaryota > Viridiplantae > Streptophyta > Magnoliopsida > Solanales > Solanaceae > Solanum > Solanum lycopersicoides. The sequence goes on along the minus strand of CM040627.1, from coordinate 30,660,824 downwards.
GGACTTATGAAGAGTATACCTAACCTCAAGAACTGAACAAGTGAGGTTAAAGGGATCTCATATCGGCCTCGACCTCCCATGTTGCTCCCTCAACAAGGTGGTTGCTCCATAACACCTTTACGGTGGCAACCTCCTCGTTCCTCAACCGCTTCACTTGACGATCTAAAATTTCAACGGGAACCTCTTCATAAGAAAGGTTCTCATTGAATCCTAACCCCTCGATAGGTAAAATGGATGCTGGATCTCCTAGACACTTCTTAAGCATTGAAACGTGAAACACTGGATGAACAGAAGCCAAGTCATTCGGTAAATTGAGTTAGTAGGCATTATTTCCTACTCGCTGTAAGATCTCATAAGGACCTATATACCTCGGACTCAACTTCCCTTTCTTACCAAATCTCATCACCCCCTTAATGGGTGATATATTTAGGTATACTTGATCACCTACTTCGAATTCAAGAGCCCTCTTTCGGTTATCAGCATATGATTTTTGATGACTGTAAACAGTAGAAAATCTATATCTGATCATTCTCACCTTTTCCAAAGCATCATGTATGATCTCGGGGCCAAGGATGGTAGTTTCTCCCACTTCAAATCATCCAACTGGGGACCTACATCTCCTACCATATAGTGCTTCAAAAGGTGCCACCCCAATAATGGAATGGTAGCTATTATTATAAGAGAACTCAATCATTGGCAAGTGATCGTCCCAACACCCATTGAAGTCAATAACACATGCTCTCAACATGTATTCAAGGGTCTGAATGGTACGTTATGCTTTTCCATCCGTCTGTGGGTTAAAAGAAGTGTTGAACTTTACTTGCGTACCCAAACTCTTTTGGAAAGATCTCAAAAAATGAGAAGTGAATTGGGCTCCCCTATCCGAAATGATAGATAAAGGAATCCCATGCCACGATCTCATCAATATATAGGTTGGCATAATATTTGTCTCTGTAAGTAGACTTGACGGGAATGAAGTGAGAAGACTTAGTCATCCTATCAACGATGAGCCAAATGGAATCATGTAGTCTTCGGGTTCTGGGCACACCAACCACAAAATCCATATTAATAGCCTCCCACTTCCACGTTGGAATCTCAATCGACTGAGTAAGGCCTCCAGGCTTAAGGTGTTCGGCCTTAACTTGTTGGCAATTGGGACACTCTTCCACAAACTTAGAGATATCTCGCTTCATAACTTCCCACCTATAAATTTTCTTCAGATCATGATACATCTTGGTGGAACCTGGATGAATGGAATACCTAGAGCCATGAGCCTCTGCAATAATATTATGCCTCAAATCATCAATATTTGGTACGCACAATCTTCCTTGGTACCTAAGCACACCATCTCCCCCTATGGAGAATGATTCATTTATCTTACTCAACACTAAATCTTTAAGCTCCATGAGTACTGGGTCGAGATGCTGCTTGGCTTTAACATCTATAACAAATGAGGATTCAAAACTTGAATGGACCGTAACACCCCCATTTGGTGCATCTACTCGTACACCTAACATAGCCAATCAGTGTACTTCTTTAACCAACTCCTTCTTCTTATCATCGATATGAGACACGCTGCCCATGCTCAATCGGCTCAACGCATCGTCCACTACATTGGCCTTACCTGGGTCATAGTGAACACGCATGTCATAATCTTTTAGTAACTCTAGCCATCTTCTCTGACGAAGATTCAATTCTCTCTGCGTCAAAACATACTGAAGACTTTTATGGTCAGTAAATACATCAACATGCACACCATATAAGTAATGTCTCCAAAGTTTCAACGCAAACACCACAACAGCTAACTGAATATCATGTGTAGGATAATTCTTCTCGTGGATTTTAAATTGTCTTGATGCATATGCAATCACCTTACCATCTTGCATAAGAACACATCCCGAACATACTTGGGAAGCATTACAGTACACCACATACCTTTCACCACTCCTCGTCAACGTGAGGGCTGAAGTGAGTGGGTCTTTGAGCTCTTGGAAGCTCTTTTCACAATTTTCAAACCACTCAAACTTTGCCTTCTTCTTTTTTAAAGCGGTCAATGGAGCAAAAATTGCGGAAAAGACCTCCAAAAACCTGCGATAATAATTAGACAAACCCAAGAAAGCTTGAATATCGGTAGGAGTGAGGGGTCTCAACAAATTCTTCACCGCCTCAATCTTTTTTGGATCAACCTCAACACCCTGATCGGTCACAACATGACTAAGGAAGGTAACTGACCTCAACCAAAACTCACAATTGCTAAACTTTGCATACAACTGATGTTCCCTAAGTACTTGTAATGTCATTCTCAAATGATGTTCAGGATCTTCTATTGACTTAGAGTATATGAGTATGTCATCTATCAATACTATGATGAAATAATCAAGATATTCACTGAAGACTCTATCCATAAGGTCCATAAATGCGGCTGGTGCGTTAATGAGACCGAATGACACTACAAGAAACTCGTAATGACCACACCTAGTACGGAAGGCAGTCTTAGGAACGTCCTCTTGTCTTACCCTAAGTTGGTGATAACCTGACCGAAGATCTATTTTAGAATGAAACTTGAATCCTTGAGTTGATCAAATAGATCATCGATTCTGGGTAGAGGATATTTGTTCTTTATATTGACTCTGTTGAATTGCCGATAATCGATACACATTCTAAGAGTTCCATCGTTTTTCTTAACGAACAACACTAGAGCGCCCCATGGGGATATGCTCGGCTTGATGAAGCCCTTATCAAGTAAATCTTTTAACTACAACTTAAACTCTTTGAGTTTGACCGTTGCCATTCTATATGGAGGAATGGAAATTGGTTTGGTGTTGGGATCTAAGTCAACACCGAAATGAATTTCGCGTTCCGGAGGTATTCCTGGTAAATCCTCCAGAAAGACATCTTGAAACTCATTCACCACGGCCACAAAGTCTATGGAACGAACTTCTTTTTCTAAATCATTGATTTTGACTAAGTTGCATAAATACCCCTTAGATAACATCTTATTGGCTTTATGATTGGAAACTATTTGGCCTATTGGATTTGAACCACGCCCTTCCCATTTTAACTCTAACTCATTTCGAAACTGAAACCTTACTACCCTGGTTTGACAATCTATGGTATCATAACATTCATGGAGCCAATCCATACCCAATATTATATCAATCAAGCATGGTTAATTCCATTAGGTCAGCATAAGTAATTTCATTGAGAACAGTTATTGGGCAATCTCTATATATTCTTTCAGCCCTAATGCTATCTCATATAGGAGTACTAACTAGAAATGGTTCATGCAAGATCTCAGAAAGCAAGTCAAATATACTAGTTACTAAAGGAGTAACAAAAGACAAGGTAGATCCTGGATCTAATAATGCATAAACAGGAAAAGAAAAGACTAGCAAGTTATTGTGACCACATCCACTCACTTTTCTTGCTGCTCTTTTCTTTTCAAAGCATAAAACCAGTTTCTCTTTGGAGGTTCGGCTGCAACAGTGGGATTAGGCCAAGGCTGAGTATCTGCCTTGGCCTTATTATTCGCATGTGGGAAGTCCCTGATCACGTGCCCACTCTTACCACACCCATAACATCCATTAAAACCTACCATGCACTCACGTCCATGTGCACGACCACACATCTTTCGGTCACAATGGGCATTTTAATCATCGCCCTTTTTGGCATTAGTGTTCTTCGAAGGAGTAGGATTACCTGAGTGCTTGTGTCCCTTCTTGAACATGGGCCTATACCGAACTCCAAACTGATTCTTACCATTACTCGAACCGGACTGATCCGAGGGCCTAGATTTTTTTATCTCTCGGCCTCTCTTTCTCCTATGACTCTACTCAACCAGTTGTGCATGCACCATCGACCTACCAAGGTCAATGTTATCATGCAACATGGCTTCCCGACATTCCTCCTCCAAATTCTCCAATACACCAGTCACAAACATGCTCATCTCATCCCTGCTATTGGACACCATAGAAGAAGCATATTTGGAAAGCTTAACAAGCTTCATGGAGTATTCCTTGACTGACATACCTCTCTGTAATCAGTTTTCTCAACCTTAGCCTCTCTCTACTCTCTGGGAAAGAATCTCTCTAGGAATGCAGTCTTGAGAACGTCCCAAGTGATGGGGACCTCTCCTGGTGCTCGATCATCTCCCCATATCCTGTGCCGCACCTGAGACACAACTTTGAGTTTTTAAGCAGCCAACTCAGCCTTTTTCTCTTCACTAACACCCATAGCACAGAGAATCTTGTGAACCTCATGCACAAACTCTTGGGGATCCTCATTGGTTTTGGACCCGTAGTAGACTTGGGGATTCATTCTAGTGAAATCTCTGAGTCTACTAGCCATGGTGCTAGCATGCGGGTTCTCCCTATGAGCACCCTCTCTAGTGGATTAGTCCATTGTGGCTTGTGCCTGCACAGTGATTGATTTGGCAATCTGAAGCCGTTCCGCCCTCATTTCTCCATCTGTCATCGCAACTGGGTTGACAGGCACTTGTACTTCAGCAGCTGGGTCTTGAGGAGGAGCTTGGTTGTCTCTAGCAGCTGCTTCTTCGACTCTTCTGCCTGGGTTTCTCCTTGTGTTCATTTTCTACACGTACACACAAGAAGGAAGTTAGATACTAGAATGACAGAAAATGTCAAAGATCTAGACATCACGATAAAGAGAAGAAGAAGGAGAAAATTCCTTACATCACAAAGTCTCTAAGTCATGATTGTGGTGCACTTCACAACCATAAGTTAAAAACTACGCAACGTGGTTGTGCTGAGCCTTTTATCTAGGTAATTTTACCTCATGCTCTAATACCAAGTTTGTAACACCCGGCTTTTGGAATCTGAATACAACCGGCGTCGTTAACCTCTCAGAGGTCGCAAACAAGCCTCTTCTTAGCTTTCATCACAATCATACAGTAAAATTTGCGGAAAATTTAAAACTTTTTAATTACTTATTGAAGTGTACATAGACTTCATATATATACTGCCTAAGAGTTATACTATAATGAGGTCAAACTAAATCAACCATCTATTAAATATTAAACAATCGAAATAGATAATCATAATAATAATAATAGTTTGTCAATCGGCCTTATTACAACGCTTGAACAAATGTTTGAAATAAAACGCTATGGACTATCTCCACTAGCTATGTCTAATGTACTAAGCTAGAATAATAAATGTAGCATCCTCGAACTCAAGAGGACCTACCAAAGTCTGGAGATCACTAATCCAAACAGCTTTGTTGAATGCTCAATTTTCTCTAGAACCTGCACCTATAAAGTAGTAATAATATATGGGGTTAGTCAACACTTGTACTAAGTATCGGTGTATACAGATAAACACATAAGCACTATGCATGATCAAGTAAAGCTCTTCCTAACGCAACATGTCATTTCTGGAAAGTTAAGTCACTTTACTTTCTTAGATTGTTATTTCTGATTCATGCTATGAATATGACATGTTCTCATGCAATTAAGGCATACAACTCATTTTCTATATGAACATAAGACCTTGGAATCATGAACATAATTTTAGAACAACTTAAACAGAACTTAAGAAATTTGCTCCCTTAGGCAGAGAGCTCTTCCCCCATGCCTTAGTTTATTTTTCAGTCTATTTCTTCTTTTTGTTGTGTAGTTCAATGATATCCTTTGATCCAATGTTTTACTTACAAGTGCAATGATTCATTGTAGTCCCATACCTACAATGAATCGAGTAAGTAATCCAAAGAACTAAGGAAATGATTTGGCTACTCTACTCATGAGTTATACTTCTCATTCTTTGTTAATTTGGGCATGGATATATTTATAAGCCAATATTTATTGGCTATGCCCATTATTTAGTTGTTTGCATAATATGTAGATCTTGGGGGTATATATTCATACTCCAATATTGGCATAAACCAATAACTTGTTAAAACTTCATTCTTATCAAACATTGATGATTGACATTCTTAAGATCTTGCTTACTTAGGTCACTACGAACTTATGTTTCTTATTCTTTGATTTGTTGTTTACTTTGAACATGCTACTTTCATTCTTTCTTACTTTCTTTAGAGAAATATTTAGCATTAACTGAAGTAGATCATGCGAACTAACATGAACTCCAGTGTCTTCCAAACACCGAAAAGAGGTGGATCACCGGTTAGGGTTAGGGTGAAATCCGGAGATCTACGAAGGAACGCTAGATATATGCTGAACACATGCAAGTCGAATGTCTACGAAAAAGCTATCGTAAAGTTTCGTTCTTCGTTCCTCTCCTCTTGGTCGAGTTACTTCGTTCCTCTCCTCTTGGTCGAGTTACTTCGTTCCTCTGCTCTTGGTCAAGTTACTTCGTTCCTCTGCTCTTGGTCGAGAGTGAACCAAGCTCGGTGTCTTCCCCACACCGAAAAGAGGTGGTTCACTGCTAAAGTGAACCGAATACCTTCTTGAGATTTAAAGGACATAGATCATGTGAGCTAAACATGAAATCCAGTGTCTTCCCCACATCGAAAAGAGGTGATATGACCGGACAAAGTGAAATCGAAACTACCTAGCATTCTTAGGTGGATTTCTCCATTAGCTAGTCCCTATGCTGGCAACATTGTTCAAATACTAGGAGACTTTCGGAGATCCTGGTCTACCTAGGTGGTGATCTCTTCTCATGAGGCTTACATGTGCTGGCACAAGCTCATTGCTAGTCTATCTGTGCTAAGCTCAGATTTATTTTAATTTATATCTTTTAGAGTTGTCACAAACATTATGAAAGCTTACTTCTAGTATGAGGTATACTTAACTCTATGGATTACTGGTCATCCCTTTTCTATACTTGATGAATATGAACTTAAATCTTACATTATCATCATGATGCGAGTGAGACTTATCTCACGGCTTCTAACACCCTCTTATGTGAATATCTTTGACATAATCTATTAAGTGTTAGTGAGGTTTGTCTCACTTCCTTTAACACTCTATATTTTGTCAATTTCATAACTTAAGCTTTTAGTTATTTCATTACTCACCTTAACTTGTTCAACATTAATAGATAGTCTTGTACAAATGTTTATGAAAGTTATAAGGACTTATTTAATGTTATTACGTTCACAAGTTCGTGTGGATAGGGTGTGTTGGGACTTGTCCCATTGATTGGCATACCCTATGTTATGAGTTCATGGAGTTAAGATTGGCATGACTTCACATATTTTTGAAATAATATTGCTAGCCAATTTGTTGGCATCAATCAAACTATGATATTATCACTAGTCAATTCAATTACTTCATGAATACATTATAGTAATCTATCATATTAAACAAGCCAAATTTTAACCTTTTATTAGTCTATGAAACAATTCAATGAACAACTTATAACAATTTCATCTTCTCGAACAAAAGTAGGCATTACAACATTACTATCTCATGTAAATAACACCCTAATCATACGAATCTAACATATAGGTATTATTCGACATTATCAATCACATAAACCTACACATAATGATAAGTTAGCACCACATACAAACAAGATGCTCGAGATTTACATTTAAACAGACTACTAGAATTGGAAATAAGGAAAACTATGGAGATGAACATGCTATTCATTGGGAACAACCCTAGTTTTTTTATTCTTGAATTCAAAACGTTTGAAAAGCCTCTTGGAGAAAGGAATCCAAGAGATAAAACCCATACCTTACTGAAGAATTGAATCTACGAATATCACCTTACACTTTGCACGAAAACCTTGAAGAACTTGCTTGAAATCGCTTAGGGATTCTTTACGTTTTCTCACTGATTTTAGTCGTACGGTTTATGATGAATAACGTGAGTCTAAGTCTTTAGGAACTGAATATTAACTAATTCATCTTACTCTAAATACATTAATTAAATAACTGAAGTATCTAATTACCAAAACGCCCCTCCTAAATTGACTAAACATATGGAGAACCTTGACTTAACCGAAATCTGGAATTTAGCATAATGGTTTTGGTTTTGTCCATTTAAATTAATTAATTAAGTTGCTAATTTAATTAATTAAGTAACCTAGGGTAAATACTAAAGTACCCCTAAGTTGTTAGGACCAAAACCAACCCGTTGGACCATCCTAGGTTAGGTACGAGGATGTTTCTTAGTTAGTTACTCGACTTAGTGTCACCCGGTTAGGTCTTAGGTTGTTGGGTCCACTAGTTAGTTATTTTTTGTTTATCCTAGGTTAGTGAGCTAGTCAAGTAAGTTAGTTAGAGCCTAGGACCTGTTAGGGAGTTTGGCCCCACGTGGGCTGACCCGGACGCGCGGCTGTCCCCAACCGCTCTAACCGAATAAGTTTGCTTGGTCTTTTGGATGGTTGAACGTGTGCTTGCACATGTGTTGCCGTGCACTTTACTAACTAACTATTCTGGAAGGTTCATTTGGAATGTTCACTTATTGTTCCAAGGTTCCTCATTATGTCCTTGGGCACTGCTTAATCTACATGATCATTTTAAATGGTTATGTGCTATGGTACCTAGGCTTGACACTTGGATGCCTAGTACCTAATGCATGAATATGAAGGATATGTGAATAATATAGTTATTTTAGCTTAGGGTCTTCATTGCAGGTACTATTCCTAAACAAGCTTGGATTGGAACATTTGATATTGACGTATATTTTAATTTACTTGTGTATACATAGAAATTGGCTAACACTCTTAAGCCAATATTCTCTAACATGCCCAATATTGCTGGGGATGCCTATGTACCCCAATAAATATTCTTAAAAACCTACTAGGATCTTCACTAGACATGTACATTTTCTGGAATATTACAATCCTTAGAGGTTTCCATAGACAAGTGATCCTTAAGTCCACACACCATAGGCTTACATCGCTGGGGAGACAAGTCCACACATTAATAATTAGACGATAGAGGAGCATTCATACATTAAGAACATTATCTAGGTACTCTACTCCAATGGGATTTATAAGTTGCACTAAGTGCAATGTGAGAGTAACATCCCATACTACCAATCCCACTTAGTGTCCCTTAAGGGTTACCTTATATCAAGCACCACCAAATTCCTACCAAGATACCATGAACCCCCAGGGTCAAGCCATGAGAAAGTGAACTCATTTGCGTAGAAGTTTCCCTAACCAATATTATCCAAAGTCTCTCCAAGATAAGACATGAAGAAAATTCCCTTACAACTCCTTCAATACACACCTAAGAGATCCTTAAGACGACCTATTATAGTCTTACACCACTCGGGAGAACAAGTTCTCACACAATAACAAGATAATAGAAGAACACTCAAAACCATAAAATAAGACACACCAAGACTTCCCTTTCGGAATGTCTACATAGCAAAATGAATAGATGGCGTCCTATTCCACAACATACCCTAAGTATTACACTCTTTTAGAAAACTTACCTCATTCAATTCATACGAGACACACCAAGACTCCCCTTTCGTGATGCCTACCTAGTGCAATAGATAGATACCATCCCATTCCACCATCTATCCTAAGTAGTACACTCTTTTAGGAGACTTAGTTCTTTCATTCTTTTGTGGGGTAATCGATTTAATCGACATAGACCATGAGAGCTAGACATGGAATCCCGAATTCTACCCTTATCGGGGAAGGGTTCACCACTTGCCTTGGGTAGGTTCATTCTTTTAGCTTTTACATGGCTTTCCCAATAGCTACACCTATGCGAGAGCATAGTAAAGGGATAAGGAGATTGTTACTAAGTAACTCATTCTCTACTAATGAGGAGTACTCATCTCAAGAGGTACATTGAAATACAACATCTCAACTCACGAAGTGTAACCACCCCTTCTTCATATCCTCTTAGTGCTAAGCATAATCCCACGGATTCTCAACATTATAACTATAGGTTAAGAATTGCTAGTGGATACCACATCTCCACTCACGAAGGACATCCATCCTCTGAACTATCTTAGAAAGCTCTTGGGATGTAGTGTGGTTGCTACTAAACACTTCATCTCAACTCACAAAGAGTGTTCACACCAAAACTCCCTTTTTTACTTAAATTAGCTTCGTTTATTCAATCAAGTATGTATGTGTGTGTACATGTGAACACACCTTGCACATAAGCATCATTTCATTTACATTGAGTTCTAGACATACTTAGACATTGCACATGTAGCTCTTTAGGAAATCATACGAAGTGGACCTAATGTGTATGATTATGGATATGTCTTTATGCATGATATTGTAGACGTTGTCTACTTGTTATGAAGATGTCCATGGTATGAATCTATGTGATGTGATTTTATTCTTATATGCACTATGTTGGTCTAAATAACTATATGATGAAGGTCTTGTATTTACATGAATGAAGTTGTCTTTACTTGTTATGAGGATGTATGAATTGTATGTTAAGGTTTGTGGTCTCATGAATAGTTTACTAATTATGTGTGGGGTTATGAGGCTTCACATGTACATTGCACTAGTAGACTAAGATTGGGGTCATGAATAAGGCCTTATAATGATGAATGTGAAAAAAAGTAAAAATATGTGTAAATGGATGTAATTCACTATAATGTCCTATATTCTTGAATAGAATGTGTCTTGTAATGGGATATACTTCTATGGTGATATGTGTTGGCTTGTGTAAGTGTATGTATGCTTCCGTGTGGCCTTAATGTGATTAATTGCACCAAGTATCATTAGAGGGTTACTTGCGAGGTTAATGATTAAAAGTAAAGATAGTTCACTGTCAAGGAAAACGAGCTCACTATAAAGTCACCTCAATTATGGTCTAAATTCTATATGTGATTTTATCTGATGTTTGTCCTTTGATTATGTTTTTATGAAGTATATGAATTATATAAATGCTATTGTTTAAAGGTTTTATGAAGATTTACAAAAAATGGCATGGAGTATGATTTTCAAAGAAAATGTCTCTTTTAAATGCATGTTTTTGCATGGTTTGCATACATAGTGCATTCTTGTACTAATCCCATTATTCTCTCCTTTTTACACAAAGTGTAGCTTATGGATACTTAATTGATTTCTTGAATGGTGAAGAGCTTGATAGATGATTTCCAAGCTCAATGAAAGGAATCCTTAAGTTCAACGATCTCCTACTTATGCTTACTATAAAGTGTTATGAATTATATACTTATGTTTTATGTCTTAAAGGTCCGTGTCCCTAATGTATTATAATGTTGATTGAGCCTAATATGGCAAAGAGACTTAATCTCTAAGTATGTAATATGAAATTTTATATATATATGAAGTAAAGTTTCTAGCATATGATTTGCTATGAAAAGTTTTAAACTTTTCGTTAAATTTACATGTCAATGCGATGAATGATAAATATGGGCTTGTATAAGACCTCCGAGATGTCCAGTACGCCATGTTACTTCCAGGGGTTGCTCCCTGGATGTGACCCGCACACTGCCAGGCAGCCTGCCCACCTATGTTTGGGTCCTCCACAAGGACCCTTCGGGTGGTCATTGGGGTGTCGTTACTGGACGTTTGGTCCTTTTGTACGACATACTACATATCCAAGGTCTCTTTACAAGTTTTTTACTTCATTTTACACTTCTAAACCTTCACCAAACATAGGGGCGTCAACTAGTTCGAATTAGCTAGTTTCCGGACGTCAAGAGCTTTCTTTGTCGTTTTGGCTCTAACCTTTTCCAAATGAACTTATTACATTATTATAGGTCTGTAAACATCATTTTAAACATTATTAACTTGATTAATCTATATTCTATGTTATGGTATTTCCGGAGTGTTACATCTACCTTGGCTAGGTAGAGCACCTTCTATTGGTGTAAGGCTCTACATCACCAAATTTCATGTTTAACACCAATAGTCTGAGTGTCAATTAAGGCTATAGTTTCCATAAAGTAAAATGAACAATAAAAGTAAAGAAAATGTCCCTAACTAGGATAACCTAAGGGAAGTTACTTAGTGTAGGTGAGGGTATGCGACTTTACCTATGCATTGCACAAGTAGCTCTTGAAGGGAGTTCTAGGAAGGTTTTCTAATGTATATGATTATGTTTATGTCCTTATGAATGACATTGTAGTGTTGTCTACTTGTTGTGATGAAATGCATGGTATGAGTCTATATCATGTGGTCTTATCCTACATGCATAATGTTGGTCTTAATGACTATATGATGAAGGTCTTGCTTAGCATGAATGAAGTTGTCTATGCTTGTCATGTTGGTGTATGAAGTGCATGTTAAGGCTTGTAGTCTCTTTGTAAGTTTACTTAGTATGTGTGAGGTTATGCGACTCCACATGTACATTGCACAAGTAAGTCTAGAATGAGATTATGAGTAGGTTCTATGATGACTTTGTGAATTGAAGTCCAATTATGTTAATGTTGCCTATGGTCTTACTATGATGATGATTAGAACTCTTGACTTGTATGTGGTCTTGTAATGAGTTTTTCTATGTGGTCATTAAAGTATGTTGAGTCAAATGTGAGTTACATGTGTTGTTATATGAGATGGTTCCATGATTGCATGTTTTGGGTTAATGAAGGTTGTATGCATGATTTCCTTATGACCTTAAGGTGATGCTTGAGTATGGATAGTGTAATGGGAAATTTTTTATACATTGCACAAATCATCACTAGAGGGTTACTTGGGAAAGTAAAGGTGTTAAAGAAAAGGGAGTTCACTGTAACGAGAAAAGAGCTTACTGTAAAGAAATAGTAGTCACTGTAAAATGAATGTGCTCGCTGTAATTTATAAATTCTTACTGTAAAGTAGCTCCAAATGTGTCTTAAATGCAATGTATGGTTTTATGTGATATTGTTACTATTATATATGCCTTAATAAAGTATGTAAATTGTATAATGCTTAATGTATCAAGTTTTATGAAGTTTTCACAAAAAGGCGTGATGCATGGTTTCAAGCAAAATGTCCCTTTTAAATGCATGTTTTTGCGTGGTTGTCATACTTAATGCATTCTTGTACTGACTCCATTCTTATTTACCTTTTTACACAAAGTGTAGGTTATGGATAATTAAGAGATGTCTCTATTGTGAAGGGGTTTATATGTGTTTCCCAAGATCAAGGAAAGGAATTCTTAAGTTCAACGACTGCCTATGTCAAGTTTTTATAAAGTCATGTAATGGTTAGTTATGTTTTATGTTGCAAGGCCGTGTCCCTAATGTACTCCAATGTTATTGAGTCTATGATTGCAAAGAGACTTAGAGTCAAACTATGCTCTATGTTACTTTTATATTAATGGGAGTGATGTTTCTAGCATATGATATGCTATGAAAAGTTTTAAATTTTTCCTTAGATTTACATAAAACAATGCGATGAATGATAACTATGGGCTTGTATAAGACCTTCGAGAGGTCAAGTACGCCATGTTCCACTCCGATAGTACCATATATTCTAGGGTGTACTCTCAGGATAAACTCAAAAGGAGTTAAATCTCCGACAAAGAAGGTGGTTGGAATTGTTGAAAGATTACAACATGGGTGTTCTCTACCACCCCGACAAAGCCAATGTTGTTGCGGATGCTCTAAGTCGTATGACCATGGGTAGTTTGTAGTGATGTCTAAGAAAGACCTTGATCAACCATTGATGGAGTTGAAGGATTCAGTTCTTATTAAGCTTAATGAGTCATTCTCCTTACGGGGGGATGTTGTCTTGAGGTTCCAAGGAAGGTTGTGTGTTTCCAATGTAGATGATTTGAGAGACCGGATTCTTGAGGAAGTTCATAGTTCCTATTATTCCATTCATCCGGGTTCTACAATGATGTATCATGACCTTAGAGAAGTGTTTTGGTGGGAAGGCTTAAAAGAGGACATAGCCGAATTTGTTGCAAAATGTCCAAATCGCCAACAGGTAAAAGCCGAGCACCAAAAACCAAGTCGTTTACTTCATGAAATTCAAGTTACCACTTGGAAGTGGAAAGACATCAATACGGATTTCGTGGTGTGTTTGCCTCGGACACAAAAGCAACAGTACTCTATATGGGTGGTTGTGGATAGGTTGACCAAATCCGCTCATTTTCTTCCCATCAAGTCCACTTACTCGGCGGAGGATTACGAAAGAATCTTCATAGATGAGATTGTGTGTCCCCATGGTATTACATTATCCATCATATCGGATAGGGGTGCACAATTCTGATCTAGGTTTTGGAGGTAACTCCAAAAAGTGTTGAGTACCAAGGTGAAGCTATGCACCGCTTTTCATCCCCAAACGAATGGTCAAGCAGAGCGTACTATTCAAGCCCTTGAGGATATGCTTAGAGATTGTATAATTTATTTAAAGGGAAATTGGGATAAACACTTACCTTTGGTTGAGTTCTCTTATAACAAGAGTTGCCATTAAACGATATCTATGGCTCCTTTTGAGACATTGTATAGTAGGAGATGTAGGTCTCCAATAGTTTGAAGTGGGCAAGTTTTCACTCTTGGGTCTCGAATTAATTTATAAGAGTTTGGAGAAACTTTACATAATAAGGAACCGGTTGCAAAAAGTTATAGCCGGTAAAAGTCTTATGCCGAACATTGAAGAAGGGACTTAGAATTTTAAGACGACGATAAGGTGTATCTAAAAATTTCACCCATGAAAGGAGTGGTGAGATTTTGCAAGAAAGGGAAGTTGGCTCCTCGTTATGTGGGTCCTTATGAAATTTTTGCAAAGGGTTGGCAAGGTTGCATACGATTTGAGATTCTTAGTGAATTGGCTTCGGTTCATCCGGTGTTCCATGTGTTCATGCTTAAAAAGTGCATCGGTGATCCCGAGTTCATTCTTCGTACTGAGGGTCTAGGTATAGAAGAGAACCTCTCCTATGGGAGTTCCGGTTTAAATCCTTGATAGACAAGTGAAGAAGATAAGGAAAAAGGATGTGGCTTCCGTAAAGGGAATATGGAAGAACCACCTAGTTGAGGGAGCAACATTGGAGGCCGAGGTCGAAAACAAGTCCCATTACCCTGATATATTTGATAATTGAGGTTAGTTGTTCCTATTATTAATGAAAATAATGAGGTAATTTGAATTTGACTTGTTTTGAAAAGATATGCATATTTATGATAAATGTTTTTTCTAAAAAGAAGTTTCGTATGAAAATGTTATTAGCTCAATGTTGCACTTGTTGTGGACTTGTTATGTTGTTGCCTTTATGAAATGATATTGAGCATGTTGATAGGTTGAATTTTGGAATAATTGACTCTTTAATGATATGTTGAGCCCATGTTGCTATGAGAAGGAAATTCCTCATGTTATGATGTGAGCTCTTATGTGTTGTAATAAATATTTTTAGTTAATTTGTGTAAATTTCATGTTGTTATGATTTGAGTTGTAACTCATATTGATTTTGCACGTTGATTGGTTGAGTTTTTAGTATTGTATCTATCCTCTCCCTTCAAAAGATTTTAGTGTCTTTCGAGGATGAATGTTTCTAAGGGGGGATAATGTATCACTCGGAAAGTCTAAAACATAATATAGAGCCTCACATGAGGGTATAAGGGCTATCACACTGTTTTAAGGTAAATAATAATGAATAGAAGTCATTTAGGAAGTTTTAGAGTCAAACTGTAAAGGAACATCCATGACGTTCGAAGACTAGTGCAAAAGGTGCTAGTATGACTTAGCCTATATGAAGAAGTTTTAGGAGTCAAAATTTGACGAAATTTTGTGGTAAGGTGTCTTACACGTACTAGAGTAGGTTTAGGGTCGAAATGTCCGGTTAAAATTGTCACATCTGGGGAGCACCCCCTAGATGTAACCGTCGTCGTCGTCCTCTTTGAGGACTAAGACTAGCCTATTAGCATACATCATTACATTCATAGGTTAAAAATACGGAAGAATTAAAAAATTTTAATTACTTCTACATTGAGGTTAACATAGACCTCTACATACAGATAATATATTCGTATCGAGTATACATAAACCCTTCGTATAGGAAGATTACATAGTTGTCTACTTTTATTGAACATAAGTATGTGTATAAGGTAGAACATAGTCTTAAAGATTGTCTCATATCATAACCATCTAAAAAGATTAGCAATTAGGTCATATCCCATATATCAATGTGAAAGAGCCACATATAGGCTTATACAATTCGTACTCAAATGAAAATAGAAAGAACATAAGAGTCTTAAAAGTAAAACAACTTCATAATCTCGATATTGACATCGCCCTCGGAAAGTGAGGACCTACCCACTTGGATGAATGAGAAATTCCAAGACTTCTTCAAAGTCGTCTCAAAGATCCCTCAACGACCGGAACCTAAAATATTAAGGAAAAGGGAGAAAATGGGTTTAGTACACCACTTGTACTATGTATGAGACCATATGCACATATAAGATCAAATCATGCTAAAATGGACATTTAATTAAAACATGCTACTTTGTCTTTTGAAAGACCTATGCATAGTCAACCAAACCATACCTATCAACAAGGCATATTCCTTAAGTAAAACTAGTAAGATGAATATCAACATACTTGAACCCATAATCTAATACAACCCTATCATCAAGTAATAACATCATAAGCATTAATAAGAGTTCATGATATCATAATAAAGCAAGACAACTACCCATGAATCCTCATAAAGTCCACAAGTGCAATGACCAAGTAAAGTCCCATAACCCTACTTGACTCAAGTAAACTAACAATAACCATAACTAATATCCAACTTCACATAACATAGCCTTTAAGAATAAATAACATCATACTTTAGCAATATAGATCAAATACATGTTCACAAGATTATCAATCACCAAATAATATCATTTACATGTAAAATCATCATATTATCATTATTTGCTTTCATTATAATATACATATATAATATCAACCTTCTAGAGATTTCATCAAGCCAAACTAGTGCAAGACATAGGTAGAGTCTCATACCCCTACCTAGTCTAAGTCAAACCCCTTAAGGTGTAGGTGGGACTTTTTAGATCTTAATTCACCCTTAAAATAAAAATCCTCAAGTCCACAACAAAACCTCTCCATTTCTTCTCTCTAAAAACCTCCATTGATGAAGGTTTGAAGCTCCAAGGTAGAAGATAATTTTTTCAAGTTTTACTCCATCAATTTAGTGGGATTTTCTTCACAATTAAGGTATAATGCTTCATACTTTAATGCTCTTTCTTCAAGATCAAATTTCAATGGTTTTAAAAGATAATAAAAAAGATGAATTCTCCTATTTTTTTTATCTAGCCATGGGTTCATGCATAAAATAATTTGAATGAATGATTTATGATTGAATTGATGTTAATTTGATGATATTTGATCAAAAACTCCATGAACCCGTGAAAATCATGATTTCCTTATTTTGACTATATTATGGGTGATTTTATCATGTATTAATTGTATTGATTTCTTATGTAGATTGTATTGGGCTATACATATATGTATGAATTAAGTTAGAATTGTATATAGGCTATCTTAATTTGATGATTTCCATATTGTGTCTTGTTGTATCATTGTATATTGTGATTATTGGTTTGAATTGGTGATTATGGCTATTGGTAAGAGCTTTTGTGGATTCAATTGGATGAATTGTCTATGGATTGGAGGTGTAGTGGTAGGAATGGTTGTATGTTGACCTAACCTCTTCTATATTGTGTAGTATAGCTATTTCAATTATGATTCTTGGTACTATCCGTTTATGGTGGCGGGGATTATATGCTATACTTGTGAATAATGTGGCCTCGTCGGCATTACTTTATGAATTAAGATATTGTCATTATATAACTTTGATATGTAATCATTGTGAAGTCTATATGACTTATGTTTATATGCGAAGTCAAAGTATGTGTTGTTCTAGGTAATTATATGTGATCATGGTAGGCTATAGGAATGCCTTATATGTGTATGTTTGATGTTAGAGTGTGAATCTTCCTAGTTGACTATATGCACATTATTGATGAACTATGCTGATGTTTCTATCGGAGTGTGTAGGGGGATTAGTAGTAGACTTGGTTGACACCTATGTGCTACTTGAATGATATTGTAGATGTGATAAGATGATGAAGTGTGTCTTGTTTTTGTAGACCTATGTCCCTTACTTGATAAATTATTAATATGAATATGACTCTTGACTTAGTAGGCTAAAGCACATTTGTCATTAATGTATATATATGAATGTAATATGATATTGAATATAGTTAAGAAGGTTTTTATTGAATATATAACACCCTCCATCGGAGTAGGGAAGACTCCAAATTTCATGCCTAGCTAGTATGGTGTATGTCAGTTATTGCCTATTCTCATTATGTGGGATACATACTAGTCTTGGATACGTTCTATGAAGTTTAGGTAGTGGAATGGGACACTATCAAGACATTGCATGAGTAGGCTTTGAAGATGTTAGTATGTAGGTTCCCTAGGTCTTCTCCAAGACCATTATGTGAAAGTCCTTAAGTGTTTAATGTCTCTTCAATGGTCTTATGAACATAATGACTTAAGTCAAATTCATGTTATTGAAAAGGTACTTATGTAGAGTAGCTTTAAGTATTTCTTAGGTAGGCTTGGAGAGGGTTTATGGGTGGTCTCTTCATGTCTTACTTAGGTGAGTCTTAGAGTAATTCTAGGTAGGGAGTTAAATGTATGAAATGAGAATAATCTTTTCTTAGGTAATATTTAGGATCACTTTGGTATGTGTTAAGGGTTTGTATGGGCGGTCACTTCATAACTCACTCAAGTGAGCCTTAGAATAATCTTTTGTAGGAGGGTCTCATGTTTATGTGTTTTGAAGTAATCTTGATACTATATTGTGGAATGTGATTATATGTGCTTATATTGGCTTGTAAGTGAATTTTATACTTCTATTATGAAGTTTTACTCAAATAGCATGTTTTATACAAATGTCCTTTTAGCATTATTTGATACATTAAACCATACTTAGTGTATTCTAATGTACTAATTCCATATATTTTGTTTATCTATAAAGGTGTAGGTGGCATTTGAGAGGAGTCTTTGAAGTGGAAGCTAGGATTAATATTCATTCCAGCAGAGTTGGGGTATGTCCTCAATATATTCGATTGAAAGTATGTTAATAGACTTAGATATTTCTATATTTTGATGTATGGGTCATGTCCAAAAATATTCGTGTGTCTAAGATGATGACTTTGAGACTTAGCCTTATTCCTTATGATTTTCTATGAAAGATATTTTGAAGTATTACAATTTTGTGTGAAAAGTTTTAATTTCGCACTGCTTTCCATACATGTATGCAATGAATGATGTCAAAGGGCTTGTGCAAGAACTCTGAGAGGTCAAGTACGTCGTGCCACGATTCGATAATAACATTTCTTCTAGTGTATGCTCACGGGTCGTAACATTATTGATCTTCTTTACTTGTTCAAGGTCATATGTTATTAATACTTACAAGGGTTCCATCTTAGGTCTACCGATCCTAGACTTTCATTCAATATTCATTCGTACGCATACATGACAATGGTGCTTACGCCTACTAAGTCAAGAGATAACCTTCACATACTTTCATGTACCAAGTAGAGGGATATAGTCGACCAATCAAGACACATCATCATCGTCATATCACATTTTCAACAACATTCAAGAATCATGTAGGAACAACTAAGTCTATCTAACAAGATACACTAGCAACACTTATAGTGACATCACCCTAGTATATCATGATCACATATAACGAATTTGTAGAAATCACACTTTGACCTCACATATACATACACACATAATCATCCTTCACCATGATCATCTATATCAGCTATGACATTCCAAAAACATAATTTACATAATACTAATGCCGACAAGGCCATTTTCATAACAATTATAACACATAAACACCGCCACCATAAGTGTACCATACCTATCAATACACTTCAATACCAATTCTACACAATATATAGGGATTAGGTCAACTTACCACCTTTCCGTCACCAACATCGCCATTCGTTAGCCTTATCAATTAATTCACTTCACAAATGCTCTTATCAATAGCCATATACACAATACTAAATTAACAATTTAACCAAAATAATGATCCAAAAACATACAATATCAATATCATCAAATTAAGGTGGACTATAAAAATTCTATCATGATATATACATAATTCAGTAGACCAAAAGAATATACACAAGAATTCAATACTATTAAGCCATGATCAAATCACTCACATTAGAGCCAAACTTAGGATTTGATGTAATGCATGGGTTCATAGAGATTTTGCCCTTAAAACATTCAATTACATCAATTGTATAATAAATCATTGATTCAAATCATTTTATGCAAGACCCAATGGCTAGAAGTCAAATAGAACATTCTATGTCTTTGAACATCTTTGAAAACCATTGAAATAACTCCTTGTATGTAATAGAGTCAATGATGAAACATCACACCTCCATTAAAGATTAACAATGAAATTGACGAAGAATTAGTGGAGAAATCAAGCTCCTACCTTGAACCTTTCTCCTAGCTTAAATTTAGTTCTAGAGAGTTCTTATTTTGATATTGAGTATTAATTTTGAATAATGAACTCTAATATAGATTTTAGACTTATAAAGTAACTTAAAATACCCAAAAGCACTTAAAACAACCTCCCAAGGCTTTAATTAGATGCTAGGTAAATTTCCCATAATACCCTCCACTTGGCCGACACACCTGCAGAAAGTTGCAGGTGTCAATCAACGAAGCCATCAATGATCCAAAGACCATACGACGGGCCGTCCTGGAAAGTACTCATTTTTGTCAGAGGCTGATCACTAGGGGGATTAATCTCCTGCACGTAAGTGTGGAGAAACAGCCCCCATCGATGGAGCATCGACTGCATAATAGGGAGTCGTTTAGGCTTTGTCGTTTTTGGGTCCTCCTCAAGGACCCTTAGGGTGGTCCTTAAGGATGCGTTCCCGGAATTTTCAACCCTAAACACGCTCATCTAGATGCTAGGAACTTGTCCTATCAATAAGAACTCCAAACAACACATAAAACATGCAAAGGAACACTAGAACACACAGGCACGTCTAAAGGATAACGTTTGAACATCTTGGACGTTCATGGACGTTCCACTTCCAAACTCAACACACTAACTTATAAAGTTATAAATCATCATCTTTAGACCTTATCAAAACATGAATCATATATCAGGCTCTATTTTCACCAAGTTCATTTTAGGGGGTGTTACAAAATAAGACACATCCATCACAAACTTATTCATTCTAGCCCTACAGTTGGCTATCAAGGTTGGGGCATACTTAGAGAGTTGGGTGAACTTGAGAGAATACTCCTTCACACTCATTTCCCCTTGATTAAGGTTCATGAATTCCACTAACTTTTTCTCCCTCAACTATATGGGGAAAACCCTATAAAGAAAGGCCATCTTAATCACTCCCCATTTTACTAGGCCTTCCCTTACGGGTCTCTCATCCCTCCATTTCTCAAACTACACTTATGACACATTTTTTAGTTGGTATGCGTCTAGTTCTGCTTTCTCTCGAGGTGTCCATCCCATAGCATCTACAACCTTGAATACCTCATCTATGAAGCCTTGTGAATGTTCATCCACCGCAATACCATGAAAAGTAGGAGGATTCATCCTCACGAAATCTCAGATTCTAGAAGGGGGAGTACATGCATTAGGGTTCATTTGATTTCTAACTCCTAGGTTATCTTGGGACGTCACATTATTAGTGAAGGCTTGAGATTGAGTTGTCGTGACTTGGGTCAAAGTCCGAAAAGCATCCCTTATCTCCACATTAGACATATCCCCTTTAACATCCGAGATTGAGGACCTTGGGGCACTTGAGGGGCAACTTCCTCATTAACATTCCCTTGATTAGCTATAGGGAATTTTTCACCCCTGGGAGGAACTCCCTCATTCAGTAGACCGTCCTCCACTCTTCTTATAGTTGTCCTTCTTTTATTCATATCCAATAAACACAATAGAAGATATTAGGAAAATACACATAAGACTCAACTCTATGGCACGAGACAAAATTAATGAATAAAGTGAAACTTCTATCATTCTACATCCTCTCGCTCATAGATGTGTCACGATTCACAGCGATGAACAAGATTCTACTAGATGTGGCTTGTGAGACTTTTGACCCTAAGACTATCGTAATACTCCGAAAGTCCAAGACCTTATCTAGAGACTCACATGTTGGTATAAGTTTATATACACTTTCATAAGGCCTAACATAATGTTAATAATCCATTTAGGAAGTTTTAGAGTCAATACGTCAAGAAATGTCCAAGACGTCCGGAAGATAGTCTAATTTAACTAGTGAAACATCCTTATGTTTCGTGAAGGTTTTGAGGTGTTGTATGAGGTCTAAAATTTGTAAAATTACTTTAAATAGGTAAAACTATTTAAATAGGGTAAAAAAGTACATGTCCAACCCCCCAAGGGTCGCCTTAGGGGTCCACGTGGACCCCAAACTTGGCATGGCAAGCTGCCAAAGCAGCAGACAAAATGCACATGGCAGAAAGAAGTCCGCGTCGCGTACATTGATTTACTTTGGTCAAAATTCAATTCTTGGTCAAAAAACAATTTAGAAAATCAACTGGGAGCATCTCTGCGTCGCTAACTAGTTCCCCGACGAAAATTTGAAATTTGGAATTCATGTTTGACTTCATTAAAGGGTCAATTTAAGTGAGGTCTTTTTAGGGTTTTTCATGGGGGGTTTATATATTGATTTTAAATAAATTTCCTACACATTTTACTCACTCAAATCAAATCCTTAAATCGAAACCCAAAAGTTCTCACCTCTCTCTAGTTTCTCTCTCTATTCAACCCTCATTGAATGAAGAAGAAAACTTGAACAAGAAGACCAATTTCTCTAGGATTTCACTTGAATTTTAGGGATTAATATTTATCAAGGTATGGGTTCTTCAGTCTTGGTATTCCTTTCCCCAAGAGGTCCTTTCAAAGTTGATTTCTAAATAACCCAATTAATAGGGTTTTAGTCTACAAATTGGTTTTCTTGTAAACTTTAAATGATGATTGATTATGACTAATAGTGATAAACCATGGCTAATTAAGTGTATATTGTTGATTAGTTGATTCTAATTGAGAGAATCTCCTATTGATCATGTTCCTTTCCCAAAATTCCCCAAATCATAGATCTTGCTTATGAATTGATGGAAATTGATGAATGTATTGATTGTTAGACTTTTCTTATCTATTGTAATTCATTAATGGATTGCCTAGTATAATGTATTGTTGGGATTGGATCTATTTCTCGAAGAATTCATGATAAACCCTATTCCCTTAACCCTAGGTTATATTTGAAGTTGATTGGGATAGTGATGATGAAATTGACAAAGTTATAGTGTTCAATACTATTGTGTGATGATAGTACACCCATGATTGGTTTGAATTGGATGGTGGGTGGTAAAACCTTGATGATGACTTGTGAAGGAGAGTTGGTAAGTCTTGTGATCTCAACCCTTTATTTCAATTATGATTACTTGTGTTTAGTGATAAAGTTACGGTGAAGTATACCTTATAATGAGATTGATAAGGGTTGGTATGATGTTGAATTGAAATGTATTGAATTGTGACTTGTGAGTTATTGTCTAGGATGTAATGACAAAATGGTGGTGATGAATTTGCCTATGTGTCTTGTCATAATGTGTTTATGTAAATGTGCTAACCTCACATGTGTGAATTGTAATGAAGAACAATACTCATGCAATTCCGATTGAGCTATGATGATGAATATATAAGTGGCATACCCTATAACCTAAACTAAGTTATGATCATTAATGAAAGACATTTCAAAAATGGACTCTAGCTTAGAAACGAGTGAACTAGAAGTGAGGAGTGTCCCTTCCCACATAGGGAAGGTAGGATCACTATGGTACTCATGAGATTGGAGACTTTAATGAAATTGAATAGGGAGGTTGAACCCTGAGAGCCTCATCATGTCAACAACATGGCATCTTGCTTGAGAGGCTTTATTAGAATGAACCCACCTATGTTCTTCGGTTCCAAACCGGATGAAGACCCTCAAGATTTCCTCAATGACATCTATAATATTCTCTATGCTATGGGTGTGACCTCTATTGAGAAGGCCGAGTAGGTGGCCAATCAGCTCAAAGATGTGGCCCAAACATTGTATGTGCAACGGAGGAATAATAGGGCGCTAAGGGGTCGTCCGGTGACTTGGGAGGTCATCAAAAAGGATTTTCGTGATCGGTTCTTTCCTAGAGATTTGAGAGAATCTAAGGTGGAAGAATTCATCAACCTTCGTCAAGGAGGTATGAGTGGACTTGACTATTCCTTGAAGTTTACTAAATTGTCCAAGTATGCTCCATCCTTGGTGTGAAACCCATGGGATGAGACGAGTCGTTTTCTTACAGGGTGTCCGAAGACTTGGTTGACGAATGCCGTTCAGCTAAGCTTCATGATAATTTGAATATCTCTCATCTCATGGTTCATGCTCAACAAGTAGATGAGAGTAGTCCAAGAAGGTAAGTTCATTTGAAAGTGTTTCTTCAAAGGGTAGGCTTGACATTCAAGACAAGCCCATATTCAAGAAGAGGTTTCAAATCTATTTCCTTCAAAATTTCCCAAGGCTCTTGATGCTAGGGTGTCTAACCCTAAGTCTTAATGGGGAAGAGGTACTAGCTCACCAAGACAGAAGCCAACTTGTGGAAAGTGTGGCAAGATGAACTACAAAGCAGATCATTGCGGAAAAGGAAAGAGTTAGACAAACACCACACAATCTAACTGTCGAACACTTAATCACATTTTCCGCTATTACAATGATCTATCAAAAAAAACAAGATTACTGAAACGATGAGAAGAAAAAAGTCCAACAAACATGTACGGTGTGATTAGGAGGAACTAAAGCCAAATATTGTCAGTTTTAGTTCAAACCTGTAACATGTATTAAAAACTCAGTAATAATGCACAAAACTTAAATTCAAATCCAATCATTAACACCCTGCATTTCGTGTCCTCTATTGATCAAAGACTATATATAACACTTAATCAACCACGCGCATGTGTCACGAACTTCTAACGAGCTCTGCATATCTCTTGGCGAATCCACTTCTCAGACATGTCCATCTCTCTCCTCTTTAAGCTAAGTAATTCCATCAGGACTTGTTAACCCCCATTACCGTGTTACATCTCACAAGTGGGGTTTGAGAGCCGCATAGAAAGTACACAAACCCTACCAAATCTGACAAGCTTTATACACGGCCTACACTTCGTTAATTCACTTTGTTTTTTAATAGAAGCCTTAATCATCTCTGTTGTTCTCACAACTATAAAAAACAAAACATGATTCAACACTATTATAAGACACAAAAATAATGTAAACATCTTTGCGGGAGTTGTGGTTACTTCAATGGTACATTCATTGTACTTAAGAAACCTCATAAACACCTATCTTCGAAGAATGATCAAAATATTTATCACAAGTATATATATGTGCTGGTTAAAACCTATTCAATTTATTTCTTGCATAATGAAGAATGAAATTGCAATCTCTTACATAATATAGACCATTGGGAAGCATCATGTTCAACTAACCAACAGTTTTATCAAAGTATAATTATTTTTTGGTTAAAACTACAAAACTTACAAGTTCCCGAGAGGGAAACTAAAAACCAATTTTTGTCTCTCTCTCTACTCAACTGGATCCATCGCACCAAATAAGCTAGCCCACCACAAAACCCGTTAAAGCAGTAATACAAGAAACAAACGAGGCGACATTACAGCTGCTTATCATAAAAACATGCATAATAAACAAAGATCTGTACTTAGTCAACCTTTCACCAATGAATACTCCTTCTACACTCACACTTTATTCTGACTCCCCTCGATAATAATAAATGCCCCCGCATCAGAAATGACTCCTCCTCCCGCATATAATAGTTGATCGAGACGTTTAAACCTAAGATGAACAGAGAAACAACCACCTTCCACCCCCCTCACGCCTCCTAGCCCCATCCTAAAAAATGTTAAATGCGCTGGACAAATTTTACAACGCAAAATCGGCCGTCTGATCTACACTTATATATTGTCTCCCTAAAAAATAACAAATTCCAACTGTACGAATCGAACCAAATACTTATCTACATGACACAATGTTCCCAATCATCAATATGTTTATTTCCAATAGAACCAATTCTCCTCTGCTTCCTCCACAACTACTCACACAAACCTATCAAAAAAATCAACACTACAATAGTAACTTGTATTTACAGAATTACCTACTTAAAATGCTCATAGTTATACAAATTCTAAAAAATTTGGAATGACTTTCCCCCCGCTTTTAATTATGGTGAATATCGAGAAAAACGGAACCTAAAAATCGATCCCATCACGCAAAAAGTATTAACCAAGAGAAAACAATAACAACTAAGAAAATTCATCGATTTGAGGACAAACACTCATATGTTGCAACCTAATAAATGTATTTTTAAACCATTTTCTAATTCAGAAACAACCCTTGGCAGTGTTCCTCGAGCAAAACTTAGCTGTTACTACCGAGCTAGCAAGGACCCCTTCCAGTAACATCAACCAAATCAAAACCCTAAAAAGAAAGAGACTATCTATAAGTACCATCAACCAATCGGAACTTAAATGGCGGAGAAAGTTTACCATACCTCTTTCAAACTTATCTCAAGATTTTTCCTTTTAGATGCTGGACAACGGTTTGTCCTGAAAAATTCACACGTGAGAAGTCGTTTTACAATAGCTCTATCCTTTTAGTTTTAGAGGAGACGATAAATAGAGTACCATTATATCATTTTAGTGTTGAGTAATTTTTTCTTAATTAATGGTCAAAATTTATTAATTAAAAATATTTACAAATTAAACACTTTGGACTCTTTAGGACTCGAACAGGAGAATTCACTTTAACTTTATTATACAACGAACAAACATTAAATAATTTTTAATAAAACAATATGTAAAGTGCCACGACTACAGTAGTCCGCCGACTTTAAAATACTTTTTAATATTTTACAAGTTGCGGACATACTTTAATTGGGAACAACTAAGCAACTTATCTTTGTGAGACTTTTAATTTTATAAAAACTCTACAACTTCATTCATCGAAAATTTCGATTGTCACTGGATAAAAATATAAAATATAATCAAATAATATAAATTTTACTTTACACGATTACATAGTCGGACCACTTACCTAACTTCGATCACAAATTTGCGTCGAGATTTAGTCGGTCAAATAGCTTATTTCTAGTAGTGAAGTAGAAACGGTAAATACCTAGCATTGTTACGTGATTTCTCTACTACCTAGTCCTATGTTGGAAACATATACAAAGAACTAGCAGACTTCTGGACCCTGGGTCCACCTGCGGTCGGTGATCTCGTCTCATGAGCACTTATATTCTTCGGCCCAACTATCATTGTTAGTCTATCCGTGCTAAGCTCAGAATGTATTTCCTTTAATCTTTAGAGTTGAACTCAAAACATAATGAGCTTCCTCCTATAGTATAGGTATACTAATCATGGCTTGACTGTATCCCTTTTCTATCCTTCCATGAATAGAAATTAAATGTCTACATTCAGCATCATGGTGCGGTGAACCTTGTTCACGCTGTCCTAGCACTCTCTTAATGTCGAGTATCTTGACATTTAATCTCCTTATTAAGCTGTATTGGTAAAGTAGTCTGTCTCACCTCTTTAACATCTATCTAAGGTCAATTTCATAACTTAAGCTCTTAGCTCTCTTCATTACTCACTTACTTGTCAACGTCTAATTGATGTTTGTACATTATTACAGAAAGTTATAAGACTTATTCAGTTATTACGTTCACAAGTTCAGTGCCTAATAGGTAGTTGGACTTTACATGCATGGCATACCCTTGCTTATGATTCAACTTAGTTAAAATTATATTTACTTCTCACTATTTTTGGCCAAATAGACACTTCCGAGCCAATCTTGCTTACATCAATCAATATCATAATTATCACTACCAATACAATTCCTTCATGAATACGCTTTATAGAAATCTCATCATGTAAACAACAACTCTTTTACCTTCTGATAATAGTGTATGAAATCAATTCAATGAAAACTTATATTTTTCATCTCTCGAACACCATATGCATCGCCTACAACACTTCAGCTATCTCAGTAAATAACACACCTAATCCATACAGATTCTAACATTAGGTATTATCATCCGAATACTACAATCACATAAACCTACAATAAATTATCACATTAGAACCACATACAAACCAAACAATGCTCAACTTAATTTAAACAAACTACTAGAATCGGCAATAAGGAGAACTAAGGAGTAACATTGCCATTCATGGAAACACACCCAGTTATCATATTCACATAATTCAAAATGTTTGAAAGCTCTTGAGAAAGGAAAAAGGATGTGGTTTCCGTAAAGGGAATATGGAAAACCACCTAGTTCGAGCGGACACATTTGGAGGCGCGTTCGAAAACAAGTCCCATTCCCCTTGATATATTTGCATAATGAGGTTAGTTTGTTCCTATTAATGAAATATATGACGGTAATTTATTTGACTTGATTTTAAAAGATATGCCATATTTATATAAATGTTTTTTCTAAAAAGAAGTTTCGTATGAAAAGTTTTAGCCTCACATGTTTGCCACTTGTTGTGGACTGTTATGTTGTTGCCTTTATTGAAAATGATATGAGCAATAGTTGATAGGTTGAATTGGAATAATACTCTTTAAATGATATGTTGAGCCATGTTGCTATGAGAAAGGAAATTCCCTCATTGTTATGATGTGAGCTCTTATGTGTTTTAATAAATATTTTTAGTTAATTTGTGTATTTTCATATGTTGTTATGATTTGAGTTGTAACTCCTATTGATTTTGCACGTTGATTGCGATTGAAGTTTTTTAGTATTGTACTCTATCCTTCCTTCAAAAAATTTAGTGTCTTTCGAGCATGAATGTTCTAGTGGGGGGAATACATTTGTATCACTCGGAGTCTAAAACATAATATAGAGCTCACATGAGCGTAATAAGGCATCACCTGTTTTTTAAGGTAATATATAATGAATTAAGTTCATTTAGGAAGTTTTTAGAGTCAACTGTAAAAACATCCATGACGTCGAAGCTAGTGCAAAAGATGGCTAGTATGACTTAGCCTATATGAAAAGTTTTAGAGAGTCCAAAATGTGAGAAATTTGTCTGGTTAAGTGTTTACAACGTACTAGAGGTAGGTTAGGGTCAAATGTCCGGTTAAAAATTGTCACATCTGGGGCACCCCTAATGTAACCGTCGTCGTCGTCCCTCTTTGAGCGAATAGACTAGCCCCTATTAGCATACATCATTACATTCAAGGTTACAAAATACGGAAGAATTACAAAATTTATAATTCTTCTCACATTGAGGTTCAACAGCTAGGACCTCTACATACAGATAATATTATTTCGTACTGAGGATATACACTAAACCCTCTCGTATAGAAGATTAATAGTTGTCTACTTTTATATGAAACATAAGTATGTGTATAAGGTAGAAACATAGTCTTAAAGATTGTCTCATATTCATACACTCATCTAAAAATAGCTTAGGCAATTAGTCATATCCCAATATCAATTGTGAAAGAGCCACTATAATAGGCTTATACAATTCGTACTCAAATGAAAATTAGAAGAACAATAAGAGTCTTAAAAAGTAAAACAACTTCATAACTCTCGATATTCATCGCCTCGGAAGTGAGGACCTAACCACTTGGATAGAATGAGAAATTCCCAGACTTCTTCAAAGTCGTCTCAAAAATCCCCTCAACGACCGGAACCTAAAATATTCAAGGAAAAGGGAGATAAATGGGTTTAGTAACCACTTTGTACTAAGTATTGAGACCATATGCACACAATAAGATCAAATCATGCTTAAAATGTACATTTATTAAAACATGCTACTTTGTCTTTTTGGAAAGAGCCTTAAGTCAACCAAACCCATACCTATCAACAAGGCATAATTCCTTAAGTAACAACTAGTAAGATGAATACTCAACATACTTGAACCCATAATCGTAATACAACCCTATCATCCATAATAACATCATAAGCATTAATAAGAGTTCATGATATCATAATAAAGCAAGACAACTACCCAATGATCCTCAATAAAGTCCCAAAAGTTCTTGCAATTGGGGAACCCAAAGTTTAAAAGTCCCATACCCTACTTGACTCAAGTTAAACTAAACAATCCATCATACTAATATCCACTCTTCAATACATAGCCTTTAGAATAAAATAACATCATACTTTAGCCCAATATAAGATCAAATTACATGTTCACAAGGATTATCCATCCCAAATAATATCATTTACATGTCATCATCTATTAATCATTATTTGCTTTCATTATAATATACATATAAATATCCACACTTCCTAGAGATTCATCAAGGCCAAACTAGGTTTTGCAAGACATAGGTAGAGTCTCCATAACCCCTACTAGTCCTAGTCAAACCCTTAAGGTGTAAGGTGGGACTTATTGATCTTATATCTCACCCTTAAAATAAAAATCCTCAAGTCCACAACAAAACCTCTCCATTTCTTCTCTCTAAAAAACCTCCATTTTGATAGGTTTGAAGCTCCAAGTAAAAGATAATTTTTTCAGTTTTACTCACAATTTAGTGATTTTCTTCACAATTAAGGTAAATGCTTCATACTTTAATGCTCTTTCCTTCAACGATCAAATTTCCATGGTTTTAAAAGATATAAAAAGATGAATTCCTCCTATTTCTTTTATCTAAGCCATGGTTTCATGCATAAATAATAATTGAATGAATGATTTATGATTGAATGATGTTAATTTGCATGAATATTTTATCAAAAACTCCCATGAACCGTGAAATCCATGAATTTCCTTAATTATTTGACCTATTTATGGTGATTTTATGCATGTATTATTGTATTGAATTTCCTTATGTAGATATTTATTGGCGCTATACACTATATGTAGAATGTTAAGTTAGAATCTGTATATAGGCTATCTTAATTTGACATGATTTCCACTATTGTGTCTTTTTGTATCATTGATATATTGAGATTATTGTTTGAAATTTGAGTGACTCATGGCTATGGTAGACTTTTGTGGATATCAATTTGGATTGAAGTCTGTCTATGGATTGAGAGTGTGTGCAGGAAATGGTTGTATGTTGACCATACACTCTTTAATATTGTGTAGTAATACGCTATTCTCAATTATGATTCTTGGTATATCCGTTTATTGGCGGGATTATTGCTATGACTTTGTGAACTAATGTGGCCTCAGCGGCATTACTTTATGCAATTAAGAATTGTCACTATATAACTATGATACTGTAATCATTGTATACGTCTATATGACTTATGTTTATATGGCAAGTCAAGTAATGTGTATTGTTCTAGGTAATTATATGTGATCATGGTAGGCTATAGAATGCCTTATAGTGTGTATGTTTGATCGTTAGAGTGTGATCTTCTCCTAGTTTGACTATATGCACATTATTATGAACTATGCTGATGTTTCCTTCCGGTTGTGTAGGGGATTAGTAGTAGACTTGGTTGACACCTATGTGCTTACTAGATATATATTGATGGATAAGATGATGAAGTGTGTCTTGTCTCTTGTAGACCTATGGTCCCATTATTGATACATTATTAAAATGATATGGACTCCCCTTGAAAAACTTTAGTTAAGGCTTTAAAGCCTTTGTCATTAATGATATATATGAATGTTAAATATGATATTGAATTAGTTAAGAAGTTTTTATGAATATATTAACACGCCTCCATGCGAGAGGGAAGATCCCAAATTTCATGCCTAGCTTAGTAGCGTGGTTGTCAGTTATTGCCTATTCTCATTATCTGGATACATACTAGTCTTGAATCGTTCTATGAAGTTTAGGTAGTGAATGACACTATCAAGACAATTGCCATGAGTAAGGCTTTGAAGATGTTGTATGTTAGGTCTCCCTAGTTCTTCTCCAAGACCATTATGTGAAAGTCCTTAAGTGTTTAATGTCTTCTTCAATGTCTATGACACATAATGACTTAAGTCAAATTTCCATGTTATATGAAAAGGTACTTATGTAAGAGTACGCTTTAAGTAATTTCTTAGGTTAGCTGAAAGGTTTTTGGGTGGGTCTCTTCATTGTTCTTACTTAGGTGAGTCTTGAGTATTCTAGCTAGGGAGCCTACAGATGTATGAAATAGAATAATCTTTATCTTAGGAATATTTAGGATCACTTTGGATGTGGTAAGGGCTTTTGATATGGGCGGTCACCTTCATAACTCACGTCAAGTGACGCTAAGACAAATCTTTGTAGGAGGTCTCTGTTTAGTGTTTTCGAGTATCTTGATACTATATTGTGAATGTGATTATATTGCTTATATATTGCTTGTAGGGAATTCTATACTTCTATTATGAAGTTTTACTCAAATAGCATGTTTTATACAAATTCCATTTTAGCATTATTTGGATACATTACACA
Organism: Solanum lycopersicoides; assembly: GCA_022817965.1. Lineage (NCBI taxonomy): Eukaryota > Viridiplantae > Streptophyta > Magnoliopsida > Solanales > Solanaceae > Solanum > Solanum lycopersicoides. Next base: position 30,628,468 of record CM040627.1, on the reverse strand, counting down.
TACTTTAGTGTATTCTAATGTACTAATTCCATATATATTTTGTTATCTATAAAGGTGTAGGTGCATTGAGAGCGAGTTTTGAAGTGGAACTACGATTTAATCATTCATTCCAGCAGAGTGGGATATTCCTCAATAATATTCGATATGAAAGTATGTTAATAGATACTTAACTATTTCTAATTTTGAATTATGGGTCAAGTCCAAAAAATATTCGTGTGTCTAAGATGATGGACTTTGAGACTTAGCCTTATTCCTTAGGATTTTCTATGAAGATATTTTGAAGTATACAATTTTGTGTGAAAAAGTTTTAATTTCGCTACTGTTTCCATAGCATGTATGCAATGAATGATGTACAAAGGGCTGTGCAAGAACTCTCGAAGAGTCAAAGTACGTCGTGCCACGATTCCATAATAACATATTCTCTTCTAGTAGTCTCACGGTCGTAACATTTATTGCATCTTCTTTTACTTGTTCAAGTCATATGTTTTTTAATACTTACCAAGAGGTTCCATCGTTAGGTCTACCGATCCTAGACTTTCATTCAAATATTCATTCGTACGCATACATTGCAAGGTGCTACGCTCCTACTAAGTCCAAGAGATACCTTCACATACTATTCACTGTACCAAGTAGAAGGGATATTAGCTCGACCCATCACAGGACACATCATTTCATCGCATATCACATTTTCAAACACATTCAAGAATCATAGCAGGAACAACATAAGTCTATCTAACAAAATACACTAGCCAAAACACACTTCATAGTGATCATCACCCTAGTATAATCATGATCAACACTATAACGAATTCTCGAGAAATATCACACTTTGACCACCTCACTATACATACACACATTAATCATTCACTTCACCATCGATCATCTTATCAGCTATGACATTCCAAAAACATAATTTACATAATACTAATGCCCGACAAGGCCATTTCATAACAATTATAACACAATAAACACCGCCACCATAAGCGTGTACCCGATACCTATTCATACACATTCAATTACCAATTCTACACAATATAATGAGGATTAGTCAACTATACCACCTTTCTCGTCACCAAACATCAGGCCATTCTCGTTAGCCTTATCAATTAATTCACTTCCAAATGGTCTTATCAATAGCCATATACACAATACTAATTAACAATTTAACAAATAATGATCCAAAAAAACATACAATACAAATCATCAATTCTAAGGTGACTATAAAAATTCATATCCATGATTAATATACATAATATCAGTAAGACCAAAAGAATATACACCAAATTTCAATACTTATTAAGCCATGATCAAATCACATCCATTAGAGCCAAACTTACGGATTTGATGTAATGCATGGTTTCATAGAGAATTTGCCCTAAAACATCAAGATATCAATTACATCAATATGTATATAAATCATTGGATCAAATCATTTTATGCAAGAGCCCAATCGCTAGAAGTCAATTAGAACAATTCATGTCTTTGAACATCTTGAAAACTTGGAATAACTCCTTGTATGTAATAGGAGTCAATGATGGAAACATCAACACCTCCATTATATTACGAATAAATATTGCCCACGAGAATTGTGAGAAATCAAGCCCTACCTGGAACCTTCCTCCTAAGCTTAAATTTAGTTCATAGGAGAGTTCTTACTTTTGTATATTGAGTATTAAATTATGAATAATGCACTCTAATATAGAATTTTAGACTTATAAAGTAACTTAAAATACCCAAAAGCACTTTAAACAAACCTCACACAGGCTTTATATTAGATGCTAGGTAAATTTCCATAATACCGCTCCACTTGGCACACACCCTGAGAAAGTGCAGGTGTCATTCACGAAGCATCAATATCCAAAACCATACGACCGGGCCGTCCTGGAGAACTACTCATTTTTGTCAGATGCTGATACTAGGGATTTAAATCTCCTGCACCGTAAGTGTGGAGAAACAGCCCCCATCGGAGATGGAGCATCACCTGCATAATAGGGAGTCGTTTAGCTTTGTCGTTTTTCGGTCCTCCTCAGACCTTAGGTGGTCTTAAGGATGCGTTCCCGGCATTTTCAACCCTAAAACACAGCTCATCTAGATGCTAGGAACTTGTCCTATCAATAAGAACTCCAAACAAACATAAAACATGCAAAGAACACTAGAACACACAGCACCTCTAAAGGCATAACGTTTGAACATCTTGGACGTTCATGGACGTTCCACTTCCAAACTCAACACACTAAACTTATTAAATTATAAATCATCATCTTTAACCTTATCAAACATGAATCCATATATCCAGGCGCTCTATTTTTCACCAAGTTCATTTTAGGGGGTGTTACAAAATAAGACACATCCATCACAAACTTATTCATTCTAGCCCTACAGTTGGCTATCAAGTTGGGCGATACTTGTAGAGTTGTGTGACTTGAAGAATACTCCTTCCACTCCATTTCCCCTTGATTAAGTTCATGGAATTCCACTAACTTTTCTCCCTCAACATATGGGGAAACCCTATAAAGAAATGCCATCTTAATTCACTCCCCATTTTACTAGCCTTCCTACGGGTCTCTCATCCCCCATTTCTCAAAACTACACTTATGACACATTTTATTATGATTGCTTGCGTCTTTCTGCTTCTCTCGATAGTCCATGCCCATAGTCATCTATCAACCTTTGAAACCTCATCTATGAAGCCTTGTAAATGTTCATCCACCGCAATTACCGATGAAAAGTAGAGGATTATCCTCACAAAATCTCAGATTCTCGAGCGGGAGTACATGCATTAGGGTCATTTGATTTCTACTCTAGGTTTATCTTGGACGTCCATTATATGAAGCGTGAGATGGAAGTTGCGTGACTTGGGTCAAAGTCGCGAAAAGCATCCTTATCTCCACATATAACATAATCCCCTTTAACATCCGAATGACTTGAACCTTGGGCATTCGGCGGGGCAACTCTCGATTAACAATTCCCTTGATTAGCTATAGGAACTTTTTTCACCCTGGAGGAACTCCCTCATTTCAGTTAGACCCGTCTCCACTCTCTCTATATTGTCCTTCTTTTTATTATATCCAATAAACACATATAGAAGATATTAGGTGAAAATACACATAAGACTCAACTCTATGCGCCGAGACAAAATTTAATGAAATAAGTGAACTTTATCATTCTACCATCTCTCGCTCATACGTGTGTCACGATTTCACAGTGTGATGAACAAATTTCTACTAGATGTGGCTTGCTGAGATTTTGACCCTAAGACTCATCGTAATAAACTCCGAAAGTCAAGACCTTATCTAGCAAGACTCACATAGTTGATATAAGTTTTATATACCTTCAAGAACTAAGCATAGAGTGTGTTGAGAGTGGATCCCATTCAGTATTTTTACATATTTATAAGCCAATCTTTATTGGCTATGCCCATTATTTGGTTATTTGAATAATATGTAGATCTTGGGGGTATATATTCATACTCCAATATTGGCATAAACCACTAACTTGTTAAAACTTCATTCTGATCAAACATTTATGATTGACATTATTAAGATCTTACTTACTTAGGTTACTACGAACTTACGTTTCTTCTTCTTTGATCTGTTGTTTACTTTGAACATGCTACTTTCATTCTTTCTTACTTTCTTTGAAGAAAATCTTTAGCATTAACTGAAGTAGATCATGCGAGCTAACATGAAATCCAGTTTCTTCCCCAGACCGAAAAGAGGTGGATCGCCGGATAAAGTATACCAAGCTCAGTGTCTTCCCACACCGAAAGAGGTGGTTCACCGGCTAAAGTGAAACCAAAGTCAGTGTCTTCCCCACACCAAAAAGAGGTGGTTCGCAGCTAAAGTGAACCGAATACTTTCTTGAGCTTTAACCGACATAGATCATGTGAGCTACACATGAAATTTAGTGTCTTTTCCACACCGAAAAGAGGTGGTATCACCGGCCAAAGCACTACTAGAATTTCGTTGTTTGCCGACTATAAAATTGGTTGGAATGTAGTCGTAAAATGGAGATTTCCAATGAGTTATCGACTACTTTTGAGTAGTCGGCAGACTGAGCGTCGGAAAATATTTTCCGACTACAGTAGTCGGAATTTGTCGACTATAGCAGTCACAATATATAAATTAAAATCCGACTATTAAAGTACATGATTGCCGACTACTATAGTCGGAAAGCTAGTAAAATAATATTTCTATTAATTTAAATACCACCGACTAATGTAGTCGGAATATTTGATAAAATTAATTTATTATTTAAATAATGCCGACTATATTTCTCGTATTAGTTAAATAATGATGTTTTTCGTTTATTTTGGTTGGCATTTATTAATCATTTAAGTATTGTTCCGACTACTATAGTCGGTATAAATAATTAATATATTAACTTTTTAGATGATCTTCTGACTACTGTAGTTGTAGTTGGCATTTTTAATTTTCTAAGCAAAATTATATGAGAAAGCTATATTTTCAATATATCGAAAAAATGTTGTTTATTTTGGTACACACCACCTTCTAAATTATACTATCATCCACAATAATTTAACATAACAATAAAGCCAAATATGTAACAAAATCCTAAACATTCAAATTCCACTTTATTCAAAGACTCATAATGGAGTCTAAAAGTTTAAGCAACATAAAAATCAAAAGTCCTGAATTGTTATTTAAAACTGAAGTAAATAGTTTAAAACAAGTCTAAATGTCATAGCAAATGTCTAAAAAACCAGAACATAATCTCATCTTCATTAGAGTCGGTCTCTTCTTCGCCATCATCAGATTCAGCCGTATGTTTTTCCATTAACTTGTACACTTTAGCATAGTTAGCTTCAGATGTTTGAAGTTGTTCTGTTAGCTTTCAAATCTCCCTTCGCATTGCTTACTTTTCTTCTGAAGTGTACAAGTCGAAGCACTAGATAACAACGGTGATGGATGACATGAAGAAGGTTGTGCTCCAAGCCCATAAACTCTGTCTTTCTTAACACCTTCTTCACACCTCCTGCCACATTTGTCCATATAAAAATAATATCATTAGATGTTAAGAGGTAATGGAACCACCCTCACAAGTAGGTTGCGTTTCACACAATTTGTCCAGGCCTCTTTGAAATCCAACCTGAAATAAGCGTTAAATAACCAATAATCCAATTTATTTATTAAAACATAAAATAAAAAGTTAAGTAACACAGTACGACCATCACAAAAGAGGGAATGAATAAAGAAAATCGTGTTTACCTGCAATGAAGAAAAATATACAAAGATTTGTCCATATTTACTATGAGACCTGCAAGGTTAAACCATGTAAGCTAAAGATTACTAGTCATAGCTACTCTTCTCCAAGTCATAGAAACAATGGGTCTCTTTTACTTATATATAACTGAACTAGCTCTAAACTTTCACCATGGGCAATTGCTGCTATCACAGATGGAAATACTTGTATTGATGTATTTGTTGTCTGAGCTTTGAATGGTTAAATTAACACTTTTATTGAAAGTCATATAGCTAATCTAGCTCAGGTAACTAGGAGATTCAACAACATATCAGGGAGCTAATTAACCTTACTAGCAAAAAGAAATTTTTTACATGTAACCATACTTTCCGAAAAGCTAACTACACAAACCTGACATCATTCATCAATACTACACCTACATGAGGACTTGGTGCCTATCTCTAATACATTTCCTTGTATTTATCAGCATAGTTTTGATTACTGGAAATAAAAGTGATATGAATTATACATATTATATTCCCTATAAATGAGAATGAGAGAAGACAAATAAAAAAAATAAGATATTGGAATTCTAATTTCCACGGAGAATACTTAGTTCACCAATTTGGACGACGATAATCCCCTTATATAAATCCTAGCTTCGCAACTATCTATTTGTGAACTAAAAGCAGATCATTGGTGAAAGGAAAGGTTAACAAACACCACACAATCTAATGTGAACAATTAATCACATTTTCCGTATTAAATGATCTATCAAAAAAAAAAGATTACTAAAAGTGAAAAGAAAAAGTCCAACAAGACATGTACGGTGTGATGTAGGGGAGGAACTAGAAGCCAAATATTGTAGTTTTAGTTCAAACCTTGTACATGTATTAAGAAACTCAGTAAATATGCACAAAACTTAAATTCACAATCCAATCATTAACACCTGATTTCGTCTATATTGATCAAACTATAAAAAAGTATCAACAGTTGTGTCAGATACTTCTAAAGTAGTGCATATTTTTGGAGTTCATACAGTGTCCAAGAAACATATGTCATTATCCTACAATTTACTAGTAATCCATGAGGACTTAGTTTGTACCGTATAATCTCACAAGTGGGGTTTGAGGAGGATAGAAAGTACACAAACCTTACCCAAATCTTACTAAGCTTTATTCAGAGGCTTCCTTGTTGAATTCTTTGTTTTTTAAATAGAAGCATAATCATTCTCTGTTGTCTCACAACTATAAAAAAAAAGATCAACACTATTATAAGTAACAAAAATAATGTAAACCATCTGTTAGGGGAGTTGTTGATTTACTTCAATAGGTACATTCACTATGGTACTTAAGAAACCTCATAAAAACCTATTCTTCGAGAATTATCAGAAATATTTATCACAAGTATATATATGTGCTGGTTAAAACTCTATATTGTATTTTTCATATTGAAGAATGAAATGCAATCTACTTAAGTAATATAGATTGGGAAGCATATGTTCAACTAAACCAAAGTTTTATCAGAAGTATATATATTTGTTGGTTAAAACTATCAACTTACAAGTTCCCGAGGCAACTAAAAAAGCAATTTTGTCTCTCTCTCTCTCACTGGATCCATCGCACCAATAAGCTAGCAACAACAAAAAACACGGAAAGCAGTATCAAGAAACAACAGAGGGATATCGAGCTGCTTATCATAAAACATGGATAACATAAACAGAGATTGTATTAGTCAACCTTCACATGAATCTCCTCTACATCACGAAAAACATTTTATTTGGAATAATAATGTGTCTCAAATGTGCAGTGGCATAGAAATGTATGAATTACCGATATAATATTGATCGAGAGTTAATAAGATGAAAGAGAAAACAGGCAATCACAAATAAGTTTAGTATCCTAAAGAAATGTTAAATGGCTTGGAAAATTTTAAAAAAATGGCGTTGATTCTAACAACCTTATTTGTCTCCTAAAAATAACAAATTCAATTTTAGGAATAGACCAAATTATCCTACATGCACAATGTCCCCAACATCAATATGTTATTTCAATAGAAGCCAAATTCTCCTCTGCTTCCTCACAACTACTCACAACTATCAAAAAAGATCAACACTACAATAGTACTTGTATTTACAATTACCTATTAAATGTATAGTTATACAAATTCTAAATAAAATTTGGAAGTGATTTCCCCCCCTTTTATATGGTGAATTATGAGAAAACGGAAGTAAAATCGATCCCATCACGCAAAAAGTAATAACCAAGAAGAGAAACAATAACAAACGTAAGAAAATTCATGATTGAGGAAAACATTCATATGTTGCAACTAATAAATGTATTTTTGAAACAATTTTCTAATTCAAACAACCCTTGGAGTGTTCCTCGAGCAAACTTACATACTAAAGAGTAGGAGACTTCACAGTACATCAACCAAATCAAAACCCTAAATAGAAAGAGACTTTATAGTACATCAACCAAATCGGAACCTAGAATGGAGAAGAGTTTACCATACCTCTTTCAAACTATTCTCAAATGATTTTTCCTTTTAGATTCTGGAAACGGTTTGTCCTGAAAAAATTCAACGTGAGAAGTGTTTAAAATAGCTCCTATCCTTTTAGATTTTAGAGGGACGGTATAGTAATTTTATCATTTTTAGTGTTAGAGTAATTTTTTTTAATTAATGGGTCAAAATTTATTAATTAAAAAATATTTACAAAGTAAACTGTTGATGTTTAGGATCGAACAGGGGAATTCACTATTACTTTATTATAAACGAAAAATTAAATTAATTTTTAATAAAAAAATATGTAAAATTGCCGACTACAGTAGTCGCCGATTAAAAATACTTTTTTAATTATTTTAACAAGTTGCCGACTACTTTAATTGGAACACTAGGCAATTATTTTGTGGACTTTATTTTATAAAACTTACGACTTCATTAGTCGAAATTATTGTCGGTAAAATATAAAAATAATTAAAATAATATAAATTTTATTTACCGATTACAGTAGTCGGAAAATTACCTAAATTTACGATCACAAATTTGCAGTCGAGAGTTATAGTCGGTCAATAGCTTATTTCTAGTAGTGAAGTGAAACGGAAATTACCTAGCATTGTTACGTGGATTTCTCTACTACCTAGTCCCTATGTTGGAAACATAGTTCAAAGACTAGGAGACTTTCGGTGACCCTGGTCCACCTGGGTGGTGATCTCGTCTCATGAGCCTTATATGTCTTGGCCCAATATCATTGTTAGTCTATCGGTGCTAAGGTCAGATTTATTTTACTTTATATCTTTTAGAGTTGACTCAAACATTAATGAAGCTTCCTTCTAGTATGAGGTATACTTAACTCAATGGATGACTGGTCATCCCTTTTCTATACTTTATGAATATGAAATTAAATGTTACATTATCATCATGGTGCGAGTGAGACTTGTCTCACGGCTTATAGCACTCTCTTATGTGAGTATCTTTGACATAATCTTTTAAGTGTAAGTGAGGTCTGTCTCACTTCCTTTAACAATCTATATTAGGTCAATTTCATAACTTAAGCTTTTAGTTGTTTCATTACTCACCTTAACTTGTTCAACGTTAATTGATAGTCTTGTACAATTCTTAAGGAAAGTTATAAGGACTTATTCAGTTATTACGTTCACAAGTTCGTGCGTATAGGGTATGTTGGGACTTGTACCATGATTGGCATACCCTATGTTATGAGTTCATTGAGTTAAATTGATATTACTTCTCATATTTTGGCAATAACATTCCTAGCCAATTTGTTGACATCAATCAAAGTATGATATTATCACTAGCCAATTCAATTACTTCATGAATACATTATAGTAATCTATCATGTTAAACAAGCTAACTTTTTACCTTTGATTAGTGTATGAAATAATTCAATGAAAAACTTATAATAATTTCATCTTCTCGAACACAAGTAGGCATTACAACATTAGTATCTCATGTAAATAACACCCTAATCATACAGATCTAACATATAGGTATTATTCGACATTATAAATCACATAAACCTACAAATAATTATCAGTTAGAACCACATACAAACAACATGCTCGAGATTTACATTTAAACAAACTACTAGAATCGGAAATAAGGAGAACTAGGGAGATGAACATGCCATTCATTGGGAACAACCCTAGTTTTCATATTCATGAATTCAAAATGTTTGAAAAGCCTCTTGGAGAAAGGAAAAAGGATGTGGCTTCCGTAAAGGGAATATGGAAGAACCACCTAGTTGAGGGAGCAACATTGGAGGCCGAGGTCGAAAAGAAGTCCCATTACCCTGATATATTTGATAATTGAGGTTAGTTGTTCCTATTATTAATGAAAATAATGAGGTAATTTGAATTTGACTTGTTTTGAAAAGATATGCATATTTATAATAAATGTTTTTTCTAAAAAGAAGTTTCGTATGAAAATGTTATTAGCTCAATGTTGCACTTGTTGTGGACTTGTTATGTTGTTGCCTTTATGAAATGATATTGAGCATGTTGATAGGTTGAATTTTGGAATAATTGACTCTTTAATGATATGTTGAGCCCATGTTGCTATGAGAAGGAAATTCCTCATGTTATGATGTGAGCTCTTATGTGTTGTAATAAATATTTTTAGTTAATTTGTGTAAATTTCATGTTGTTATGATTTGAGTTGTAACTCATATTGATTTTGCACGTTGATTGGTTGAGTTTTTAGTATTGTATCTATCCTCTTCCTTCAAAAGATTTTAGTGTCTTTCGAGGATGAATGTTTCTAAGGGGGGATAATGTATCACTCGGAAAGTCTAAAACATAATATAGAGCCTCACATGAGGGTATAAGGGCTATCACACTGTTTTAAGGTAAATAATAATGAATAGAAGTCATTTAGGAAGTTTTAGAGTCAAACTGTAAAGGAACATCCATGACGTTCGAAGACTAGTGCAAAAGGTGCTAGTATGACTTAGCCTATATGAAGAAGTTTTAGGAGTCAAAATGTGACGAAATTTTGTGGTAAGGTGTCTTACACGTACTAGAGTAGGTTTAGGGTCGAAATGTCCGGTTAAAATTGTCACATCTGGGGAGCACCCCCTAGATGTAACCGTCGTCGTCGTCCTCTTTGAGGACTAAGACTAGCCTATTAGCATACATCATTACATTCATAGGTTAAAAATACGGAAGAATTAAAAACTTTTAATTACTTCTACATTGAGGTTAACATAGACCTCTACATACAGATAATATATTTGTATCGAGTATACATAAACCCTTCGTATAGGAAGATTACATAGTTGTCTACTTTTATTGAACATAAGTATGTGTATAAGGTAGAACATAGTCTTAAAGATTGTCTCATATCATAACCATCTAAAAATATTAGCAATTAGGTCATATCCCATATATCAATGTGAAAGAGCCACATATAGGCTTATACAATTCGTACTCAAATGAAAATAGAAAGAACATAAGAGTCTTAAAAGTAAAACAACTTCATAACCTCGATATTGACATCGCCCTCGGAAAGTGAGGACCTACCCACTTGGATGAATGAGAAATTCCAAGACTTCTTCAAAGTCGTCTCAAAGATCCCTCAACGACCGGAACCTAAAATATTAAGGAAAAGGGAGAAAATGGGTTTAGTACACCACTTGTACTAAGTATGAGACCATATGCACATATAAGATCAAATCATGCTAAAATGGACATTTAATTAAAACATGCTACTTTGTCTTTTGAAAGACTTATGCATAGTCAACCAAACCATACCTATCAACAAGGCATATTCCTTAAGTAAAACTAGTAAGATGAATATCAACATACTTGAACCCATAATCTAATACAACCCTATCATCAAGTAATAACATCATAAGCATTAATAAGAGTTCATGATATCATAATAAAGCAAGACAACTACCCATGAATCCTCATAAAGTCCACAAGTGCAATGACCAAGTAAAGTCCCATAACCCTACTTGACTCAAGTAAACTAACAATAACCATAACTAATATCCAACTTCACATAACATAGCCTTTAAGAATAAATAACATCATACTTTAGCAATATAGATCAAATACATGTTCACAAGATTATCAATCACCAAATAATATCATTTACATGTAAAATCATCATATTATCATTATTTGCTTTCATTATAATATACATATATAATATCAACCTTCTAGAGATTTCATCAAGCCAAACTAGTGCAAGACATAGGTAGAGTCTCATACCCCTACCTAGTCTAAGTCAAACCCCTTAAGTGTAGGTGGGACTTTTTAGATCTTAATTCACCCTTAAAATAAAAATCCTCAAGTCCACAACAAAACCTCTCCATTTCTTCTCTCTAAAAACCTCCATTGATGAAGGTTTGAAGCTCCAAGGTAGAAGATAATTTTTTCAAGTTTTACTCCATCAATTTAGTGGGATTTTCTTCACAATTAAGGTATAATGCTTCATACTTTAATGCTCTTTCTTCAAGATCAAATTTCAATGGTTTTAAAAGATAATAAAAAAGATGAATTCTCCTATTTTTTTATCTAGCCATGGGTTCATGCATAAAATAATTTGAATGAATGATTTATGATTGAATTGATGTTAATTTGATGATTTTTGATCAAAAACTCCATGAACCAGTGAAAATCATGATTTCCTTATTTTGACTATATTATGGGTGATTTTATCATGTATTAATTGTATTGATTTCTTATGTAGATTGTATTGGGCTATACATATATGTATGAATTAAGTTAGAATTGTATATAGGCTATCTTAATTTGATGATTTCCATATTGTGTCTTGTTGTATCATTGTATATTGTGATTATTGGTTTGAATTGGTGATTATGGCTATTGGTAAGAGCTTTTGTGGATTCAATTGGATGAATTGTCTATGGATTGGAGGTGTAGTGGTAGGAATGGTTGTATGTTGACCTAACCTCTTCTATATTGTGTAGTATAGCTATTTCAATTATGATTCTTGGTACTATCCGTTTATGGTGGCGGGGATTATATGCTATACTTGTGAATAATGTGGCCTCGTCGGCATTACTTTATGAATTAAGATATTGTCATTATATAACTTTGATATGTAATCATTGTGAAGTCTATATGACTTATGTTTATATGCGAAGTCAAAGTATGTGTTGTTCTAGGTAATTATATGTGATCATGGTAGGCTATAGGAATGCCTTATATGTGTATGTTTGATGTTAGAGTGTGAATCTTCCTAGTTGACTATATGCACATTATTGATGAACTATGCTGATGTTTCTATCGGAGTGTGTAGGGGGATTAGTAGTAGACTTGGTTGACACCTATGTGCTACTTGAATGATATTGTAGATGTGATAAGATGATGAAGTGTGTCTTGTTTTTGTAGACCTATGTCCCTTACTTGATAAATTATTAATATGAATATGACTCTTGACTTAGTAGGCTAAAGCACATTTGTCATTAATGTATATATATGAATGTAATATGATATTGAATATAGTTAAGAAGGTTTTTATTGAATATATAACACCCTCCATCGGAGTAGGGAAGACTCCAAATTTCATGCCTAGCTAGTATGGTGTATGTCAGTTATTGCCTATTCTCATTATGTGGGATACATACTAGTCTTGGATACGTTCTATGAAGTTTAGGTAGTGGAATGGGACACTATCAAGACATTGCATGAGTAGGCTTTGAAGATGTTAGTATGTAGGTTCCCTAGGTCTTCTCCAAGACCATTATGTGAAAGTCCTTAAGTGTTTAATGTCTCTTCAATGGTCTTATGAACATAATGACTTAAGTCAAATTCATGTTATTGAAAAGGTACTTATGTAGAGTAGCTTTAAGTATTTCTTAGGTAGGCTTGGAGAGGGTTTATGGGTGGTCTCTTCATGTCTTACTTAGGTGAGTCTTAGAGTAATTCTAGGTAGGGAGTTAAATGTATGAAATGAGAATAATCTTTCTTAGGTAATATTTAGGATCACTTTGGTATGTGTTAAGGGTTTGTATGGGCGGTCACTTCATAACTCACTCAAGTGAGCCTTAGAATAATCTTTTGTAGGAGGGTCTCATGTTTATGTGTTTTGAAGTAATCTTGATACTATATTGTGGAATGTGATTATATGTGCTTATATTGGCTTGTAAGTGAATTTTATACTTCTATTATGAAGTTTTACTCAAATAGCATGTTTTATACAAATGTCCTTTAGCATTATTGGATACATTAAACCATACTTAGTGTATTCTAATGTACTAATTCCATATATTTTGTTTATCTATAAAGGTGTAGGGGCATTTGAGAGGAGTCTTTGAAGTGGAAGCTAGGATTAATATTCATTCCAGCAGAGTTGGGGTATGTCCTCAATATATTCGATTGAAAGTATGTTAATAGACTTAGATATTTCTATATTTTGATGTATGGGTCATGTCCAAAATATTCGTGTGTCTAAGATGATGACTTTGAGACTTAGCCTTATTCCTTATGATTTTCTATGAAAGATATTTTGAAGTATTACAATTTTGTGTGAAAAGTTTTAATTTCGCACTGCTTTCCATACATGTATGCAATGAATGATGTCAAAGGGCTTGTGCAAACTCTGAGAGGTCAAGTACGTCGTGCCACGATTCGATAATAACATTTCTTCTAGTGTATGCTCACGGGTCGTAACATTATTGATCTTCTTTACTTGTTCAAGGTCATATGTTATTAATACTTACAAGGTCCTTCTTAGGTCTACCGATCCTAGACTTTCATTCAATATTCATTCGTACGCATACAATGACAAGGTGCTTAAGTACTAAGTCAAGATAACCTTCACATACTTTCATGTACCAAGTAGAGGGATATAGTCGACCAATCAAGACACATCATCATCGTCATATCACATTTTCAACAACATTCAAGCATCATGTAGGAACAACTAAGTCTATCTAACAAGATACACTAGCAACACTTATAGTGACATCACCCTAGTATATCATGATCACATATAACGAATTTGTAGAAATAACACTTTGACCTAACATATACATACACACATAATCATCCTTCACCATGATCATCTATATCAGCTATGACATTCCAAAAACATAATTTACATAATACTAATGCCGACAAGGCCATTTTCATAACAATTATAACACATAAACACCGCCACCATAAGTGTACCATACCTATCAATACACTTCAATACCAATTCTACACAATATATAGAGATTAGGTCAACTTACCACCTTTCCGTCACCAACATCGCCATTCGTTAGCCTTATCAATTAATTCACTTCACAAATGGTCTTATCAATAGCCATATACACAATACTAAATTAACAATTTAACCAAAATAATGATCCAAAAACATACAATATCAAAATCATCAAATTAAGGTAGACTATAACAATTCTATCATGATATATACATAATTCAGTAGACCAAAAGAATATACACAAGAATTCAATACTATTAAGCCATGATCAAATCACTCACATTAGAGCCAAACTTAGGATTTGATGTAATGCATGGGTTCATAGAGATTTTGCCCTTAAAACATTCAATTACATCAATTGTATAATAAATCATTGATTCAAATCATTTTATGCAAGACCCAATGGCTAGAAGTCAAATAGAACATTCTATGTCTTTGAACATCTTTGAAAACCATTGGAAATAACTCCTTGTATGTAATAGGAGTCAATGATGAAACATCACACCTCCATTAAAGATTAAGAATGAAATTGACGAAGAATTAGTGGAGAAATCAAGCTCCTACCTTGAACCTTTCTCCTAGCTTAAATTTAGTTCTAGAGAGTTCTTATTTTGATCTTGAGTATTAATTTTGAATAATGAACTCTAATATAGATTTTAGACTTATAAAGTAACTTAAAATACCCAAAAGCACTTAAAACAACCTCCCAAGGCTTTATTTAGATGCTAGGTAAATTTCCCATAATACCCTCCACTTGGCCGACACACCTGCAGAAAGTTGCAGGTGTCAATCAACGAAGCCATCAATGATCCAAAGACCATACGACGGGCCGTCCTGGAAAGTACTCATTTTTGTCAGAGGCTGATCACTAGGGGGATTAATCTCCTGCACGTAAGTGTGGAGAAACAGCCCCCATCGATGGAGCATCGACTGCATAATAGGGAGTCGTTTAGGCTTTGTCGTTTTTGGGTCCTCCTCAAGGACCCTTAGGGTGGTCCTTAAGGATGCGTTCCCGGAATTTTCAACCCTAAACACGCTCATCTAGATGCTAGGAACTTGTCCTATCAATAAGAACTCCAAACAACACATAAAACATGCAAAGGAACACTAGAACACACAGGCACGTCTAAAGGATAACGTTTGAACATCTTGGACGTTCATGGACGTTCCACTTCCAAACTCAACACACTAACTTATAAAGTTATAAATCATCATCTTTAGACCTTATCAAAACATGAATCATATATCAGGCTCTATTTTCACCAAGTTCATTTTAGGGGGTGTTACAAAATAAGACACATCCATCACAAACTTATTCATTCTAGCCCTACAGTTGGCTATCAAGGTTGGGGCATACTTAGAGAGTTGGGTGAACTTGAGAGAATACTCCTTCACACTCATTTCCCCTTGATTAAGGTTCATGAATTCCACTAACTTTTTCTCCCTCAACTATATGGGGAAAACCCTATAAAGAAAGGCCATCTTAATCACTCCCCATTTTACTAGGCCTTCCCTTACGGGTCTCTCATCCCTCCATTTCTCAAACTACACTTATGACACATTTTTTAGTTGGTATGCGTCTAGTTCTGCTTTCTCTCTAGGTGTCCATCCCATAGCATCTATAACCTTGAATACCTCATCTATGAAGCCTTGTAAATGTTCATCCACCGCAATACCATGAAAAGTAGGAGGATTCATCCTCACAAAATCTCAGATTCTAGAAGCGGGAGTACATGCATTAGGGTTCACTTGATTTCTAACTCCTAGGTTATCTTGGGACGTCAAATTATTAGTGAAGGCTTGAGATTGAGTTGTCGTGACTTGGGTCAAAGTCCGAAAAGCATCCCTTATCTCCACATTAGACATATCCCCTTTAACATCCGAGATTGAGGACCTTGGGGCACTTGAGGGGCAACTTCCTCATTAACATTCCCTTGATTAGCTATAGGTAATTTTTCACCCCTGGGAGGAACTCCCTCATTCAGTAGACCGTCCTCCACTCTTCTTATAGTTGTCCTTCTTTTATTCATATCCAATAAACACAATAGAAGATATTAGGAAAATACACATAAGACTCAACTCTATGGCACGAGACAAAATTAATGAATAAAGTGAAACTTCTATCATTCTACATCCTCTCGCTCATAGATGTGTCACGATTCACAGCGATGAACAAGATTCTACTAGATGTGGCTTGTGAGACTTTTGACCCTAAGACTATCGTAATACTCCGAAAGTCCAAGACCTTATCTAGAGACTCACATGTTGGTATAAGTTTATATACACTTTCATAAGGCCTAACATAATGTTAATAATCCATTTAGGAAGTTTTAGAGTCAATACGTCAAGAAATGTCCAAGACGTCCGGAAGATAGTCTAATTTAACTAGTGAAACATCCTTATGTTTCGTGAAGGTTTTGAGGTGTTGTATGAGGTCTAAAATTTGTAAAATTACTTTAAATAGGTAAAACTATTTAAATAGGGTAAAAACGTACATGTCCAACCCCCCAAGGGTCGCCTTAGGGGTCCACGTGGACCCCAAACTTAGCATGGCAAGCTGCCAAAGCAGCAGACAAAATGCACATGGCAGAAAGAAGTCCGCGTCGCGTACATTGATTTACTTTGGTCAAAATTCAATTCTTGGTCAAAAAACAATTTAGAAAATCAACTGGGAGCATCTCTGCGTCGCTAACTAGTTCCCCGACGAAAATTTGAAATTTGGAATTCATGTTTGACTTCATTAAAGGGTCAATTTAAGTGAGGTCTTTTTAGGGTTTTTCATGGGGGGTTTATATATTGATTTTAAATAAATTTCCTACACATTTTACTCACTCAAATCAAATACTTAAATCGAAACCCAAAAGTTCTCACCTCTCTCTAGTTTCTCTCTCTATTCAACCCTCATTGAATGAAGAAGAAAGCTTGAACAAGAAGACCAATTTCTCTAGGATTTCACTTGAATTTTAGGGATTAATATTTATCAAGGTATGGGTTCTTCAGTCTTGGTATTCCTTTCCCCAAGAGGTCCTTTCAAAGTTGATTTCTAAATAACCCAATTCATAGGGTTTTAGTCTACAAATTGGTTTTCTTGTAAACTTTAAATGATGATTGATTATGACTAATAGTGATAAACCATGGCTAATTAAGTGTATATTGTTGATTAGTTGATTCTAATTGAGAGAATCTCCTATTGATCATGTTCCTTTCCCAAAATTCCCCAAACATAGATCTTGCTTATGAATTGATGGAAATTGATGAATGTATTGATTGTTAGACTTTTCTTATCTATTGTAATTCATTAATGGATTGCCTAGTATAATGTATTGTTGGGATTGGATCTATTTCTCGAAGAATTCATGATAAACCCTATTCCCTTAACCCTAGGTTATATTTGAAGTTGATTGGGATAGTGATGATGAAATTGACAAAGTTATAGTGTTCAATACTATTGTGTGATGATAGTACACCCATGATTGGTTTGAATTGGATGGTGGGTGGTAAAACCTTGATGATGACTTGTGAAGGAGAGTTGGTAAGTCTTGTGATCTCAACCCTTTATTTCAATTATGATTACTTGTGTTTAGTGATAAAGTTACGGTGAAGTATACCTTATAATGAGATTGATAAGGGTTGGTATGATGTTGAATTTAAATGTATTGAATTGTGACTTCTGAGTTATTGTCTAGGATGTAATGACAAAATGGTGGTGATGAATTTGCCTATGTGTCTTGTCATAATGTGTTTATGTAAATGTGCTAACCTCACATGTGTGAATTGTAATGAAGAACAATACTCATGCAATTCCGATTGAGCTATGATGATGAATATATAAGTGGCAGACCCTATAACCTAAACTAAGTTATGATCATTAATGAAAGACATTTCAAAAATGGACTCTAGCTTAGAAACGAGTGAACTAGAAGTGAGGAGTGTCCCTTCCCACATAGGGAAGGTAGGATCACTATGGTACTCATGAGATTGGAGACTTTAATGAAATTGAATAGGGAGGTTGAACCCTGAGAGCCTCATCATGTCAACAACATGGCATCTTGCTTGAGAGGCTTTATTAGAATGAACCCACCTATGTTCTTCGGTTCCAAACCGGATGAAGACCCTCAAGATTTCCTCAATGACATCTATAATATTCTCTATGCTATGGGTGTGACCTCTATTGAGAAGGCCGAGTAGGTGGCCAATCAGCTCAAAGATGTGGCCCAAACATTGTATGTGCAACGGAGGAATAATAGGGCGCTAAGGGGTCGTCCGGTGACTTGGGAGGTCATCAAAAAGGATTTTCTTGATCGGTTCTTTCCTAGAGATTTGAGAGAATCTAAGGTGGAAGAATTCATCAACCTTCGTCAAGGAGGTATGAGTGGACTTGACTATTCCTTGAAGTTTACTAAATTGTCCAAGTATGCTCCATCCTTGGTGTGAAACCCATGGGATGAGACGAGTCGTTTTCTTACAGGGTGTCCGAAGACTTGGTTGACGAATGCCGTTCAGCTAAGCTTCATGATAATATGAATATCTCTCATCTCATGGTTCATGCTCAACAAGTAGATGAGAGTAGTCCAAGACGGTAAGTTCATTTGAAAGTGTTTCTTCAAAGGGTAGGCTTGACATTCAAGACAAGCCCATATTCAAGAAGAGGTTTCAAATCTATTTCCTTCAAAATTTCCCAAGGCTCTTGATGCTAGGGTGTCTAACCCTAAGTCTCAATGGGGAAGAGGTACTAGCTCACCAAGACAGAAGCCAACTTGTGGAAAGTGTGGCAAGAAGCATTATGGTGATTGTCTTGTTCGGACGGACCTTTGTTTTGGGTGTGGCAAGAGTGGCCACAACATTAGGCATTGTCCGAATTTAAAGGGGCAAGACAAAGGTAGCGGGAAATCTCAAGCTAGTGGTTCTAATGTGGATGCTCGAAAGAAGAATCACTTTTATTCTCTTCGCTCTAGGAGGTGAACAAGAGAGTTCTCCCGATGTGGTGACCGGTATGTTGCAACTCATATCTATTGATCTCTATGCTTTACATGATCCGGGTGCTACATTATAATTTTTTACTCCTTTGATAGTTAGAAAGTTTGATATTTTGCCCGATATCCTAAATGATCCTTTTATGGTGACTACTGAGGAAGGGGAAGGGGTGGTTGCAAAGAAGGTATATATAAATTGTCCTATAAAATTGCCCAATAGAGTTACTCATGTTG
Organism: Solanum lycopersicoides; assembly: GCA_022817965.1. NCBI lineage: Eukaryota > Viridiplantae > Streptophyta > Magnoliopsida > Solanales > Solanaceae > Solanum > Solanum lycopersicoides. Next base: position 30,608,864 of record CM040627.1, on the reverse strand, counting down.
AATTATTAGAACTTGATATGGTTGATTTTGATGTTATTTTGAAGATGGATTGGTTACATGATTGTTTTGCTTCCATTGATTGTAGAACAAGAATTGTCAAGTTCAATTTTCCAAATGAACCCGTCTTAGAGTGGAAAGGGGGGAAAATTCTATTCCTAGAGGTAGTATCATCTCTTGTTTTGGGCTTGTAAAATGATCTCAGTTTTTATATCATATTGTAAGATTCAAAGACTTAGACTCCGAAAATCCTCCCATTGAGTCGGTACCCGTGGTAAGGGAATTTTTTGAGATCTTTCCTAATTATCTTCCCGGAATCCCTCCCGAATGGGAAATTGACTTTTGTAATGACTTACTACGAAATGCCAACCCCATTTCAATTCCTCCTTATCGGATGGCTCCGGCCGAACTGAAAGAGTTAAAGGCTCAACTCAAGGACTTACAGACAAAGGCTTCATTAGACCTAGTTTTTGTCCATGGGTGCACCGATTTTTTTTGTTAAGAACAAGGATGGGTCCTTTAGAATGTGCATTGATTATCGTCAACTCAATAAAGTCACTATTAAGAATAAGTATCCTCTTCCTCGGATTGACGACTTGTTTGATCAACTCCAAGGGGTAAAGCTACTTTTCTAAGATTGACTTGAGAATAGGGTATCACCAACTTAGGGTGAGAGGTGAGGATATATCAAAAATTGCATTCCAAACTAGATATGGTCACTATGAGTTCTTAGTAATGTCCTTTGGTCTCACTAATGCCCCACCGGCGTTTATGGACCTCATGAATAGGGTTTTTCGAAGTTACCTAGATTCATTTTTCATTGTCTTCATTGACGACATCTTTGTATATTAGAAAAATAAGGGTGAACACATTCACCTTTAGAGAGTGGTTTTGCAAGTGCTTAATGAACACCAACTATTTGCCTAGTATAGAAAATGTGAGTTTTGGTTTAGGTTTGTGTCATTTAATGGTCATATCATCTCTACGGAGGGAGTTGAGGTTGATCCAAGGAAAACCGAGGTGGTGAAAAATTGGCCTAGACCATTGACTCCAACCGACATTAGGAGTTACTTGGGTCTAGCGGGCTATTATAGGAGGTTTGTGGATTGTTTTGAATCCATTGCTTCTCCCTTGACTACATCGACCCAAAAGAGTGTAAAAATTTAGTGATCGAATGCATGTGAAAAAAACTTCCAAATTTTAAAAGATGGGCTTACTTCCGCTCTGGTATTGACTCTACCGGAGGTTACCAAGGGCTTCGTTGTATATTCTGATGCATCCCGAGTGGGCTTGGGGTGTGTTCTTATGGAACATGCAAAAGTAGTAGCCTATGCATGTAGACTACTTATGGTGCATGAGAAAAATTATCCAACTCATGATCTAGAGTTAGCGGTCAAGGTATTTCCCTTGAAAATATGGATACATTACTTGTATGGTGTTCATGCTGATGTGTATACCGACCACAATAGTCTTCAATATGTGTTTACTCAAAAGGAGTTAAATCTCCAACAAAGAAAGTGGTTGGAAATGTTGACAAATTACGACATGAGTGTCCTTTATCACCCCGGCAAGGCCAATGTTGTTGCGGATGCTCTAACTCGTATGACCATAGGTAATGTGTTTCATGTAGAAGAAGCCAAGAAAGACCTAGTGAAAGATGTTCATAGGTTGGCTCGTTTGGGTGTTAGGTTGGAAGATTCTCCAAATGGTGGTTTTATGGTCCTTCATAACAACGTATCATCTTTGGTGGTTGTGGTGAAGTCTAAGCAACACCTCGATAAATCATTGATGGAGTTGAACAAATTGGTTCTTGGTAAGCTGAATGAGTCATTCTCATTGGGGGGGGGGGTGTCTTGAGGTATCAAGGAAGGTTGTGTGTGCCTAATGTAGATGACTTGAGAAACCGGATCCTTGAGGAAGCTCATGGTTCCCGTTATTCCATCCATCTGGGTTCTACAAAGATGTATCATGACCTTAGAAAAGTGTTTTGGTGGGAAGGATTAACAAGGGATATAGAGGAAAAACTTCCAAATTGCCAAAAAGTGAAAGCCGAACACCAAAAGCAGGGTGGTTTACTTCAAGAAATCCAAGTCCCACTTGGAAGTGGGAATAAATTAACATGGATTTCTTGGTATATTTTCCTCGGACACAAAAGGAATATGAATCCATATGGGTGATTTTGGATAGGTTGACCAAATATGCTCATTTTATTCCCGTCAAGTCCACATACTCGGTGGAGGATTATGCAAGGATCTTCATTGATGATATTGTGTGTTTCCAGGGTATTCTGTTGTCCATCATATCGGATAGGGCTGTACAATTCACACCTAGGTTTTGGAGATCATTCCGAAAAGGTTTGGGTATCAAGGTTAAGTTAAGCACCGCTTTCCATTTTCAAATGGATGGTCAAGCGGAGCGTAATATTCAAACCCTTGAGGATATTCTAAGAGCTTGTATAATTGATTTCAAGGTAAATTGGGATAAACACTTGCCTTTTGTTGAATCGTTACCATTCATCTATATATGGTCCCTTTTGAGGCCTTGTATGGTAGGAGATGTAGATTTACGATTGGGTGGTTTTAAGCGGGCGAGTCTTTTCTTTTTCATCCGAATTGATTTATAAAATGTTAGAGATAGTTCATATGATAAGAAAATGATTGAAAACAGCCTATAGCTGACAAATTCTTATTCCGACAATAGGAGGAGAGACTTAGAATTTGAAGAAGGTGATATTGTGTATCTAAAAATTTCAATTATAAAAGGGGTTGTGAGATTTTACAAGAAAGGGAAATTTAATCCTCATTATGTGGGTCCTTATGAAATTTTGCAAAGGGTTGACAAGGTTGCATATGAGTTGAAGTTACCTAGTGAATTGGTCGAGGTTCATTCGGTATTCCATGTCTCAATGCTTAAGAAGTGTATCGGTAATCCTGAATCCATTCTTTCTATTGAAGGTCTAGGTGTGTATGAGAACCTCTCCTATGAAGAGGTTCCGGTGGAAATCCTTGATCGTCAAGTGAAGAGGTTGAGGAACAAAGAGGTGGCTTCCGTAAAATTTCTATGGAGGAACCACTTAGTTGAGGGAGCAATCTAGGAGGCTGACGCCGACATGAAGTCCCGTTATCGTCATCTCTTTGCTCATTAAGGTTATTTTTTCACATTAGCAATGAAAATAATGAATAAAATGAATTTTGTTTGTTTTAAAGTATGTGCATGTTTTGTTAAAGTTAATCTTTCAACGTGCTAGTGTGTCCTTGTATGTTTCCCTTGTTTTTATGTGTTGTTTGAAGTCTAAAAACAGTAGAGGTGACCCTAGCATCTTAATAGACGTGTGTAGGGTCAAAAAGTTTACGACTCCCCGAGGACCACCCTAAGAGACCCCAAGGAGGACCAAAATGTTGGACAAGGAAGCTGACCAAGGTAGCATGCTGCACCAAGATCTGAAGCCCCTCACGCGTCGCACGTATGGCACTCAGTCTGCCTCTGCGTCTCGCTTGACACAAGGCTCACTGCCTCAAAAATTTAGTAAGGCAAAATTAGGAGCTGCCTCCGCGACGCGCATCCACTTCCCAAATTAGGTTGCATCGTATTAAAGTCAAGTTTGACATGTCTAAAAGTCCAAATAAGTATTTGTGTTTTGGTAACTTAGGAGTCGGTTATAAACTGTTTTTATGACCTCTATAAGCCCTTTCCCAAGTCAAAATCCCATACCCAATGAGAAATAAAAAATCCCAACACCCTCTTCTCTTCCAAATTCTCTGAAAACCTCCATTGGAGGGAAAACTCAAGCTCAAGAAAGAAGATGAATCTTGAAGTACTTTGTTTTCCAAATATGTGGGCTTTTCTTCTATTATGGTATGGTAACCCTTGATTCTTAGTTAATATTTCATCTAAGTAGTTCTTTCAAAGGTTTTTCAATATGAATCTAAAGGCAAAAGTCCTATCTTTCAATCTAGCCATGGGTTCATTGTCAAATCGATTTCAAAGTCATTCTAAGTATGGATTTATGTTTAATTATTATTTTAAACATGATCTTCAATCCAATTTCATGAATATATCATGATCTCCTAAATCCTTCAGATTAACCTACAATGTCGATCCTGTGATCTTTATTAGATGATGATATAAATATTATTTGAGAAAAAGGTGGCTCAAAACCTCTTACTCCTACTGACATCCGTAGCTTTTTGGGATGGTGGTTACTATCGCAGTTTGGGATTCTTTTCTTCCATTGCGCCATGACAGCTTTGACTAGAAGAAAGCAAGTTCGAATGGACGGAGACTTGTGAGAAGCAGTTTCCAGCGAGCCAAGGAGAACTCACTTCAGCCCCGGTGCTTACCTTGCCCAAAGTGTGGTGAGAACTACACTGTTATTGTGATGATCTAGGGTGGTTTGGGTTGTTTCTTATGCAGGTTGGCAAGGTGATAGCCTAATCATCCAGACATAACAAGGTTATGAAAAGAATTATCCCACTTCATGACCTGGAGTTGGCAGCGTGGTATTTGCACTGAAGCTGTGGAGGCATTATTGTATGGAGTTGCATGACATGTGTTCACACACCATTAAAAGTCTCCAGTCTGTTCACACAGAGGAGTTGAATCTACGTCAGCGGAGATGGTTGGAGCTCTGAAGGATTTGACATGAATGTGCAACTATCATCCAGGTAGGCTAATGTTGTAGCTGATCTTTGATCAGGCAGTGCATGGGAGTACAGCTCACATTGAGGATGAGAGGAGGAGCTGGTAAAAGATGTACACAGACTGTCCAGAGCTGGGTGTGCAGTTGGTTGACTCCACTAGTGGGGATATTCAGTTCATGCCTAAGTTCTGAACATCCTTGGTAGTGAAGTCAAGCGGTCTAGCATCTAGATCCCGGTTGGATGGAGTTGAAAGGATCAGTGCTTGCTGAAGGATGAATAGTCTTTCGCTTTTGGGAGGTGATGGCATACTTAGATATCAGGACAGTGTGTTGTTTGTGACCATGATGGGGTTGATTTGCGGACCAGGATTGCAAGGCCATGGTTCCAGATATCTATACATCCAGGTTCCACCGAAGATGTATCATTATCTCAAGCAGATTTATTGGTGGGATGGCATGAAGAAGGACATTGCAGAATATGTGGCAAGTGTCCTAATTGTCAGTAGGTTCCAGGCAGACATTCTGAATCCTGGTGGTTCTGACGCAGATTATTGGGGTTCCACCTTGGAAATGGGAGGCCATTAACATGGACTTCGTGGTTGGCCTCGCAGACTAGGAGGCAGCATGACTCTAATGGTTATTGAACAGATTGACTAAGTCTGCCCACTATTATCCCTGTGAATCTACTTACAGAGCCCGAGGATTAAGCGAGGTCTACATTGATGAGATTGGTGAGATGGCATGCGGATTCCTGTCTATTATTTCAGGAGAGGAGCTTCAGTTACTTCTCATTTTCGAGATCTTGCTGAAAGCAGCTTGGGCAAGCAGGTGAAGCTTAGCACTGCCTTTTCACACCCAGACAGCATGGCAGGCAGAGCTCACCATTCAGACATTGGAGGATATGTGAGGGCGTGTGTGATTGACTTTAGAGGAAGCTGGGATGATCATCTGCTTTGAATGAGGTCTCATATAATAATAGTATCACTCAGCATGGGATGGCCCAGTTTGAGGCATGTGTATGGTAGGCGGTGTAGATCTCAGTATGGGTTGTTCGAGGTTGGAGAGTCATGCATTTTGGGGCCGGACGATTCATGAGGCTTAGAGAAGGTTAGAATTATTAGAATAGTTTCACCACTGCGTATAGTCCGGCAGAAGTCATATGCTATACAGAAGCGCCCTTAGAGTTTGATTTTGTGTGACCAGGTTTTACTTAAAATATCAATCTATGAAAGGGGTGATGACGTATTTGGTAGGAAGGGAAGCTGAGTCCGAGATTATGTTGGCCATAAGAGATCCTACAGCGTGTGGGTGAGGTGGCTATGAGTGGCATTGCCCGCAGAGTTAGCTTCTCATCCAGTCTTTCATGTATCCATGTGAGGAATGCCTAGGTATCCAGCATCAATCTTACCTATTGAAGTTTTGGGGGTTGATGAAGATTGTTCTTAGAGGAGGTACCGGTTGAAATCCTTGACAGCAGGGTCAAACGGCTCGAGGAACAAGGAGAGTGCCACAGCGTGGAAAGTATTGTGGGAAATCATCTTGTTGAGGGTGCTTACGTGGAAGCCTGAGGCGACATGAGGCCACTACCCCCCTGTTCAGCTCCTTGAGTTAGACTTATACTCTTAACCTATGCTTCCTACCTCCCCGTACTTTGTTGCTATTGATTGAATGTGGCTTTTTATTATGATTGACTGGCATACTCGAAGTAGTAGTGTCATCGGGGACGAATGTTCCTAAGGGGGGATATTTATGTACAACCCTAAAAATGAATAGCGATCTAAGACTTAAGTTTTTCAGAAATGGCATTGCGATTAGACAGTCCACTCGTTATTGATGCTGTAGAACCAGACTAAGAACCCCTTACGACGACCAAGGCCAACTACTTGGGAGTAATTGAGCTTGAAGCTTGGGAACCAACCATGTGAGGCTCACGAAAACGAAATTTGATCGAAAGAGTTTTTACCGGCTCAACGAAGAAATTTTAAGTTTGGTCCAAGGTAAAATGGTCTTTTCAGGCAAGGGTAAATTGTAATTACCTGAGTAATTAATTAAGTAAAAAAAATAATAAAATTCGGGTGGAAACCCAAGTGACCCATTTCGCAATGGGGTCACCGGGTTCGACCCCACTAGAAGCAACATTTAACTTGCTTTTATTTTAAATGTGTTAATTAGTTTTACTAAATAATTATAAGTGAATTTATCAATAAGAATCATAATTTTTATTAATTTGTATTAATTAGATAAGTTACTAATTCATACCACAAGTCCACTTATACTAATTCTACCCTCGCCATTTCCGCACTCTCTTTGCACGATTTCTCTCTCTTTCACTCTTTTTTTCTTGATGAAAACGTGAGAAAACAATCAGCAAAAAGGAAAAAAAGTAAAGGCAAAGTTCATCAAGAAACTTGCAAGATAGACGACAAAGAGGAAGCCATCGATAACGTAAGCAGAACATACTTACACTAGTCGAGTGAGGTGTGAGTGTGGCATTTGGATTTTGGAGGAGTATTCTTGGGCGGCATCTGGACATTAAACAAGAAAACAAGGTATGGGTCTTCTACTCTTGGTCCTTCAAGAGAACGCCTTAGGACTCAGATATTCTATTTCGAAACTAAGGGATTGTCCCCGCTTTTCATTGCTTCCCTGTCATTAGCTCAAGATATGTAGGTTGGTATGGAATGCTGGTAGACTTAGGACTTATGTGATATTTGTATGAATGTTAATTTTGAGTGTACGTTAATCTCATGAAAGGACAACTATGGTGTGTTCGAATTAGGAAGAGAATGTGTATGGCATGTTGGTCTCGGCCGTAGGGGCTAATTGTGTAATGTTGTTTGTTTGTTGTTTTGTACACAAATGAAGCTAAAATGTGATGTTCATGTGACATGAAGTGTGGCGAATTTAGGAGTAAAGCCTTTTGGTCTAAGATTGTGTGAAATATTGGTGGTAAAGAACGTACCAAACGAACTATGTTATTCGTCTACAGAATTTACTAACAAAAGGAGATATAAAATGAGTTAAAGAAATACTTGGATTTCCAGCATTTTTGTTTTAATTAAGCTGCCAATTAAGATGGTAGAATGCCAAGAAAATAAGGAAAAATAGGTGAAGGTGATTGAGGTCGAACCGAGACCTCACCCTTTTAAACTCCCAGAATTTAAGAGAAAATTCGTTGTGGTGATGGATTCGAACTGCCTGGCTGGGAACTATGTTGAAGAAAAGAAATTAAGAAATGAGAGGGGTGGGATTCAACCCACACCCTCTCGGTTTAGAAACAAGCAAGGAAAAATGAAGAAAAAGTTTTGAGAGGCGTGGGATTCGAAACCTCACGACGCTCTATATGCGGATGAGGCGAGATAATATTAAATAAAATGAGCTCTGGGGGATTCGACCACAACCTCACAGTCAAGCTCAAATAGTCAACTTTAAAAAGAGAATAAAATAAACGAGGTTGTGGGGGTTCAACAGCCACACTCTCGGCCTAGCGAATGAGAGGGAAGGGAAATAAAAAAAATAATTTAATGTGGCTGAGGGACTCGACCCTCAGGTCCAAAGGCCTCATATGAGTCGAGACAAATAAAGCAATACGAAAATGGGTTGTGGGGGCTTGAACACCACAACCCATCGGCCCATAGCAAGGGAAATTAAAATAAAAAGAGCCTTCAAGTGAATTTTTGATTTGACTTCGGAATTAAAATGTGTAAGTATTAGAATAAGAATCGATTAAAAGTTAATGATAACACAATTGATTCAAGATTGGGATTGCTTGCCCAAACGTTCCGTATTATACATAAATCAATCGTCGAACAAAACGTACAAGAATAATGCCACCTATTAGATCTAATTCAAGATCTTGCAATAACTACAAGATACATAGTCTTGTACTACATATCTTAGGTAAGAATTAACTTTAAAGAACTTATGAATGAAGCCTCATGGCTTGTTGTATAGACTCATAAGTCTAACATAGCGTCAAAGTAGAGTGAAACCTAAGAATATAGAAATGAAATGATTGAACCCTAGGAAGTGGTTAAGTATGAGTGTAAAAATACAACTAAATGGCCAAGTGCATGTGGATATGACTGAGATGAACAAATGAATGAGAAATGAAACATTACATAGATAAGGGTGAGTAACTATGAGAAGCAAAGGTGCTAATGATAATTAATGAGTGACAACATGATATGAGGCAAATGAAATGATGCGAGAGTAATCTCAAATGAGCCTAAGTAAGTTTACAAACACGTCTACCTATGAGGGTGTAGATAATGAAGATTACAGTCCTCTATGAACACTCTAATGAGAGTATTGAACTTACACACTCAATACAATGTGAAGATGAAATATCTAATGAGTATGATGTCTCATGACTAGAAGCTAGCTTCCATGACGTATGAGATGAATGAAATGGAACTTATACTGAGCACCGATAGACAGTTGATGTGAGCGGTGATGTCCTTCTTTCGGGAAGCGAGGTTTCACATATACTTCATGAGAATGAACTGTCCGGCTGACCGGGTTGGGTCTCCTATATCTCCTAGTCTTCAACCTATAACTGCAATATAGGGATCTGGCGGGTTAAAAATCCCATGTACAGCTAGCATGTTAATTGGATCACTTTGGGCGGTGAATTCCACCTCTTTGGTGTGGGGGAGACACTGGGATTTCAATGAATGCTGCACATGATCTATGTCGGTTATAAAGTTAAGTCCCAATGATTGAATGGACATCTCCTCAATGATGCACATAATGAAAATGTGATACAAAGTAGTATAGGATAGGATACACAAAGGTGAGTTACGATTCAGTCTATGCTATATAGCTTCACGCAGCACACACACACTATGAAGTCTAACACATCTACGAATATAACCGGTTTTTGGGGTTAAACCTGATTAATTAGACGAAATGAAATGATACGTAATGAATCAATCTGTTTTGCTAAGTAGCTCCCGTAAGGTCCCAATGTGAAGCCTTCATATTCTGGGATTCTTAATGTCAAGTCCATGATTCCAAGTCTCATTAGCATATGAATGAATGATAGAAGAATGTGTATGTGCGTGATGTAAATATGTACTGTTTGAGTGTCTGCTGGCTGTGCAAATGTGAAAGTATCGTATGGGTATGTTTATTCTCATGCCTAACATTCTTTCCAAATTTTGCAAGTCATATTTCCTAATCCCAATCATCCGGCAAAGCTAGATTTACTGTCTGCCAGTAATCACATTTAGGAAACTTCCTCAATCTCAAGCGTTTATCAGGTCCATCTAACTTCGTCTCTCAAACACTTCTGTTTCTAGAAAAGAGCTTTATCTTCTCACTGCACTACCTCATTGGTGTGTGCTTGCATTCTACGCCATGACTGAGTACAAGATCGTGTACACTTACCCGCTATCAATCAGACCTCCTACATTTAGTGAAGCACAGGTGGACGGTGCGGATCATCGCCTGCAGATCATCAGTAGTTACCATTAGTATATCGAGACTCTTTTTGGGTAGTGTTCCTCCATGCGCTAGTGCGACGGCCACTTGGTATTTTATATTCTAGGTTACATTTTAGATTTGAGCTAGTGAGGCATGTTCGATCTAGCTTTCTCCTATTTTATTCAGACTCTATGTATGGGTGCCATTTTGGCAATTATACGATTATGTATTCAAACTATTCCTTTCATGTTGATTATCTCCTATATGTTTAGATGTTTATGTTAGAACGAATTTACGAGAATGTATTAGAAATGTGAGTAAGTAAATGTTATAGAAAGCAAAAATTTTCAAATTCGCTAAAAATTAACTTATGTAAAGAAGATGACAGCTAGCCAATCGACTGCGCACTGGAGAGTAGCGCTGTGTGCAATGCACCTTCTTTGTGACTACGAGGCAATCAAACGCCCGCTCTCGTGCTGGGTCGTGTATTATTTAAAACAGGGTTCTGAGCTGTGCGGTACTAACCCCTTATCTGTCAGTGAATATAATTAACACACTCCGTAAACGTCCGGCCACTAAAGATTTAAGAAGGTCGATCTGGAGAAGCGAACTCCTCTCATCTCCAAGTGTTGGTCCCGGTCATCGATGTTCCGTGAATGCTAATCTTGTCGTTATTCTATCTTATGATGATTTAGTAATTTAAAGATACTCAGTATTTCTTTTTTAATCAATTTGGATTCTATTTAGTAAGGCTATATGCATATTGACATTTGTTTGGCTAAGTCGAAGACGTCGTATTCTTAGATGTTTTTATGTGAACGGCTTTTTAGAACTTTCGTATGTTATTTTTCATGTGCTATATAGAAAGAGCTAAGTAATTCTATGTGAGAGTTCTAAGATACCTCACTTGATATGTAAAGAAAAATTAATTTTTCGCGATTTTTATGATATAGTGTTAGGACGAATGCCTAAGGTCTTTGTCTAAGTATCTAAGAGGACACGCTTGCGTCGCACTGGGGGTACTCTCCAGTTATCTAGACAAACTATATATCCAGATCATCAGGTCAAAATAACCTAGGGTCGTGTCTATACTAAAGACCCACTATATAGTGTCTTGTTCATGGATGTGAAGAGCACACAATTATGAATGAACGGGTATGTGTAATAAGGAAAATCTTCTCTTTTCTCTTATGTCGTGACTTATGACCGTTGTTATAATGTTCATTTTATCATCCTATATCCCTATTCTTGTGGTTTTAGCGATGACCACAGAAGGAAGCCTCTAGAAGAGTAGAAGAGGAGTTGCAATGAGGAGATACTCCAAAGCAAATCGAGTTCCTCCTCAAGACGCACAGATGTTGGTTGATGATAAAGTTCCGGTCAATTCCTCCAGCATCAGCGGATGTGAAGTGAACGCAGCCTTCATCTAAATGTAACCAAGCCATCACCACTCCCAAGTCAAAGCTATATACGGCACAAGCTAATCAAGAGGTTCCACTCCAAGAGAACCAACATTGCTATTACTATGGCTTACTCGTCTAAGAGATTTATGAGGATGATCCTCTCTATTTCTAGTATCTGATCAAAGATTGATGAAGCCTCCCAAGACCGTTCTTGCATGTAGTCTATAAGATGTTTGTTCTATATGGGGTGATACTAACTGAAAGACGAGCTGCGCCTATCAACTCAATGCCTTGGCCTCAGACATGGTACAAACAATGAATATAGTCAGTTAGGAGTGGGTCCTCGTGACTTAGATATCTTTAAAAAAGCCTTTCTTGCTGATTTTCCCAATGGAGCAAAGGGAAGACCTAAGAGTAGTAGTAGCTTAAGATCAACCTACTCCTCAGGTATAGTGATAAGACATAGATAAAAGAAGTTCATTTACTCGTGTTGTAAAGTGATCTCACTCCTCTTGTGTCTCGAATGATAGGTATGAACACTGAGTCGTGTACTTAAACGGGTTTCTCGTCCGACACAACTTGACACAAGCAATAGCTCGTTCGTATCTTGATGAAACATGTCTTCATAGTGTGAATGGTTTCACGCACAACAATATGGAGAGTCATAATAAGGAAGACAGGAATAATAGAGAAGCTAAGAAGCAAGGTTTTTGAAAGTTTCTTTCTGATACTTAGCTTGATTCAAGACAAGCCTAGTTAAGAAGAGGTTTCAACTAAGTTCATCAAATTTCTCCAAAACTCGCAACGTAGGGGTGCTAACTCCTAGAATGGCTGAAAAGAGGTAATTGTGATCTACCAGAACAAACAACTTGTGGAAGTGTGAAAATTGGGAGCCTTTGTGGCAACTAATAGTTTTATGGTTGTGGAAAAGGTGGCCATATGGTGAAATATTGTCGTAATGTAAAGATCAAGAAGGAATAGCGAATAGAAGCTAAATCAAGCCTGGTGCTACTAGTCTGCGACAGCTCCAAAAGGAACAATTTCATGCACTAAAGCTACGGCGAACAAGCGAGCTCTCCCGTCGTTGGATTGTAATGTTACAAGTCTTTCTATTAATGTTTATGCTTGGTTGATACATGTGCTACCCTTATTTTGTTCTACACCTTTGTAGCTAGGAATTCGAATAACTTCTCGATGTTTTGATTACCCTTTTCGGTTGTACCCGCAATGGGTGACTCGTAATTGCAAAAAGAGCTATGGGAAACTGTCTTGTAATACTGCCACATAAAGTTACTCTTGTTTATTTGGTTAACTTGACATGTTTTGATTTTGATATCATATTGGGTTGGAATGGCTTCATGATTGTTTTGCTTCCATAGACTGTAGAACGAGGTAGTAGTTTCAATTTCCAAATGAACGCATTAGTAGTAAAAGGGAGGAATTCTACGCCAGTGGACAAGATCATTCTTGTTGAAGGCTTGTAAAATTGATAGCCAAGGTGTTGTCTATACTGTCGTGGTGAGGTTTAAAGTTCAAGAAGGTGAAACTCCTTCTATTGATTGTCCCCTTAGTAAGGAAGGTCGGAGATTTTTTTTATGACCTTGTGGAGTTCTACCGAACGGGAATTGACTTGGGCATGACTTAGTTACCGACTAACAATACATTCAATTCCTCATTCGGAGGATCGACGAATTGATAGAGTTGAAGCCCCAAATCAATATTTACCAGACAAAGTTTCTTCAATTAGTATTTCTCCATGTGTTAACTTCCATTCAGGATTTGGTCAGGAGAGAGGAGCAGCTGCTAGGGGTAATCAGGATCTACCCCAGGCTCCAGCTGAAGGTGGCCATACCAGTTAACCCAGCTGGGTTGACTGATGCTGAGGTGCGGGCATCTTTGGCCCAAATGGCACAGGCCATTACTATCAGGCCAGGCTATGACTACCCAGGTCAACGACCAGGATGTTCAGAGGGAGAACCCACCGGTCCGTAGCATGGCTGACAGACTGAGGGATTTCACGAGGATGAATCCTCCCATTTTCACAGGGTTAAGACATCGGAGGATCCTCAAGAGTTTTGTAGATGAGGTGCATAAGATCCTGGTGAATATGGGCCACTGACATTGAGAAGGCTGAGCTTCCTATCAGCTCAAGGATGTTGCACAGACTTGGTGCAAGATGTGGCAAGATAGCCGTGTCTTAGGTGGAGTACCAGTCACATGGGAGCTGTTCAAAAGACATTTTGGAGAGATTCTTTCCCAGGGAGATGAGGAGGCCAAGGTTGAGGAATTCATCAACCTCAAACAAGGCTCCTGACAGTCAGGGAGTTATTCCCTGAAGTTTGTTAAGCTGTCAAGGTATGTTGTTTTTCCTAAGTATTTAATAGCAAGAATAAGAATAATACTGAACCTTGTTGAAATCTCCCAGGTATGCTACTTCCCTGGTTTCTAACAGCAGGGATGAGATGAGCAGGTTCCTCACAGGAATCAATGGACCTGGAGGAGGAGTGTCGATCTGCTATGCTCCATGACGGATCTTTCCAGGTTGATGGTGCATGTCCAGCAGGTAGAGGACAGCCGCAAAAAAGAGGTGTTCGTGATGCTAGGAGGCCCAGGCCTCAAGACCAGGCAGGACCAGTCATGGAGGCCACAGGAATAACTTTGGCGTCCGTGAGCAGCCAAGGTTCAAAAAGGGGCAACAGAGTTCTGGGAATTCTAATCCTCAGAGGAGTGCTACACAGACCTGAGCCCAAGAAGGGAAATGGAGGTGAGATGCAGCGTACTAAGAAGAATTGTGCTAAGTGTGGCCGAGCTCACAGTGGAGAGTGCAGACAGGGCACTAATGCCTGCTTCGGTTGTGGTAAGAGTGGACACATGGTCAGAGACTGTCCACAGAACAGAGGTCAGGCTGGAGGTAATACTCAGCCTAGGCCTAATCCACAGGGTGCATCAGCAGCCGAGCCTCCTAAGAGGAACAGGTTCTATGCCCTGAAGGGCAGAGAGGAGCAGGAGAAGTCCGCTGATGTGGTCACAGGTATGCTGCAAGTATTCTCAACTTCTGTTTATGCTTTACTTGATCCAGGGTCTACACTTTCCTTTGTAACTCCTCTGCTTGCTCTTACTTTTGAGGTTTTGCCTGAAGTTCTACATGATCCTATAGTGGTTAGTACACCTTTAGGAGAGAATGTAAGAACTGATAGAGTGTACAAAGATTGCCCAATAGTTGTGAGTGGTAAAACTATGTGTGCAAACCTGATTGAGTTACCCATGCATGATTTTGATGTTATTCTTGGCATGGATTGGCTTCACAGTTGTTATGCTTGCTTAGACTGTCGTAGTAGAGTGGTGAGATTTCGCTTTCCTAATGAAGAAGAGTTAGTCTGGGAGGGGTACAATTCGAGTCGTCCTAACCCCTTGATTTCTAACCTTAAGGCCAATAAAATGATGTCCAAGGGGTTATTGTGTCATCTTGTGAGTGTTAATGATTTGGATCATGACATTCCTTCCATAGACTCTGTACCTGTAGTGAATGAGTTCTTAGATGTGTTCCCTGATGATTTACCTGGAGTCCCTCCCCTTCGAGAGATTGACTTTGGTATCGATTTAGAACCCGATACTAAACCAATCTCAATTCCTCCTTACAGAATGGCTCCACCGGAACTCAAAGAGTTGAAGCTGCAGTTAAAAGATCTCACTGACAAGGGTTTCATTCAACCGAGCATATCCCCTTGGGGCGCTCCAGTGTTGTTTGTAAAGAAGAAGGATGGAACCCTTAGAATGTGTATCGATTATCGGCAGCTCAACAAAGTCACTATAAAGAATAAGTATCCACTCCCCAGAATAGATGATCTGTTTGATCAACTCCAAGGGTCTAGTTTCTTCTCTAAGATTGATCTTCGTTCAGGGTATCATCAGCTTAGGGTTAGGGATGGAGATATCCCAAAGACAGCCTTTCGTACCCGCTATGGTCACTATGAGTTTTTAGTCATGTCATTTGGTCTCACGAATGCACCTGCTGCATTTATGGACCTCATGAACAGGGTCTTCCGTGAATACCTTGACTCTTTCGTCATAGTATTCATTGATGACATTCTCATCTACTCTAAGACCAAGGAAGAGCATGAACAACATTTGAGACTAACCTTGCAGGTACTTAGACAGCATCAGTTGTATGCCAAATTCAGCAAATGTGAATTCTGGCTGAGATCAGTGACCTTCCTGGGTCATGTTGTGTCCGATCAGGGCGTGGAGGTGGATCCCAGGAAGACTGAGGCTGTGAAAACTGGCCAAAACCTCTTACTCCTACTGACATCCGTAGCTTTTTGGGATTGGCTGGTTACTATCGCAGGTTTGTGGAGGGCTTTTCTTCCATTGCTGCCCCATTGACAGCTTTGACTAAGAAGAAAGCCAAGTTCGAATGGACGGAGACTTGTGAGAAGAGTTTCCAGGAGCTCAAGGACAGACTCACTTCAGCCCCGGTGCTTACCTTGCCAAAGTGTGGTGAGAACTACACTGTTTATTGTGATGCATCTAGGGTTGGTTTGGGTTGTGTTCTTATGCAGGTTGGCAAGGTGATAGCCTATGCATCCAGACAACTCAAGGTTCATGAGAAGAATTATCCCACTCATGACCTGGAGTTGGCAGCTGTGGTATTTGCACTGAAGCTGTGGAGGCATTATCTGTATGGAGTGCATGTAGATGTGTTCACAGACCATAAAAGTCTCCAGTACGTGTTCACACAGAGGGAGTTGAATCTACGTCAGCGGAGATGGTTGGAGCTGCTGAAGGATTATGACATGAATGTGCACTATCATCCAGGTAAGGCTAATGTTGTAGCTGATGCTTTGAGCAGGATGAGCATGGGAAGTACAGCTCACATTGAGGATGAGAGGAGGGAGCTGGTAAAAGATGTACACAGACTGTCCAGACTGGGTGTGCGTTTGGTTGACTCCACTAGTGGGGATGTTTCAGTTCATCCTAGTTCTGAATCATCCTTGGTAGTTGAAGTCAAGCAGGGTCAGCATCTAGATCCCGTGTTGATGGAGTTGAAGGACTCAGTGCTGCTGAAGATGAATGAGTCTTTCGCTTTGGGAGGTGATGGCATACTTAGATATCAGGACAGGCTGTGTGTGCCAGATGTGGGTGATTTGCGGACCAGGATTGTTGCAGAGGCCCATGGTTCCAGATATTCTATACATCCAGGTTCCACCAAGATGTATCATGATCTCAAGCAGATTTATTGGTGGGATGGTATGATGAAGGACATTGCAGAATATGTGGCCAAGTGTCCTAATTGTCAGCAGGTTAAGGCAGAGAATCTTAAGCCTGGTGGTCTGACGCAGATTATTGAGGTTCCGACTTGGAAATGGGAGGCCATTAACATGGACTTCGTGGTTGGGCTTCCGAGGACTAGGAGGCAGCATGACTCTATATGGGTTATTGTGGACAGATTGACTAAGTCTGCCCACTTTATCCCTGTGAAGTCTACTTACAGAGCCGAGGATTATGCGAGGCTCTACATTGATGAGATTGTGAGATGGCATGGGATTCCCTTGTCTATTATTTCAGACAGAGGAGCTCAGTTTACTTCTCATTTCTGGAGATCTTTCCAGAAGAGCTTGGGCACGCAGGTGAAGCTTAGCACTGCCTTTCACCCTCAGACAGATGGGCAGGCAGAGCGCACCATTCAGACATTGGAGGATATGTTGAGGGCGTGTGTGATTGACTTTAGAGGTAACTGGGATGATCATCTGCCTTTGATAGAGTTCTCATATAATAATAGCTATCACTCCAGCATTGGGATGGCACCGTTTGAGGCATTGTATGGTAGGAGGTGTAGATCTCCAGTTGGGTGGTTCGAGGTTGGAGAGTCATCCATTTTGGGGCCGGAGATCATTCATGAGGCCTTAGAGAAGGTTAGAATGATTAGAGATAGGTTGACCACTGCGTATAGTCGGCAGAAGTCATATGCTGATAACAGGAAGCGACCCTTAGAGTTTGATTTTGGTGACCAGGTTTACTTAAAAATATCACCTATGAAAGGGGTGATGAGATTTGGTAGGAAGGGGAAGCTGAGTCCGAGATATGTTGGGCCATAAGAGATCCTACAGCGTGTGGGTGAGGTGGCCTATGAGTTGGCATTGCCCGCAGAGTTAGCTTCTGTCCATCCAGTCTTTCATGTATCCATGTTGAAGAAATGCCTAGGTGATCCAGCATCAATCTTACCTGTTGAAGGTTTGGGGGTTGATGAAGACTTGTCTTATGAGGAGGTACCGGTTGAAATCTTAGACAGACAGGTCAAGCGGCTGAGGAACAAGGAGATTGCCACAGTGAAAGTATTGTGGAGAAATCATCTTGTTGAGGGTGCTACGTGGGAAGCTGAGGCCGACATGAGAGCCCGCTACCCTCACCTGTTCAGCTCTTGAGGTTAGACTTTATACTCTTAAACCTATGCTTCCTTACCTCCCCGTACTTTGTTGCTATTGATTGATGTGCTTTTATTATGATTTGACTGGCAATACAACATGAAGTAGTAGTGTCATTCGGGGACGAATGTTCCTAAGGGGGGGATAATGTAACAACCCTAAAAATGAATAGGATCAAGACTTAGGTTTTTCAAGAATGCATGCGATTAGACCAAGGTCCACACGTATTGATGCGTGTAGAACCAGACCTAAGAACCCTTACTACGACCAAGCCAACTAACTTGGGGAGTTAATTGAGCTTGGAAAGGTTGGAACCAACCATGTGAGGCTCACGAAAACGAAGATTTGATCGAAAGAGTTTTTACCGGACTCAAAAGAAGAAATTTTAAGTTTTGAGGGTCCAAGGGTAAAATGGTCTTTTCCAGGCAAGGGTAATATTGTAATTACCCTGAGTAATTAATTAAGTTAAAAAAAATAATAAAATTCGGGTGGGGAAACCCGAAGTGACCCATTTTCGCAAAATGGGGTCACCCGGGTTCGAACCCCACTAGAAGCAACATTTAACTTGCTTTTATTTTAATGTGTTAATTTAGTTTTAATAAATAATTAATAATAGCTGATTTAGGAAAAAGAAATCAAATTTTTATTAATTTTTATTAATTAATAAGTTGACTAATTCATACCACAAAGTCCTACTTATACTAGACTTCTACCTCCCATTTCCCCCACTCTCTTTGCACGATTTCTCTCTCTCTTTCACTCTTTTCTTTCTTGGCTGAAAACGTGAGAAAACAATCAGCAAAAGGAAAATAAAGTAAAGGCAAAAGTTCATCAAGAACTTGAAAGATAGAAACACAAAGAGGAAGCAATCCGATAACGTTAAGCAGAACATACTACACTAGTCGGGTGAGGTGTGAGTGTGGGCGTTTGGACTGATTTGTGGAGGAGTTTCTTGGGCGGCATTCTGGACATTTAACAAGAAAACAAGGTATGGGTCTTCTTACTCTTGGTCCCTTTCCCAAGAGACCCTTAGGACTCAGATGATTCTATTTCGAAACTAGGATTGTCCCCCTTTTCATGCTCCCTGTCATTAGCTCCCAACGAATGTAGGTTGGTATGAATGCTGGTAGACTTAGGATTATGTGATATTTGTGATGAATGTTAATGTATTAGATGTACGTTAATTCATGAAAGGACAACTATGTGTGTGTTCGAATTAAGGAAAGAAGAATGTGTATGGCATGTTGAGTCTCGGCCTAGGGGCTTAATTTTGTTAATGTTTTGTTTGTTGTTTTATGTACACTAATTGAAGTAAAATGTGATGTTCATGTGACATGAAGTGTGGCTGAATTTAGGAGTAAGCCTTTTGGTTAAGAAGTTGTGAAATATTGTGGTAAAGAACGTACCAAACGAACTATGTATTGTCCTACGAATTTACTAACAAAAGGAGATAAAAATGAGTAAAGAAATTACTTGGAATTTCCAGCATTTTTGTTGATATAAGCTGCCAAATTAAGATGGTTAGAATGCCAAGAAAAATAAGGAAAATAGGTGAGGTCATTGAGGGTCGAACCCGAGACCTCACCCCTTTAAAATCCCCAAAGAATTTAAGAAGAAAATTCGTGTGGTGAGGGGGATTCGAACCTGCCTTGGCTGGGAAATATGTGTGAAGAAAAAGAAATTAAGAAATGAGAGGGGTGGGATTCGAACCCACACCCTCTCGGTTAGAAACCAAGGAAAGGAAAAATGAAGAAAAAGTTTTGAGAGGCGTGGGATTCGAACCCACGACCTCTATGCGGATGAGGGAGATAATATAAAAATAAAATGAGGCTGTGGGGATTCGACCCCACAACCTCACAGTCAACTCAAATAGTCAACTTCAAAAAAGAGAATAAAATAAAGAGGTTGTGGGGGTTCGAACCCACAACCTCTCGGCCTAAGCGAATGGAAGGGAAGGGAAATTAAAAAAAAAATTTAATGTGGCTGAGGGGACTCGACCTCGGGTCCCAAAGCCTCATATGAGTTGAGACAAATAAAAGCAATACGAAAATGGGGTTGTGGGGGCTTGAACCCACAACCCATCGGCCAATGCAAGAGAAATTAAAAATAGAAAAGTAAGCCTTCAAAGTGAATTTTGTGATTTGACTTGGAATTAAAATGTTATGAATATTAGAATAGAATCGATTAAAAGTGTAAATGATAACCAATTGATTCAAGACTTGGGATTCCTTGCCCAAACTTCCGTATTGATACATAAATCATACGTGAACAAAACGTACAAGAATAAATGCCACCTATTTAGATCTAATTCAAGATCTTGGCATAACTACAAGATACATAAGTCTTGTACTACATAATCTTAGGAATGTAAGAATTACTTAACGAACTATGAATGAAGCCTCATGGCTTGTGTGTATAGACTCATAAGTCTAACATACGTTCAAAAGTAAGTGAACCTAAGATATATGAAATGAAATGATGAACCCTAGAAGGGTTAAGTATGAGTGTAAATACACTAAATGGCCAAGTGCATTGGCATATGATGAGATGAACAATGAAATGATGAAATGAACATTACATAATAAGAGGTGAGTAACTATGAGAAGCAAAGGTGCTAATGATAATGAATGAGGTGACAACATGATATGAGGCAAATGTAAATGATGAGAGTAATCTCAAATGAGCCTAAGTAAATGTTACCAACACGTACTCACCTATGAGGGTGTAAGATAATGAAGATACAAGTCTCTATGAACACTCTAATGAGAGTATTGAACTTAACACACTCAATACAAATGATGAGATGAGAAATCATCTAATGAGCTATGATGTCCTCATACTAGAAGCTAGCTTCCATGACGTATGAGATGAATGAAATGGAACTTTATACTGAGCACCGATAGACTAGTTATGAGCGGTGATGCCTTCTTTCGGGAAGGGCGGAGGTTCACGTAACTCTCATGAGATGAGACTGTCCGGCTTGCCGGGTATGGGTCTCCTTATATCTCCTAGTCTTCGAACCTATACTGCCAATATAGGGATCTGGCGGGGTTAAAATCCCATGTACGCTAGCATGTTATTGGATCACTTTGGGCGGTGATTCCACCTCTTTCGGTGTGGGGGAGACACTGGATTTCATGATGCTCACATGATCTATGTCGGTTAAAGTTAAAGTTCCCAATGAATGAATGAGGCCATCCTCAAATGATGCACATAATGAAATGAATGATACCAAAGGTATTAGGATAGGATAATCAAAAGGTGAGTTAGATTCAAGTAATGATATTAGGTCATTCTTCGTCATTGCACAACGAACCTAATGAAAGTCTTAAACTACATCCTACGTATAACCGGTGGTTACACTGGATTATGAACGAAATGAAATGAAGTACGTAAGAATGAATGAAGCAGACTCTGTGTTTGCTAATGAAGACTCCCTAGTTGAGGTCCCATATGTTGAGCCTTAATTTCTGGGATGTCTTAATGTCAAGTCCATGATTCCAAGGTCTCATGGCATATGAATGGATGATATGAAAGAAGTTATGTGCTACATGTAAAATGTATTGTATGTGTAAATGTTATGTGCTGTGTGCAAATGTGAAAAGTATGATTATGTATGTTATTCTCATGGCATAACTTTCCTATTCCAAATTTGGAAAGCTCAGTGACTTTCCTAATCCAAATTTGGAAAGATCATTTACTTTCCTAATCCAAATTAGGAAACTTTCCTAATCTCAATTTGGCAAGTCCACTGACTTGACTTCCAAAAATCATGTTGTTAGGAAAGAGCTATTCTTTCTCATGCATGTCCTTGGTGTGTGCTTGCATTTACCCATACTTAGTACAAGTGTGTACTAACCCTATACAAACTCTACTATTTTAGGTGCAGGCACAGGTGGACAGTAGAGCTACAGGATCATCGCTGCAGTTATTCGGACGTCCAGCATTCATCCGGTTTTTGGTAGGTCCTCATGCTTTCGAGGATGCTACTGTTTTATATTCTAGCTTAATTTTAGAGTTGAGCTAGTGGAGCATGTTCCACTAGCGTTTCTTTCCTATTTTTATTCAGACTATGTATAGGTGCCATTTTGGCAATTATACGATTATGTTATTGAACTATTCCTTTCATTTGATTATCTCTTAATGTTTAGATGGTTGATGTTGAACGAATTACGAATGTATTAGAAATGTTTAGTAAGTAATGTTTAGAAACAAAAATTTTCAAATTTTTCGCTAAAATTAACCTATGTAAAGTAAGAATGACGTAAGTAGGCTTGTGTGTGACCTCTGAGAGGTCAACGACGCCGGTCTCGTCTGGGGTGTATATTCCAGTCCTGACAGTGGCGTACTAACCCCTTACTTTATATAATTACAAATGTAGGTTCCGGCCACTAAAGATTAAGAAGGTCGATTGGAGAAGCTTGGAACTCTTTCTCCAAGTGTTGGTAGGTCCTCATGTTCGTGGATGCTATCTTTTCGTTATTCTATCTTATGATGACTTTAGTAATTTTAAGAGATACTCATTATTTCTTTTATCATTTGGATTCTATTTTAGTAAGGCCTATATGGCATATTGACATTGTATTGGCTAAGTCGAAGACTCGTATTCTTAGATGGTTTTTATGTGAGACGGCTTTTAGACTTTCGTATGTATTTTTATCATGTTGCTATAAGAAGAGCCTAAGTAAGATTCTATGTGAGAGTTCTAAGTATACCTCACTTAGTATATGTAAAAAAAATTAATTTTTTCGCATTTTTAATTGATGATATATTAGGACGAATGCTAAGGTCTTGTCTAAGTACTCTAAGAGGACGACGATGCCGGTCGCGACTGGGGGTACTCTCCGTTTATGACAAACTTTATATCAGATCATCAGGTCAAATAACCTAGGGTCAGTGTCTAACTAAAACCACACTTATATAGTGTCTTGTTCATGGATGTGAAGAGCACCACAATTATGAATGAGAGGGTATGTGATGATAAGGAAAATTCTCTTTTCTTCTTATGTCGTGACTTTAGAGTTGTTACTATGTGTCTTTTATCATCTAATCCCTTTCTTGTGGTTTTAGGCGATGACCACAAGAAGGACAGCCTCTAGAAGAGTAGAAGAGGAGGTTGCTAATGAGGGAGATACTCCAAGGCAATCGAGTTCCTCCTCAAGAGCAAGATGTTGTGATTGATAAAGTTCCGGTCAATCCTCCAGCCATGACGGATGGTGAAGTGAAGGCAGCCCTTCTCTAAATGTACCAAGCCATCACCACTCAAGGTCAAGCTATTACGGCACAAGCTAATCAAGAGGTTCCACCTCAAGAGAACCAACATGCTATTACTATGGCTACTCGTCTAAGAGATTTATGAGGATGAATCCTCCTATGTTCTTTGGATCAAAGATTGATGAAGACCCCCAAGACTTCCTTGATGAGTTCTATAAGATTTTGTTTTATATGGGGGTGAGTACTACTGAAAAGGACGAGCTTGCCGCCTATCAACTCAATGCCTTGGCTCAGACATGGTACAAACAATGGAATGATAGTCAGGCTTTAGGAGGTGGTCCCGTGACTTAGGATATCTTTAAAAAAGGCCTTTCTTGACTGATTCTTCCCAATGGAGCAAAGGGAAGCTAAGGTAGAGTAGTTAATCAACCTTCGTCAAGGAGGTATCAGTGTTAAGGAATAATAAAGTTCATTATGTTGTCAAAATATCCTCCCTCTTTGGTTTCGAATGATAGGGATGAAATGAGTCGTTATGTAACGGGTTTGTCCGAACAACTTGAACAAGAATGTCGTGTATCTATGTTCATGAAAACATGGATCTTTCTAGGTTGATGGTTCACGCACAACAAGTATAGGAGAGTCATATAAGGAAGAGGAATAGAGAAGCTAAGAAGACAAGGTCTTTTGAAAGTGGTTCTTCTAATATTAGGCTTGATAGTCAAGACAAGCCTAGGTTAAGGAAGAGGTTTTCGAACCAAGTTCCATCAAATTTCTCCAAAACTCGCAACGATAGGGTGTCTAATCCTAAATCTGAAAAGAGGATAAATGTTGATCTACCAAGAGAAAGACCAACTTGTGGTAAGTGTGGTAAGAAAAATGTGGGTAAATGCCTTGTTGGAACTAATAGTTTTTATGGTTGTGGAAAAGGTGGCCATATGGTGAAATATTGTCGTAATGTAAAGAGTCAAGGAAAGGGGAATAGCCAAGCTAAATCAAGCGGTCCTAGATCCGAAGCTCCAAAAAGGAACAATTTTCATGCACTAAAGGCTACGGGTGAACAAGAGAGCTCTCCCGATGTTGTGATTGGTATGTTACAAGTCTTTTCTATTAATGTTTATGCTTGGTTGATACATGTGCTACCCTTTATTTTGTTACACCTTTGGTAGCTAGGAATTTTGATATACTTCTCGATGTTTTGATTGAACCCTTTTCGGTTTGTACCCCAATGGGTGACTCGGTAATTGCAAAAAGAGTCTATGGGAAATGTCTTGTAATACTGCCCAATAAAGTTACTCTTGTTTATTTGGTAGAACTTGACATGTTTGATTTTGATATCATATTGGTATGGAATGGCTTCATGCTTGTTTTGCTTCCATAGACTGTAAAACGAGGGTAGTGAAGTTTCAATTTCCAAATGAACCCATTAGATAGTAAAAGGGAGGAATTCTACGCCAGTGGACAAATCATTTCTTGCTTGAAGGCTTGTAAAATGATAGCCAAGGGTTGTCTATACTGTGTGGTGAGGTTTAAAATTCAGAAGGTGAAACTCCTTCTATTGAGTTAGTCCCCTTAGTAAGGGAATTTCTGGAGATTTTTTTATGACCTTCGTGGAGTTCCTACCGAACGGGAAATTGACTTGGGCATTGACTTATTACCGAATAACAATACCATTTCAATTCCTCCATATCGGATGGATCCGGACGAATTGATAGAGTTGAAGCCCCAAATCAAATATTTACCAGACAAAGTTTTCATTCAATCTAGTATTTCTCCATGTGTTACTCCATTCTTGAAGAAGGTGATAATGTGTATCTAAAAATTTCAAATATAAAAGGGGTTGTGAGATTTTACAAGAAAGGGAAATTTAATCCTCCTTATATGGGTCCTTATGAAATTTTGCAAAGGGTTGACAAGGTTGCATATGAGTTGAAGTTACCTAGTGAATTGGTCGAGGTTCATTCGGTATTCCATGTCTCAATGCTTAAGAAGTGTATCGGTGATCCTGAATCCATTCTTTCTATTGAAGGTCTAGGTGTGGATGAGAACCTCTCCTATGAAGAGGTTCCGGTGGAAATCCTTGATCGTCAAGTGAAGAGGTTGAGGAACAAAGAGGTGGCTTCCGTAAAATTCCTATGGAGGAACCACTTAGTTGAGGGATCAATCTAGGAGGCCGACGCCGACATGCAGTCCCGTTATCCTCATCTCTTTGCTCATTAAGGTTATTTTTTCACATTAGCAATGAAAATAATGAATAAAATGAATTTTGTTTGTTTTAAAGTATGTGCATGTTTTGTTAAAGTTAATCTTTGAACGTGCTAGTGTGTCCTTGTATGTTTCCCTTGTTTTTATGTGTTGTTTGAAGTCTAAAAACAGTAGAGGTGACCCTAGCATCTTAATAGACGTGTGTAGGGTCAAAAAGTTTACGACTCCCCGAGGACCACCCTAAGGGACCCCAAGGAGGACCAAAATGTTGGACAAGGAAGCTGCCCAAGGTAGCATGCTGCACCAAGATCTGAAGCCCCTCACGCGTCGCACGTATGGCACTCAGTCTGCCTCTGCGTCGCGCTTGACACAAGGCTCACTGCCTCAAAAATTTAGTAAGGCAAAATTAGGAGTTGCCTCCGCGACGCGCATCCACTTCCCAAATTCGGTTGCATCGTATTAAATTCAAGTTTGACATGTCTAAAAGTCCAAATAAGTACTTGTGTTTTGGTAACTTGGGAGTCGGTTATAAACTGTTTTTATGACCTCTATAACCCCTTTCCCAAGTCAAAATCCCATACCCAATGAGAAATAAAAAATCCCAACACCCTCTTCTCTTCCAAATTCTCTGAAAACCTCCATTGGAGGGAAAACTCAAGCTCAAGAAAGAAGATGAATCTTGAAGTACTTTGTTTTCCAAATATGTGGGCTTTTCTTCTATTATGGTATGGTAACCGTTGATTCTTAGTTAATATTTCATCTAAGTAGTTCTTTCAAAGGTTTTTCAATATGAATCTAAAGGCAAAAATCCTATCTTTCAATCTAGCCATGGGTTCATTGTCAAATCGATTTCAAAGTCATTCTAAGTATGGATTTATGTTTAATTATTGTTTTAAACATGATTTTCAATCCAATTTCATGAATATATCATGATCTCCTAAATCCTTCAGATTAACCTACAATGTCGGTCCTGTGATCTTGATTAGATGATGATATAATTATTATTTGATTATAGTGTATTGCTCAATGTGGGTCCTCGAAATTGATCAAGATGATCACAACTGGGAGAGTTGGTAAGTTAACCTATTTTACACTATTTAGCATAGTATGAATAATGAATTGTGTTAATTGGTATGGTCCACTTATGGTGGTGGTGTTTAGATTCTTGCATATCTTTGTGTTGCGATCATGTCCTTGAAGGCATTAGATGCAAGATGAACTGAAAAAGTGATTTTGTAACGAACTGCAAGTACACCCTTGGAGAAAGGAGCACTCATGAGTCGCTACACGGCATACTTGACCTCATGGAGGTCTTGCACAAGACTCTTAGCGATCATTTATTACATAAGTATGAAAAGTAGTGCGGAATTAAAACTTTTCACAATAATATAAATAAGAAACTCTTTTATAAAAGACTAAAGAACAAGTATCATAATCACAAGCCAACTTAAAGACACATCTTAAATATCTTAGGGTCATGGCCCTTTACATTAAAAGAAATATATAATAAGTCTTATAAATGTCTTAAAGAAGAAACTAACGAAACACAAACTATGTCCTTGAATATATGATGAGGATATACATATCTTGAGAGAGTCAATTTCACAAGTTTGCCCCTTAAACTTACACTTACCTCCAACCTATACTTATAGAGTATATAAAAGTATGGGGTTAGTACAAACATTGTACTAAGTGTGGCATTATGCAAAATATTTCAAAAGAGGACATTTTTGTTGAAATAATTCTTTCATGCTATTTTAGTAAAATCATCATGAATCAACTTTACAAAGCATCATATAAGTGAACATGCATCATATAAAGTAACACTTTCATAAATCGCAACATATAGTGACATTTACATTAAACAATTTATCACATATACCTCCCTATGCAAAGTTATCCTAAGACACACCTAAGTAAGACATGAAGAGGCCACCCATACAACCTCTTCAATACATACCTGAGTGATCCTTAAGGCTACCAATGGTAAGCAAGTCCATTCCAACTCAACAAGTCAACATTCATTTGCTAAAGACTCTTATAAGAAATTACATATACTTAGGAACATCACATAAAGCCATCCTCCAAGATAACTCCTAAGTTAAACTTAGTGAAATGTAAACGTAGCATCCCATACTACTACTACCACCTTAGTGCTCCTTGAGAATTCCCTTGGACTAGGAGCCTCACATTCATCATATACATTACTTTCATCATACAAGACAGAACATCAACATAACTTCTTTAACATTAGACGTAAAGTCACATTATTTTATTTACATCATATAATGACCCATTCATACATTTTCAAATAAGAACACACAAATACTCCCTCCAAATGTTTACTTGGGCAATGGATAGATAGCATCCCATACCACCACCTACCCTAAGTAGTACACCCTTAAGAAGACTTAGTTCATTTACATTCATTTGTGGGGGCTAGATTGAACCGACATACACGATAACAGCTAGATATTGAATCCCTGTACTAACCCCTACCGGATGAGGGATCCATACTTGCCTAAGGTAGGGTTGTCATATCCGGGAAGCACTCCCCAGACGTAACCGGCTTTGTCGTCCTCTTTGAGGACTAAGACTAGCCTCTTAGCATACATCATTTCATTCATATGTTAAAAATGTGGAAAATTTAAAACTTTTCATTACTTCTACAAGGATATTTACATAGACCTCTACAAACATAATATATTCATATCGAGTATACATAGACCCTTCGTATAAGAAGATTACATCGTCTTATACTTTTATTGCACATAAGTATATATAAGATATAACATAGTCTTAAAAGAGTGTCTCATCTCATTACCATCTAATAAGATTATATCAATTTGGGCCTAGCCCATACATCAATGTAATAGAGCCACATATAGGCTATACATACCGTACTCAAATGATAAGAGAAAGAACATAAGAGTCTTAAAACTAAAACAACTTCAGAAGCTTGATATTGGCATTGCCCTCGGAAAGTGAGGACGTACCAACTTGGATGATTGAAAAATTCCAAGTTTTCTTCAAAATCATCTCAAAAGCCTTCAACGACCGGAACCTAAAATTTTGGGTTAAAGGGAGACAATGGGGTTAGTAAACCACTTGTACTAAGTATGAGACCATATACACATACAAGAACAAATCATGCTAAAACGGGACATTTTATTAAAACATGCTAATTTACATTTAGAAAGCCTTATGCATATCAAAGAAAACCGTACCAATCAATAAAGCATATTCATTAATTCTAAAGCATGTTCAGCACAAGACCAACAATACTAAATCTAGTCAAGTCAACATGCATATCACATAATTGGACACATAGTCAAAGGAACTCTATCATCAAGTTATAATAGTAACAAGCATAGACAAAAGTTCATTTCAACATAAACAAAGCAACAATCACCCATGAACCCTCATTAAGTCAACAAGTGCAATGACCAAGCAAAGCCCCATAACCTTACTCAATCAAGTAATCCCAACAATAACAATGACTAATATCCAACTTCACATAGCATATCATTTAAAAATATATATCATCATACTTTAACAATAAAGAACAAGTACATGTTCATAGAAGAAACCAACATAACATAATGTCATTTACATGAGCTAATGTGGAATCCGGTTTCATGGAACCCTACACCGAAGGAAGGTGGAATACTTGTCAAGGTAGTACCAAAACATGAACATAGAACCTACGTGGATCCACTAGCTAGTATTCCTATGGGGACAACATTGTTCAAGAACTAAGAGATATAATTGGAACCTCTTTATACTAAATGCATTAATGTCTCCAACCCTCAAGAGTACACTAGGATCCTACATTCCCAATGTGGGAAGGGACACTCCTCGCTCTAGTTCACTCGGTACTAAGCCTTTGTTAACAATCATAGTTTAGTTTAGGTCATAGGGTCTATCCCTTGTATAATAATCATCATCATATCTCAATAAGAGTTGCATGAGTATAAATTCTTGCATTACAATTCATATAAGTGAGGTTAGCACATTTACATAGTCATTCATGAATAGACATATTTGTAGTAATCACCATCCTTATAACATTTACATCTTAGTCAACCTCACAACCATAGTCAAGAAATTTCAATTCAACGTCATACCAACCCTATCAGTCCTAATACAAGATACAAGATATAATTCAATGCAACATCATCATTTAATCTCAAGTAACCATAATTGAAGTAAATAATAGGGATCACAAGACTTACCAAGTCTCCTTCATAATTCATCATCAAGGTCTTACCATCGACCCTTAGCTCAATCTAATAGGGGAGTAATATCATCATACAACAATAACAAACGTGATAAAAAGGTCAATTGAATCACTACATCACAATTCATTACTAGTTCATAGCTTAAGATAAGAGACTTGGGTCTAATTCATAAGATGTTTCATACCCTAGATCAATTACTCAGGAACTAGCATGATAGGACTATAATTCATCTTAACCTATTCATAATTTATACAATAACATCAAAGAATAGTAACTCAACCAATAACTAAGATATATAATTGTTACCCTCTTTATGCTACATTCATTATAGTCTCCAATCTCAAGAGTACATTAGTTATCCTACCTTTCCTATGTGGTAAGGGACACTCCTCATTCTAGTTCACTCGGGTCTAAGCTAGAGTCCCTTTTGAAATGTCTTTAACCCTTTATAAACAATCATAACTTAGTTTAGGTCATAGGGTCTATCCCTTGTATAATCATCATCATCATAGCTCATAAGAATTCCATGAGTATAAATCCTTTAATTACAATTCATATAAGTGAAGTTAGCACATTTACATAGTCATTCATGATAAGGCACATTTGTAGTCATCACCAACCTTATAACATTAACATCTTAGTCAACCTCACAACCATAGTCCATACATTTCAATTCAACATCATACCAACCCTACCAATCCTAATACAAGATATACTTCAATACAAAATTATCACTTAATCTCAAGTAACCACAATTGAAGTAAAGAATAGGGATCACAAGACTTATCAAGTCTCCTTCGTATTTCATCATCATGGTCTACCATCAACCATTAACTCAACCCAATAGAGGAGTAATATCATCATACAACAATATCCAACATCATAACAAGGCAAATTGAATCACTACATCACAATTCATTACTAGTTCATAGCTTAAGATAAGAGACTTAGGTCAAATTAATAACATGTTTCATACCCTAGATCAATTACTCAAGAACTAGCATGATAGGCCTATAATTCATCTTAATCTATTCATAATTTATGCAATAACATCATAGAATAGTAATTAACCCAATAACAAAATCCATTGAACCAACATTACATAATTCATATCAAGATCACAACCTAGGGTTAAGGGGGATAGGTCATATTCTACCAACTAGACCAATCCATAAAAATATAACACAATTAAGTTAGAATACATGTTAATATACTCATAATATCCAAAATAAATCAAAAACAAAGTAATTCATGACATCAATTTCGTATTGGATGAAAACCTTCTTTAAAACTCAACTTTTGAAATCACTTTGATGGAACCATTTGAGGAAAGTGGTCTCAAAGGTGAAAGGAATACCATACCTTACTAATTAATGAATATTGATGAAGAAATTCAAACCTTTCCAACCCTTGAACCCACCCCTAGCTTCGTCTTCAATGGAGTTCTTCAACTAGATAGAGAAAGAAGAGAGAAGGAAGAGAGTTTTGGGTTTGTGAATTGTAAGAGCTTAGGATAGTCTAATTAGCTTAGGGGATTTATATAGGTTTTTAATTAACTTAATTAGACCTTCCCTAACCCCTAATTAAACTCCTAAATAAGCTAACTAATTAAATGACTTAATTAAAAATGTGCAGCAAAATCACAGACCCCACAGACGACACAACGATCGACGGATCGTGGGTCAACGACGGGTACTGTCCCTTCCGTTATGCACATCTGTCTCTAAGTTCACAGACTATGCTAAATGAACCTTCCAAGATTTT
Source organism: Solanum lycopersicoides (assembly GCA_022817965.1). Lineage (NCBI taxonomy): Eukaryota > Viridiplantae > Streptophyta > Magnoliopsida > Solanales > Solanaceae > Solanum > Solanum lycopersicoides. The sequence goes on along the minus strand of CM040627.1, from coordinate 30,577,555 downwards.
AACGAAGTGACCATCGATGGAGGCAATGGATGCCCCTTCGATTGGACCTCGATCCATTTGTGGCATCCGTAGGTGACACTGTCCATTGACAATTTTTGGTCACCTTTGCAAGGGTCCTTCTCAAGGGCCCTTGGTTTGTCCTTGGAAAGTCGTGCCCAGAAGTTTCGACTATGAACTAACTCTAATACTTGTTATACACCCTTCCACGAATTTTTAACATCTTCCGACTCCTAAAAGCTAGTCAAATAAGCTATGGGACGCTAGTACCTCATTGAACTAGTTTCCGGATGTCATAGACGTTCTTTGGAGTTATTGTTTCTAGCCTTGATTAATGAAATATATACATTAAAATAGACCTTAAAACAATGTCTAAACCTTTTGATGCCTATGTTAGGATATTGAAGACACCTTAGATTTTCGAAGTGTTACAAGGGTCATACTCTTTAGCCATTACATGGATTTTCCAATAGCTACACCTATGCGGGCGCATAGTAAAGAGATAAGGAGATTGATACTAAGTAACTCATTCTCTACTAATGAGGAGAACTCATCTCCATATGTAAATTGGATAAAACATATCGACTCACAAAATGAACCCACCCCTTCTTCAAATCCTCTTGATGGTAAGCATTACTACCTCACGAAGTCTTAAATATTCATTAACTATAGGTTAAGACATAGCTATTTAGTACCACATCTCAACTAAGAAAGGGTACTTATACCTAGAGGGTACTTTTGAACACCACATCTCAATTCAAGTAGATTATCCAACCTCCAATCTATCATTTATTCAATGGAAAGATCTTGGGAATAATGTGGTTGCTCCAAAAGACTTCATCTTAACTCACGAAGAGTGTACAACCCAAACCCCCCTTTTTCATTCATTGGAGTTATTAGGAATATTAGGGGTTGTACTAGACACTATATATCTACTCACAAATACTGTATACTCCCAACATCCCCCATTCATTTTTTAACTTCATTCATTCATTATTTGTGTGTGTGTGAGTATATGTACGAACACCTTTCACATAACTACAATCATTCATAACATTGACTTCTAAACATTCTCATACTACATTCCTTATAATTCACACAATATCATGCTTCACATTCACATCATACTTCATTTAGACATAGCATCTTCAAGACACACATTCTTCACTTCATAAGAAATCTCATGCATATACATCATTACATCACTTTACTTCACAGTCAATGCCTTCATAACAAAAATCACAATTCATATATATATATATATATATATATATATATATATATATATATATATATACATACATACTATATATATATATATATATATATTCATAAACATCAAGTAAACACCGCCACCATAAGTGGACCACATCACTCAAGATCAATTAAAAAAGAACTACACATTATAGATCAACTTACCCTTCATCAAAGCGTTGACCACATTTTCTCAATTCTCCAATAATTCATCATAATAAGGCATAAATGGCACTAGATAATCACAATACAATATAAGAAAAAACAATTCTAACACTGTCTAATCATATTCATCAAACCCAATTTACAAGTCAAAAGAGAATTTGCATGATCATCGGTCCATTAATTTTTTTATCAGAAAACCATCAGTTTGCATTTAAAACATCATAATTCATCCATTAAAAACTTTTAATGCAAGAACCAATGCTTAGAATTCAAAATAGAAGAATGTAGGATTTGAAACCCTTATTGAAAAGCCTTTGGATTGGCTCATAATCAAGGATGAATTACCATACCTTATTTGATAGAAATCCCAAGAAATTAGGGTTGAAACTTGAAGATATTGACCTTCTTCCATGGAGCTTCAAAGTTCATCAATGGAGGTTTTTGGAGAAAGAGTTTTGGAGATGTTTTATTTTGAACTTGAGGGTTTTGTTTTGATGGGTGAATTGGAGTTTAAAGTAACTAAATAACGGTCCATAAATAATCCGCAAAGTACCCAAAAGACCCTACACTAATTGGACCCTTTAACCAAGTCGAAGTTGACTTAAAAACGATGCGGCCAAATCAGGGACATGGCTGCGCGTCGTGGGGACACCTCCATATCTTGGTTCATGAATTAATTCGAGACAGAATGGTTCGTGAAAAGCCCATATTGCAAGGATAGATATGTTCCTTTTAAATGGCAGTTGCGCGACGCATAGGCATTACCACAAACAGGCTGTTTTAGCAGCCTTCTTGCCAGACATTGGGTCCTCCTCAAGGACCACTTGGTTTGTTCTTGGGGAGTCGTCCTTTGTTGTTCTGACCCTAGGCATGTACCTCTAGGTTCTAGGGTAGTCCCCATTGATTTTAAACTCCAAACAACACGTAAATATATGCACAACAAAGAAGGACACACTAGCACAAACACAAGGCTAGTTTCTGAGTATCTTGGTCGTTCTTTGATATTCGAATTTAAGCTCTTCAAACTGACTTCTAAAGATATTATTCATTATTTTAACTGCTTATTAACTCATAAAACTCATTATATGATCTAACTTGTCCTGTTTAATTTTGAGGTTGTTACAACAGAAGAATCAAAGTTCCTACAGATGCAACGAAGAATATGGAAGTAACTCCCTCACCATCCAGAGATATCCAGAAGATATAAGTTGAATATCTAAAAGACCAAGTAGAGAAGAAGAAAAAGGGAACCCAAGAAGGTATCTCCACACTTACAAAAGCATCAGAACACAATAAAATTTTTAGGCCTCCAAGAATAATTAGCTCCATTGTTTCTTTCGCTAACTCATCAGGTATTCCCGCTGATGTGCAATGCCCGGATCTATTTCTTCGATTACTATTACTTCATTGATCCAACTGGGACAACTGGAAAAATTAGATGAATCCCAGGCTCAAAAGATGGAGACCTCCTTTCTAGAAATGATTCAAAATCAGAGTGGATAATTTTGGGGCACCATTGAATGCAACCACCAAAAATCTAGAAGGAAGGATAAAAAATTGTGAACAAGACCAAGGAGCCACGGAAGAGGTTGCAGTACCACGGGCATAAAGTGCAAAACTTAAAAATGAAGTGGACTACTTAAAGTCCATTAATATATCCGCAATTTTAGGAACTATGGATATTATGGATGCACCGGAGATGACTCAAACTGTTTCTCGAATTTCAGAGAACCAGATAGATGATCCTAACCTAGAATAAGAAACTGAGAGAGATGCATAAAAATATGAGGAAGAGACTAATGCAATCATAATGAATATAGCCCTTCAAGCCTCGCTTGCAAGCGCACTCCCTGCTGGATTTGATGGAGCTGGATCTTCTTGTGGAAAGTTGGGTTCCAAGGATTAGACATAATTCTACTATATCAAACCCTCTATCTTACATTTTCTGAATTTTGTTTTGGGGTATTTTATTTGCACTTGAGGACAAATGCTTTTATTTGTGGTGGGGTGAGGCCCACCTTTTTTTGTTGTGCTGAATAATTGTTTGTTTTGATATATTTGGTTTGTCTGTTTTAAATTGTGCTTTTAGATCTGCTTTTTGTGAATTGTTTGAGCTTATCGCTCTTTTTGGGGTCCTTATTTCATAATAATTTTGACCCTTCCGAAAAAATTTCAATGTTGAAAATTTCTCCACTACTTGTGTTAAAGGTTGTTGTTGTCGTACAAATTTAAATCTCGGTTTTGATCAATACCGATTACTTAAAAAGTTCTCACAATCGAACAAACATTAATGTGAGACTAAAACGAAAATGAATGAATTTACATAAAAAAATGTGAACTCTTAGAATCTTCATGTGATTAGCCAATTATCGAATAGACTCTTTTGCAATGACCATTGCACACTAGAGAAAGTGTGTTGTCTTGTTTGACTTAAGTGACAATGCCTTGTGTGATGTGTATACTTTGAACCTTGCTTGAATAAACCTAGAATTGGCCCCGTTATTCAAATTTCATTAGAAAGGTGTCCTCTTGAGATCGATTCATTAAGCCAAATTCGACATATACGTATTTTGTAGCCTACCCGTGAGCTGGTGGAACTCTTTTGAACACCCTTTTAGCCTTACCTATTCTTTGGAAAAAAGCCTTGATAAAACCCAAACATTATGTTATCTATCACCTATAATGCTCTTGAGATGTGAAATAAGTGAATAGACAACATACTCCAAAAACCTATGTTGGGGGTATGGTAAGAAGGAAAGGAGAAGTCAAGAAGTGCGAGAAAATAATCCCGCAAACCCATGGTATCACAAAAAAATGGAAACCCTCAAAAAAAAAAACTTATCGAATAAAAGAACAAAAAGAAATTAGATTTCCAAGCAATGCATGGAGAAGAATAAAAAGATGACTTAAAGGCACTTGACTAATGATTGATCAAGGGGATGCTTTGAAAAAGTCACATACCATTGAGAAAAAAGCCACCGGGCCTAAATGACCATACATTTGCACTCAGCTCTCATTACAAGCCTTAGAAAAACCTTTTTGATCTGAAGTGACCGAACCAAAAGTAAATTGGAAATAAGGAAAAACCTATGGTTCAAAACGTGCATTGTTTTCTTCTTTGTGAGTGTGAGTGTTGCATCAGATTCCTGACCCTAAGTTGATAATTCTATGTGTGTGAAAATGGAATCATTCCTTGCGTAAATGTAACCCCCCTAAAATGAACTAGGTTGAAAAGGAGCCTATCTTGTGTTTCATGAGTTTATAAGGTCTTAAAATGATTAATTATAGTGTTAGAAGTCAGTGTGTTGAGTTTGGAAGTGAAACGTCCAAGACGTTCGAAAGTTAGCCTTGAGACGTGGTTGTGTGTTTTAGTGTCCCTTCACATGTTTTATGTGTTGTTTGGAGTCTAAACTCATAGTAACGGTCCCCAACATCTAAATGAAACTATTTAGGGTTAAAACGTCTAGTTACAACTCCCCAAGGACCGCCCTAGGGTCCTTCAGGAGGACACAACCTTGTGCCAACAAGCTGCCCAAGGCAGCAACCAAATCTACATGGGTAGAACAAGTCCGCGTCGCGAAATTGCTTTTGCAAGAACCATACTTTGGTACGCATCGCGGGCCACAACGCGGCCTCCACTATCTCAAAATTTATTTTAAAAAATCTTGTGGGAGAAGCTCCGCGTCGCGGACTTGTTTCACGGCGATATTTCTGCAAATTTAAGTGAAGTTGGCCTTGTCTAAAAAGGTCCAATTAATGTGGGGTTATTTTTGAGTTTTTGGTTAAAATCATCCCTCAACTATGACCTAAATCTAAAGTACATACTTGTATTATAAAAGTTAACAAAAAACATCCTTGCCCTATTCAAAAAATTGCAACATTCATCTTTTTGTCTATTTTTTTTAAGAAACTCAAGCCACCAACAAAATATGTGTCAAGTCGAATGAATATATGTACACACGATTAAGCTAGTCAAGTTGGGTGATTTTTTTAACTTTAGAAATTGAGGATTAAAATATTCAGACAAAATATATTCAAATTCTTAATATTCTGTGCAAAAAATTGTCCAAATAAAACTCCATTTTCAAAAATTTCAAATAAAGTAATTATTATTTAATTTTCACAACAAAACACCTACATAATTTCACTAAATTACAAGTATTTTTATATATTGTATAAAATGTGAATTGCATTGTCTATATAGTATATACGTACTATATATTTTGTTTATTAAAGAGAATCTCTAAATAGTTGCACATAATATTTTTAAAATTATTTCTTTTTCAAACCATTGGATCCTACTGTATAAATATTTCAAGAATTATGTATTGTTGCAAGTCAATTTACTTGATTATGCAAAAAAAAATGTATAAACTAATAACACACAAAATTTAAATTATGAGAATAAAATATTCATTTTTTATCCACATCCTTATTATTTTTAGGTAAAATTTATCTTCTAGATGTAGCTAGGACATGACCAAATTAAAAAAAAAAAAATTTATTTGTTCAATTAGTTTCTTAACAAAAATAGACTGAAGGATGATTCTTGTTGTTTTTTTGATAGTATAAGGATGTTTTTGGCTCACTTAGATAATATAAGGATGTACATTAGATTTGAGTCATGGTTGAGGGATGATTTTAGCCAAAAACTAAGTTATTTTTAGTACTTTGGGAGTCAGTTATAAAAGTTTTTTAAGTCTTATTTAACCCTTTTCCCAAGGTGAAACTCCAATACCTAATAAGAAATAAATAATCCAGAAGACTCTTCTCTACCAAATTCTCTCAAACCTCCATTCGAGGCCAAACTCAAGCTCAAGCTCGAAGGTGAATTTTCAAGTGTTTTCTTCTCCAAATTGCATGGGCCTTTCTTCAATTAAGTTATGGTTCTTCATCCTTTAATCCTCTTCCTTTGAAGGAGTCAATTTCAAATTGCATAAAATGATTTGAAACACTGATTTATGATATAATTGATGTTAATTGAATTTTTTTAGATCAAACTCTCTATGAACCCATGCAATACACTAAATCCTATTTTTTGCTCTAATGTGGATGATTTGATCATTGCCTAATTGTATTGAATTCTTGTGTAGATTGTTTGGGCTATTGAATTATGTATGAATTATGATAGAATTGTATATATGCTGCTTTAATTTGATGAAATTCATATTGTACATTATTGGATCATTGTTTTCGTTGAATTGTTGGTTTAGTATTGTGTGTATGGCTCTTGGTAAGAGCCTTTGTGATTTGAACTGATTGGAATGGCTAAGGATTGGTGGTGTTGATGATGGAATGGTAGTAAGATGACCATATCTCTCTATATTGTGTATTATAGTTATTGAAATGTGTTGATTAGTATGGTCCACTTATGGTGGCGGTATTTATGTGTTATAATTGTTATGATCATTGTCTTGTCGGCATTGTTGTTATTATGATTACGTGAACTGTGATGTTATCATGTTATAGCTTGGGTAGGAGACATTGTGAAGGATTATGTGGTATATGTGTATATGTTAGGTTAAAGTGTTATTCCTCCTAATTGGTTGTATTTTATCATGATAGACTAGGGTGATGTCTCTAGTTGTGTTGCTAGTATATCTTGCTAGGTTGACTTAGTTGTTCCTACATGATACTAGAATGTTATGTAATATGAAATATGGGATATGGTGATGATGTGTGTGTCTTGATTGGTACACTATGTTCGTCTACTTATACATGCTAAGTATGTGAATATGGACATCTTGACTTAGTAGGCTTAAGCACCTTTCTCCTATATGTGTATGAGTGAATGTTGAATTAAAGTCTAGGATTGGTAGACGTAAGATGGTACCCTTCTGAGTATGACTATTAAATGACCTTGAACAAGTAAAGAAGGTCAATAACTTGGAACCTTAAATATATAAAGAAGGTTATGATATCCTTGAAGTTGAAATTTGTAATGGTATCCTTCTAGTGTGAATGATGGAATTAGGGATAGGTTGGTCGGAATGGCATGAAACCATTTCTAAGAAAGTCATTGAGCTATCCTTTTAAGCATTGAGTGGAAGGCCTACCAGACCCATCTTTGGTAAAGGTTTTATGGTTAGGTAAGACTATGAAGTGTTGCCTCTCATATGGTGTATTGTATTGATCTTACTCTATGAGAACTAAGGTTAGCACCGTGCGAGTATACTTGGGGAGTGACTATACATAAGTTGAGACTAGATTACAAACAAACTCTTCATATTCCTTAACCATGTGCCTACATGGGATGTGTCCTAGTTCAACCCTTGGAAAGTAAAACACCCTCCATCCGAGAAGGGTAGACTCTAGATTCCATGCCTAGCTAGTATGGTCTAGGTCGGTTATTGTCTATTCTCGTCATGTTGGATGAATTCTACTGTTGGAGAAGCTCTAAAACGTTTAGGTAGTGGACTGGGACGCTATCTATACATGGCACGAGTAGGCTTTGAAGATGCTAGGATGTGGTATCCCTAGGTCTTCTCCAAGATCATTATGTGAAGTCCTCTAAATGCTTAATTGAATCCTAATTTAGTTAATGAATGATTATGACTTAAGCTAATGTAGGTTGTGTAAAAGGATCCCTATCTAAGGTAGCTTTGGGGATGTCTTAGGTAGGCTTGAAGAGGGTGTATGGGTGGTCTCTTCATGTCTCACTCAAGTGAGTCTTAGAGTAACCTTGAGTAGAGATTCTATGTGATCAAAAGGGAATAATATTATCTTAGATAGTCTTAAGGATTATTAGTGTGCTTGAAGAGGGTGTATGGTCGGTCTCTTCTTATCTTACTTAAGTAAGTCTTAGGATAACCTTTGGTAGGAGGGTTATATGCTTATATGTTTTGAAATGATGTTAATGCTATGTTGTGGATTACTTTGAAAATGTATTATATGTGAAGTTTGTGTTCAAAATATTTCTTATACTTGTTAAATGAAGTCTTCCAAAAAATAACTTGAAAAACATGTTTTACATAAATGTCTGTTTTAGCATGGTTTTATTGAATGTCACTATACTTAGTGCATTCAATGTACAAATTCTATATGTTGTTTGATCTCTATAAATGTAGGTGGGAACTGAGAGGAGTCTCTTGGAAGCTTGGGAATAGCATTCTCCTAAGCAAGTCTTGGTATGTCCTCACATGATTCGAGGACATGGGTAGGTTTAGATTTTCTTTTCTAAAGACGTTGAAATAGACTTTAGTTTTTCCATTTCATTGATGTATGGGTTCTGACCTGAGATTATTCATGTGCCTAAGATGTCTACAAGAACACTTAGCATTTCCTATTTTTTCTATAAAAGAGATTTGAACTTGTTGTGAAAGCTTTAATTCTGCGATTAATGTCTAGGTCGGTTAATGTCTATATGCGATTAAGTATGTCTAAGGGCTTGTATAAGACCTTCAAGAGGTTGAATATGTTATGCCACTACTTGAGGATGCAATTTCTTCTGGGGTATACTCCCGGGTCACGATAGTAAGGGCATGTAGATACTTTTGTTGTGCTTGAACTTGCATTAGTAGCGAGTATTGTGAGCTCGAGAATCTTTGGTAATGATGTATCACAACTTGAATCCTTGAGTATACAATTGATATATGCATGAGTAATTTGATCCTTGTTGCGTATAATCATGATTGAGTCATGTGTAGCACTATTTGAGACATCCAACTTGAATGACTGAACTTGAGTTTTACTTGAGGACAAGCAAAAGTTTAAGTTTGGGGTATTGATGAGTCCTCGAATTGGACTCATAATGGGCCTTATTTTAATGCACATAGTTTCCTCGATTGTGTATCTTATCACTATGTGTAAGTAAAACTCCTAAGCTTCAGGTATTTGAGGATTTGGTAGGAACTAGACACTTCGGCGCAAAACAGAAGCAAAACGGAGTAAAAGAGCTGAAGATGAAAAGGCGATGATAAAAGTGAGCCTTGAAGAAAGTGGATCAAAAGGCGATGATAAAGAGCAGTCGGTGCATCGCCGATCAATTCCGCGATGCAGTAGATTACTGCTCATCGATCCTGAAAACATAAGCAACGAAACCATCATGCAAGCGGCAACTAACTTTAGAAAGGGAGATTCACCGAATCACTCGGCGAATCACGACTTAGTGTGCTGAAAAGATTCGCCAGCACAACTCTGAAGTCTATAAATACAAAACTCTTTTATTATTTAGATATTGAAAATTAGGGAGTTAAACATTCTACACTTAATATTTTATTTTAGAAACTTTATTCTTAAGTTTTCTCTCAAGTTTGGAGAGGGTTTAGTGGAAGCTTGAAGAAAGAAGTTTTTCTCAAATTTTGGAAGTGGGTCTTTTCCATTTAACTTCCTTTGTTACTTTCAAGGTTTAATCTGTTATACCCACTTGATTTCTTTATCATTTTTGATATTTTTTATTATTGCTTGATGTGTGGATAAAACCCCATTCTTGGGGTGTGATTTAGGAATTATGGGTTTATTTATTTGTTGGGTCTTGCTTGTTTGTAGCTTAGATTGCATGTTATTGGTGATTTCACCTAGTGGTTGTGGTTTAATCTAATGGAATCGTAGTTGCAACTACAAAACCACACATGTGTTTTTGGCTTGCTTGAGAGAGAAGTCATGAAACTAAGCTCACTAGACTGATCTCCTAAGGAGTTGGTCGAATGAGGTGCGGACCGACAGAGTGAGCCCAAGTCCTATATCCAAGCACTCCCGTCGAAAGAGCGAGTATGGATAAGGCATAGGATGGATAGTTTAGAGAGGAACCCATTTGATATGGTGTAAGTTGCCTGAGAGGGAACTTGCTTTCACCTAAAGATTAGCCTAGTCACCGTTGTCTCGCAAAATTAGCTACCAAAAGCATGTACGCATAACTTTTATCTTCACATATAGAGATCACACCACAATAATCTTCCCCATACTTGATTTTCCCTTTATTTTATTGCATTTTAATACTGTTAACAAAACCCCTTTTTGATATTTTACACATCGGTTTCACAAATTAAATTTGTTTTGTCTTAAGACTCAAAAATGTCTTAAACTATCACTATTTAGAACGACAGTAAAAGTAGCTACTACTTTCACTACCACTCCTTTGAAACACGACCCCAACACTTAGTTGGGTTACTAAACTAACTTCTTCTTAGACACTCGGACTGTAGGCTAGTGTCACTGATCACGAATTAATATAAAAAGCAAATGAAGATTCAGTTTCGTGCATAATGAGCATGTAGATGTAGTTCCTACTTTCTTGTGTGCATTAAGCATAATGATATGGAGTAGTTGTTTCCTCCTAGTTTTGTGCTTTATATATATGATGTTGCATGGATGATGGTCTGCTAGTCTTGAGTTGTTATTTCCCTAAATATGTTTTTAGTGTCGTTCGAGGACGAATGTTCCTAAGGGGGAGATAATGTAACAACCGTAAAACTAGTAAGTGAAACTAGAGCCTAACAAGTTTTCTTTTGAGTTTTATCATCGGTTTTGAGTTTTTAATTGATATCCCAAGCTTAGGTTGAGGGGTTTAGGGGTTGAACGTGAAGGTAAAACTTTCCACGTTCCAACTAAGGGGTCATTGAGGAGGATCCTAAAGCCTAAGCTCCATGAATCCAAGAAAATCAAAAGCTTCCAAAAACCTAGTGACTCTTGGATGGGTACGCCCATAGGTCCATCCACGCCTCTTGGATGGCCTCCGTGGGTCAAGGACCCAAATTTTAATTAAAGACCCAAACCACGGACAATAGGACGGGGCGTCACCCCACCTACGGTTTGTAGGTCATGGGTCATAGGTCCCCATTGCAACCTGTCAAGGGGATCAGCCAAGGTGAGGGTCTTTTGGTAAATTCATTTTAAGTTAAGTTATGTTGCGGGATGTTTTATATTTGTTATTTAATGTTTAGAAAATGGCCTAAAATACCCTTCTACTACATGAATTGGTACAGAATTACCCTTTTTCTATCTTTCGGACCCAAAATGTCCTTCATGTCAACCTTTTGGCTATATTTTGCCCTCATCTTTAACCATCTAAATGATAACCTTAATTAGAAAATTCATTTTTAACGTGTATCTATCCTATAAGGTATCCTAATAATTAATTAATCTAATTAAAAATTTAAATACCCACCAAAAAAAGCCCCACCCATTAAAATAACCCTAATCATACTATTTTCCTTGTGTTGCCATCGACAAGCGCTTGAATAACTTTTTTGCAGTGTAATTCAGAACTCTCCATTACTTATGCCTTCTAATGCGGACATGCTAACATGCTAAAAATTCTTTAGCTCTGATTTAACCAGACATTGCAAGCAATAGAAAACTACAATTTTTAAAATGGATAGGCTATTTTTTTGTTTTTGATTTTTGTGGCTGCTGCTCTTTTTTGCAGTTAAGTTGTGAAAATTGTTGGGGATGTTAAGGTTTTGAATGCACTAGATTTTTCAAAAACACAATGATATCATTGATGACTTTTCAAGTAACCATAGGATCTGAAATTGTTTCTTATGAATGTATATAATCAAGAACCATAGTTTGTATATGCATCCCAAATTAGTAGTTCATAGAAACTCTAACTTCAACAATGGTAGAATTTCTTCTTAGAATGATTACCTTTTCCTAGCTTCTCATTTCTTGTGGAAATTATGTCGAATTTGTGATAAACTTTAAGATAGGATAGGAAAGGTTTGTAAGATAGTGTGAAATGAAACAAGTTTGAGTTTCAGTTAGCATAGGTTGAGGAAGAATATACAAGATTTTGATTTATACCATATGATATTTTTAGATTAAAAGGTTTGGGGATGACAGATGGGTTAACAGATTTGTGTTACTTTAATAGGTGGGGCTACTTTTGTGGGTATATGTTTTTTTAATTAGTCAAACTAATTATTAGATAGAGACACATCATAAATGAATTTTATAGTTAAGGTTACTACTTAGGTTGTTAAAGATGAGGGAAAAATACAGTAGAACGGTTTACATGAAGGGCATTTTAGGCCCGAAAGATAGGAGAAGGGTAATTTCGTACCAATTTAGATAGTTTAAAGGTGTTTTAGGCCCCTTTCCAATTAATATATTTTAAGAGTTTCTAAGTATTAAAACTTCATTTCAAATTCATTATCTCAAATCATCCAAAATTAGAACCCACCTCTCTTCTCAAAAGTTTTCTCTCTAGAAACCTCCATTGGAGGTGGAAGATTCAAGTTTTCAAGCTCAACACTTCACCATTTTCACTCAAGTTTTGTGGATTTATTCCCTAAAATTAGGAAGTCTTCATCCTTGTCTAAGTTTCATACAAGTAGCAAAATCAAAAGTGATTGCAAGTTTCAAGTTCTTCCAAAGACCAATTGTTTTCAATCTATGCATGGGTCCAATTCCAAAAAGTTTTAAAGGTTTTAATGTAATGAATTATTGGTTTAATGATGAATTGTGAAGGATTTCCCCATGAAACCATGTTATCCCCAATTTCAAAGATGAAAGAATGTGATTTGGGTTTGATTGATCATGAAGTATATTAAATTGTTTAGAATTATATTGATATAGTGTATTGAATCATGTCACTACTCATGCCTAATTGTAGCATTCGAGGGTTTAATTATGACTTGTGATCATGGCCTTGAAAGTGAAAGTATAAAGGGTTAGTATGATTATGATGTGAATTGTATGTGTGTAATTATATGAATGTATTATGAACATGTTTAGAATGGAATTGTGTTAGTATTGAAAGTTTATTCTAAATTTAACACTGATGAATGATGACCACTACAAGAAAAGGACTTATTTAAGACCAACATTCAATGATGAGTTAATAATATTGTCTCTAAAAGTACATGTATTTGGACAAGATTTTATTCTAGTTCTTAATTCCATATTTTATTGAGAGGGTACTAAATCTGGTCCCTACAAAAATTTATAACTGGTCCTAAATTAAAATTTGTGGGTATTAAAGCGGCAGAAACTGTGGGAAAATGTAATATTAAAATATTGGAAAATAAAAAGTGTTGTTTTGACGAAATCTTAGTGACCAAATTATACTAAAGTAATAAATTCTATAAAGAAAACGAAAAAAATCTCTCTGTATCGACCCATCATCCAAAACTACTAAACACATATTGCCCTAGCTTCTAGTATCGATCTGCAAAGCAATTTTCTAAAACTTTCAGTGTTTTCATTTGGGTCGCAAACAAAATATACCTTCTCTTCCCTAGCTGCTAGTGTCGATCTACATAATAACTTTGAGTACTCTAAGATGTTGATTTATGCTTTCTCAAACAAGAGAAAACACCAGTCATATTTCATCTAAGTTCTGCCCTAATCATTCTCTTCTATCTACTCGAATCTCAGGTATGACTTTCTTGCGCCAAATATTTTTTCTTTAGAGATTGTTGTTTGTTTTGTTTGAGTTACTCTTGTTCTTTTGCACAATCTGAACATTTTTCTTTATTTTGAACTTTGAAGTATATTCAAGTTTCTAGTGTATTAGGTGTCTAAAGAATCATAGTATAGTTTCATAACCATGTTGTATACATAGTGCATATCGATTTTTAGAAAACTAATTTTTTCTTGTGTATAATATTTTTTTTATCTTTTCAATGCTGAAATTTTGGGGCTGATTTTGGGACTGAAGTTGCAATACAGTGAATAAAGGTATTGCAATGCTAGAGAATACTTTTCATTGTTAGTAGCGCTTTTACTTACATATACATGCCAACTTTTCCTCTTTTCTAAATAATAGGAAGAATTTGCGACTGTCAAATCTAAATAAAAACTAACTAAAATTTTCTTAAACATAAATTATGAGTTCATCAAGAGTCCTTGTGGAACTATTGAATTTTGTAAAATTGTGAATCTCATATGGTAAATTACAATACACTAAAGTTTTAATAATTGTTAATTATGTGGCCTCATCGGCGTTACTTTATGTATTATGATGATCATGGTCTTGTCGTCAACTAATTGATATATAATGATGATTTGTATAGTTGAATTATGTGAAGTATGATCATATCTATCTAATTGTGATTAAGGTGATAGTATGTGCTCTATTATTTATGATGTTAGGTGATCATGTTAGACTATGACTATGTCCTTATATGTGTAGTCTTAGAGTTGATGCATGATAATTCCTACTTGTCTATATGAGTCTATTATGGATATATTGGTGATGTATAGTAGTGTATAGGATTACTAAAAGATTATAATGGTTATTCCTATGTGCTTCAAACAATGATATGATATATGTAATAAAGTAAAGTATGTTGTGTCTTGTCTTGGTAGACTTGTGTCCCTTATTTGATTCATGTACGTTATGAATATGAACATCTTGACTTAGTAGTTTTATGCACCTTTGTCTTGTATGTGTGTGGATAAATGTTGAATGAAAGTCTAGGATCGGTAGACCTAAGATGGTGCCCTTCTAAGCATGACTAATATGAGGAATCTTCTATATAGAGAGAAGGTTAAGAATGAGCTATCGTTATAGACCATTGAGTGGCATCCCTAGTGGACCCATCTTTTAAAGGTGCATTATGACTAGGTAATGACTAAGAGATGGTATCTTTTCATATGTCCCTTTATATTGAACTTACTCTATGAGAACAAAGGCTAGCACCGAGTGAATATATTATGGTTTGTATCTCTACCTAAGAAGGAGACTAGAGTACAATGTATCTCTACTTGAGAATGAGACTACAATGCATAAAATACCTTGATATTCCTTAACCATGTTCCTACATGGGATGTGTCCTAGTTCTACCCTTCGCAAGTAGAACACCCTCCATTGGAGTAGGTTTATGACTCCGGATTCCATGCCTAGCTAGTATGGTCTATGTTGGTTATTGCCTATTCTCATCATGTGGGATACATGCTAGTGTTGTATAAGTACTATGAAGTTTAGGTAGTGGAATGGGACGCTATCTAGACATTGCACGACTAGAATTTGAAGATGTTAATATGTGAGCCACTAGGTATTTCCAAGACCATTATGTGAAGTGTCTAATGAATGAAATGTCTTCTAATTGACTTAATGAACGATTATGACTTTAGCCAATGTATGTTGAATAGAATGTGCTCTATCTAGGGTAGCTTTGAGGTTTTCTTAGGTATGCTTGAAGAGGGTGTATGGGCGGTCTCTTCTTGTCCTACTTAGGTGAATCTTAGAGTAACCTTAGATGGGGAGTTAATGTAAGGAAAAAGGGGACAATCTTATCTTAGGTATTCTTAAGGATCATTTAGGTGTGCTTAGAGAGGGTGTATGGGCGGTCTATCTTCGTCTAACGTAAGTGAGTCTTAGGATAGCCTTTGGTGAGAGGGATGCAAGTTAAAAGAGGTTACTGCGAAGTTAAACTTAGTTCATTGTAAAGTGATATAGTTCACTATAACAGTATTAAATATTTTAAAAAATGCTTATGTGATATCTTATATGTTTCTAAGGTGTTAAATGTTGTTCTTATACTTATACTATGATGTTTTACTCAAAAAGAGCATGTTTTATACAAATGTCCGTTTATCATGATTTTATGCATTATGCCATACTTAGTACAACTGTTAGTACTAATTACATACACTTTGTCTATCTCTAAAGGTGTAGGTGGAATTTAAGAGGAGTCTCCAAGTTGAAGCTTGGATTAGTGTTCATTCCAGTAAAGAGTTGGTATGTCCTCACTAGATTCGAGGACAGCTTGATGTTTAGATTTCCTTATTGAAAGTATTGTAATAGACTTAGCTATTTTCTATATGTTGACGTATGGGCCGTGTCCCAATATATTCGTATGTCTAAGATGGCGACTGTGAGACTTAGACTTTCATTATGTTTTTCTATAAAATAAATATTTTGAAGTATTATTATTTTGTGTGAAAACTTTTAATTCCACACTACTTTTCATACATGTATGCGATGAATGGTACGAAAGGGCTTGTACAAGACCTCTAAGAGGTCGAGTACGCCGTGTTTCGGTTTGAGAATGCCCTAACTTCTAGGAGGTACTCTCGGGTCATGATAGCAGAATTAGATTCTATGAATACATTGCACAAGTATGACTTAGGGTTGCCCTAGATGATTGTTCTAAAGTGTTGAAAATGATATATCATGTTTCTTATGTATGTGTATTGTCTAAATGTGAAATGGATGAATGGTAAGTTCACTCTTGGTGGCCTTGATGTGGTACTTAGTGTTGATGGTGGTAGAGGACTTTATTCATACATTGCACAACGTATAGCTTGAGTGTTACTAGTAGTGAAAGCTTAATGCGAAGAAGTGGCTGATATGTTGATTATGTTCTAATGAGATTAAATTAATTGTATGTTGGTTATGTTCGTATATTATGCCTATTATACTTATGTACATGAAGTTTTCTCAAAGATGGAATATGCATGGTTTTCAACCAAAATGTCCTTTTTAAGCATGATTTTTGCATGGATATCATACTTATTACTTTATGTGTCAACCCATATTTGTTCATTTTTACCTAAGTGTAGGGTTTGGAAATTTGATGCTCTATACCTGGGAGATATTTGTCTAAGAAGCTTGTAGTGGAACACTTGGTGAGTCCTCATAGTTTTGAAATGAACCCACCTTGTTTCTTTTTGTCCTTTTTATTATGTTTAGAGCTTTTGTATGGGTCGCATCCTCATGTTTTAATTCGTATGATTCTATATGTTTTGAGGAAAAGTAAGAAACTCATCCGCATATTTTTATGAAAAATAATTTCGATTGTGAAAGAAAAGTTATATATTTATCTCTATTTTCCTTTGCTCTTATGTCCATCAATGTTGTGAGGCTTGTATGAGACTTTTTTGGAGTCTTGTATGACTTGTAACTTTCGGGGTGTAGACTCGGGTCGTGACATTTTTCAGTAATCTTAGTTCTAAAACATTTCTCTTGATCAAGCTAAGAACACAAAGATAGAATCGTATTTGCAACTACAATTCATAAATAAACCACAATTAATGATTACACCCACTTCAAGATAGCATTTAAACTAGAAATTAGCAATACCCATAAGGTAATTCAACCTATTGTCACATTATCAGACTCAAAGAATTGGGGTTTTAGCCAAACATCATAAAAGAGTAAAAGTCAGTTACCAAATCGATTAGCCATCAACTAGGTAATAGTAATTAAGACTTTACAATGCTCCAATTTGCACAAAGTTCGAAAACCACCTGCAAAATCTTCTTATTGAGTCTCAAACTCTGCAATTCAACTAAGAAACTAAAAAAAAAATTTAAATGGATTCTAAAATTTGATACTAAATCCACTATTTAAAAGCAATTTATAGTCACCAAAAATAAACTACGAAGTACCTATTGGCTAGGTAAGTCGGTCTTTGAACCGCACATTGGTCCCTTTCATTAACTTTTTGCTTTGGCACTCAACATACTTATGTTCTGTAACTTTTGGCAATCCATCTTTGCATCGCAAAACCGCGCTTCGTCGACTACTTTTTTTCGTCACAGCCTTAGTTTCTTCCTTCATGGCTTGGCATACTAGAAATTAAGGAGGTGAGTTTATCCACTCGGTGAAACGCCAAGTGCTCTTGGAGATCTTCAGGATCTCCCTTCTTCATTTATTCTGGTTGTTTTGTTCCTTTTTTCTTGTTAGTGTACATGCTTTGCTCCTAAATCCATATACCTGAAAATCAAGGTATTAACATTAGTTTATAGCATAAATTAGGCATTTAAGGACACTAAATTTATAAAAACAAAGCCCTAAATGAGTCCGAATCTCAGACTCATCAATAGTGTAGCACATGTTGAGGATGATAAGAAAGATTTTGTTCGTGCTGTTCATAGACAATCTCGACTAGGTAGTAGTTGTGTTGATTTAAGTGAGGGTGTAATCATTGTTCATAATGTTTTAGAATCATCAAATGTGTTAGATATGAATGCCAATAATGGTCTTGATCTGATTTTGGATGAGTTGAAGAAAGTAGTGCTTTAAAAGTCCGTTTAGGGTTTCTCCCAAGGAAGAGATAGTTTACTTCGATATACAGGTCTTTTGTGTGTTCCCAATGTTGATGACTTAAGAGAGATGATTTTATAAAAAAAACATAGTTCTTTGTGTTTGATTTACTAGGGAGACACCAAGATATACTGTGACTTATCGGAGGTACATTGGTGGATTGGGATAAAGAAGGATATTATGGAATTTCAGGCTAAGTTCTCCAATAGTCAACAAGTGAAAGTTATGCTTTAAAATCCGTGGGGCTTGTCCCAAGATATAAGTATTCCTACTTGGAAATGGGAAGATCTTAATATGTAATATATTGTTGGTTTATTCTGCACTTAAAGACAAGATAACTAAATTTGGGTTATAATAGATCGTATGACGAAGTCATGTCAATTCATTCTCGTCAAGGTTTATTATTTGGTGGATTATTGTGCTAAGTTTTATCTAACGGAGATGGTTTGGTTTCATGGAGATCCTCTATCCATTATCTTTGATCGTGCTACCCAATTTAGCTCTCAATTTTTAAAATATTTCTAAAAAGGGTTTGGCTCTCGTGTCTATCTTAGTAAAACCTTTCATCCTTAAACCAAAGGAAAAGCAAAGCATACTATTTAGAATTTGGAAGACATGTTGAGATCTTATGATTGATTAAAACGGTAGTTGGGATGATCAATTGACAGTTATTGAGTTTGCATAAAATAATAGTTATCATTCAAGTGTAGGTGTGACTTTGTTTGAGGATCTCTAAGGTAGGAGGTGTAGATATCCTATTGGATGGTTTGAAATTGATGAGTTTGCTTTGTTAAGTCCTAAATTTGTACATGAGGCTATGGAGAAATTTTGGCTTAATAGAGAAAGGTTTTAAATGGCTCAAAGTTTGCAAAAGTTATGTTGATATTAGAAGAAGATATCTTGAGTTTGATTTTTAATGATTGGGTTTGCTTGAAAATTTCACCTATGAAGGGAATAGAGATTATTGGAAAGAAGAAGAATCTCAGTACCTGATATGTAGGCCCAGATTTTATTTTGAGGCGTATTAGTAAAGTTGCATATGAGCTTGATCTACCTAACAATTTAGACTCGGTACATCCAGTATTCCATGAATCCTTGTTGAAAAGGTGTGTGTAACACTCTGGAAGTTCATAACTTAGTATAGAGCACCACATGAATAACTAACATATAAAACAATGTTTCTGAGCCTAAAATAATGTATTGATACTAAGTAGGAAGTGTAAGAGCCAAAACATCCAGAAACGACCATGAAGTCCGGTGACTAGTGAAATTGATGCTACTGTGCCGTTGCATATTTCAAGCGGTGTTAGGAGTCGGACTTTAGTCAAATTTTGTAAAAAGGTGTTAAACATGTATTAGACTGAGTTTAGGGTCGAAACATTTGAGTAAGACTCCCCAAAGACCACCCTAAAGTTCCTTGGAGAGGACCCTAACATTTGACCCAAAATTGTCAAATTGACAGTGGCTAAACGACGGACCAAACGACGAGGTGTTGATAAGTCAACGGCCCGTCTATGGTTTTGTAAGTCAATATTTAGACAAATTCCAAAAAGGGGTCAAAACACCCTATTTGTCACCAACGACTGTTTGATAGTACGACATCGTCATCTGGTCGATGCCCCGTAGACGTGGGTTCGTCGATTGAGGGTCGACTAGACTACCTAATTTTTTAGTTAGTGATTTAGTTGGTAAATTTGTTAAGTCATTAATTTAGGGTTAAGAGATAGTTAATTAAGTTAGTTAAAGGACTATATATGTAACACTCCGGAAGCTCCATTACTTAGCATAGAGCTTTGCCTACAAAATAATGTTTCCAGACCTATATTAATGTTTAAAACTCACTTAAAAAATGTTAGAGCAAAAATGACAAAGAAAGACCTTGACGTACGGAAAATAGCTAAATTGAACTAGTTGACGTCCCTATGTTTGGTGAAGGTTTGGGGATGTCAAATGAAGTCCAAAACTTGTAAAAAAAACTTTAAATAGGTTAAATACAGTACAAAGGGTCCAAACGTCCGTTAACCACTCCCCAAGGACCACCCGAAGGGTCCTTGAGGAGGACCCAAACATTGGCAAGCAAGCTGCCAAAGCAGCTGCGACAGCCAAGATGTGGAGTCCCCTTGCACGTCGTGCAGACAACACGGGATAGGAAAATTTGTCCTCTCAACACGGGGCCTCCACGAGGCTCACTGCCTCAACTAAAATTTTCAGAAAAAGAATTGGAATTGGCCCCGCGACACGCAGCCACTTCCCAGATTTATCCGCATTATTTTTAAGTCAATTTAACTTCACAAAAAGACCCATTTAAGTGAGTGGTATTTGGGGTATTTTAGGGGACGAGTTTATAATGGTTTTAGGTAGTTTTAAACTACTTACACACACTCCAAATCAGAATTAACGAATCCCTCTCATCTCTCTCTAAAATTATCTCTATTAACCAACCATTGAAGTACAAGAAAGTCTTGACGATGAAGACGAAGACATCAAGATTTTCATTAAAAATTCATCGAATAATCGTCAATAAGGTATGGGTTATTCACTTCTGTGATTACTTACCCCAACAGGTCCTTTCAAAGATGATTTCCAACAATTAGATTCCTAGTGTTTTTACTCTATATACCGGTTTTCTTCCAAACATGAAATTTATGACTAATGATTAAAAACTATGATTTTCTATGGTTAATTCAGTATGTATTTGTTGGGTAATTAATATGCAATGTTGGGTTTTTGTGTGAAGCAGGTTCCTTCTCTAAAAAATAGATTATATTATGTTAAATCGATCACTTAATGTTATGATAATGTTGGGATTGGAACTATAGCTTGAATGAACTCATATATTAACACTTTCCCTTAACCCTAACTATGTATTGGTCTTGTATATGATTATAGTGGTTGGGATTGGTTATGTTATTGATTGTTTCACTATATTATTGGATGATTCTGATGAATTGAGTGTAAGTTCTTGATGAAGATTCTTTGAACCAATAGATAAGCCTTATAAAATCATTACTGTTATATTATGTTGAAGTTGGCCTATAAATGATGTCGTTATGCAATTGAAGTACGTCAAATGATGCTATGCATATATGTTGGGTGATGGATATGTTAAATGTGGGTTCATGGTAAGGATTTGATAATGCAAGTTGTTGATGTCCTCTATTATGCCTTACACACTATGATTATGATATGTTAATCTCACAAATGAAGGTTTTTGATGAAAGGAAATTCTCATCTAAAGATAAAGAGCTTATGATCATGTTTATACGAGAAGTGAAATTTCCTATGTCCTATGATAAGTTTTATGATAAATGATGACTTAAAGGTTATTCAAAAACGGACTTTAGTTTAGCAACGATGAACTAGATATGAGGTGTCCCTTCCCTAGTTGGAAGGTAGGTTCACAATGAATCTCATGAGATAGAGGTTGTCATGTAATGTGGAACTATGATTCTCTAATATACATCCTAGTTCTTGAACTATGTTTTCTCCATAGGAATACTAGCTAGTGGATCCAGCTAGAATGTTATATTCATGTTTTTGTTATACCTTGTAAAGTAGACCACTTTCTTTAGGTGTGGGGTTTCATGACACCGGATTCCATGTTTAGCTCACATGGTCTAATGTCGGTTAAGGAGGTTGTTCCTCATATAAAAAGAAATACAAGTAAATGGATATTTACTAGGGTGACTTGAGAAGTCTACTTTGTATAGGTAGAGGTATGGGAATCTACAAAGACATGCAGAAGTTTACTCTAATGGAAGTCCTAGGAGATTGTTCTTATGTAATATGATAACATGAAATGTATAATGCCTATGATATATGATGTTGCTCTTATGTGATGTTAGTTATGTTGATGAACATGTGTTGGTCTATATTACTATATGTGGTGATGACTACTTATGATAGAAGTTATATGGGGTTATGGGGCTTCACAAGATCATTGCACTTGTAAGTTTGGGATGGGATTATTGGTAAGTGGTTTGTATGTTGTGTTTAAATGACCTAATGAACATGAAATGTTAATATGACTTTATGATGATATGTATTTGGTTATGATCATGCTTTATGTTGTTGTGATCCTTATCTTGTATATGCTCTCTTTTATGTGCATTAAAGGTTTTCAAATGACTTAGCATGCTTTCTAAAAAATGGTCCTTTTTCATGCATGTCCTTAAATGTTTATGTGCATATGCACATACTTAGTACATGTGGCGTACTAAACCTTTACTTTATATAATTACAAATGTAGGGTCCGGCCACTAAAGATTAAGAAGGTCGATTGGAGAAGCTTGAAACTCTTTCTCCAAGTGTTGGTAGGTCCTTATGTTCGTGGATGCTATCTTTTCGTTATTCTATCTTATGATGACTTTAGTAATTTTAAGAGATACTCATTATTTCCTTTTATCATTTGGATTCTATTTTAGTAAGGCCTATATGGCATATTGACATTGTATTGGCTAAGTCGAAGACTCGTATACTTAGATGGTTTTTATGTGAGACGGCTTTTAGACTTTCGTATGTATTTTTATCATGTTGCTATAACAAGAGCCTAAGTAAAATTCTATGTGAGAGTTCTAAGTATACCTCACTTAGTATATGTAAAAAAAATTAATTTTTTCGCATTTTTAATTGATGATAAGTTAGGACGAATGCTAAGGGCTTGTCTGAGTACTCTAAGAGGACGACGATGCCGGTCGCGACTGGGGGTGCTCTCCGTTTATGACAAACTTTGTATCAGATCATCAGGTCAAATAACCTAGGGTCAGTGTCTAACTAAAACCACATTTATATAGTGTCTTGTTCATGGATGTGAAGAGCACCACAATTATGAATGAGAGGGTATGTGATGATAAGGAAAATTCTCTTTTCTTCTTATGTCGTGACTTTAGAGTTGTTACTGTAACAACCCTAAAAATGAATAGGATCAAGACTTAGGTTTTTCAAGAATGCATGCGATTAGACCAAGGTCCACACGTATTGATACGCGTAGAACCAGACCTCAGAACCCTTACTACGACCAAGCCAACTAACTTGGGGAGTTAATTGAGCTTGGAAAGGTTGGAACCAACCATGTGAGGCTCACGAAAACGAAGATTTAATCGAAAGAGTTTTTACCGGACTCAAAAGAAGAAATTTTAAGTTTTGAGGGTCCATGGGTAAAATGGTCTTTTCCAGGCCAAGGGTAATATTGTAATTACCCTGAGTAATTAATTATTTAATTAATTAAGTTAAAAAAATAAAGAAATTCGGGTGGGGCAACCCGAAGTGACCCATTTTCGCAAAATGGGGTCACCCGGTTTCGAACCCCACTAAGAGCAAGATTGAACTTGCTTTTATTTTAATGTATTAATTTAGTTTTAATAAATAATTAGTAATATCTGATTTAGGAAAAAGAAATCAGATTTTTATTAATTTTTATTAATTAATAAATTGACTAATTCAAACCCACAAAGTCCTACTTCTACTAGAATTCTATCTCCCTTTTCCCCACTCTCTTTGCACGATTTCTTTCTCTCTTTCACTCTCTTTTCTTGGCTGAAAACGTGAGAAAACAATCAGCAAAAGCAAAATAAAGAAAGTCAAAAGTTCATCAAGAACTTGAAAGATAGAAACTCAAAGAGAAAACAATCCGGTAACGTTAAGCAGAACTACTACGCTAGTCGGGTGAGGTGTGACTTTGGGTGTGTGGACTGATTTGTGGAGGAGTTCTTGGGCAGCATTTTGAACATCTAACAAGAAAACAAAGGTATGGGTTTTCTTACTCTTGGTCCCTTTCCCAAGAGACCCCTAGGACTCAGTATATTCGGCTCAAAAACTAAGGTTGATTCCCCTGTTGCATGTCCCTGTCATTAGCTCCAACGAATGTAGGTTGGTATGAATGCTGGTAGACTTAGGATTATGTGATATTTGTGCTAAATATTAATGAATTGGATATACGTTAATTCATGATAAGACAACCATGTGTGTGTGTTCGAATTAAGAAAGAAACAAAATGTGGTTGGCATGTTTGAGTCTCGGCCTAGGGGCTGGATTTTGTTGATGTTTTGTTGGTTGTTTTATGTACACTAATTGATGTAGAATGTGATGTTCATGTGACATGAAGTGTGGCTGAATTGAGGCGTAAACATTTTGGTTAAGAGTTCGTGAAAAATTTTATTAACGGACGTACCAAACGTACAATGTATTGTCCTATGAATCTACTAACAAATGGAGAAAAAAATGAGTAAAGAAGATTACTTTGAATTTCCAGCATTTTGTTAATATGTCTCTGCCAAATTAAGATGTTTCAAATGCCAAGAAAAATAAGGAAAATAATGTGAGGTCATTGAGGGTCGAACCCGAGACCTCACCCCTTTAAAAATAAAAAAAAATGGTTTAATTAAAGAAGAAGAAATTCGTGTGGTGAGGGGGATTCGAACCTATGTTGGCTGGGGAATAAGAGTGAACAAAAAGAAAATAAGAAATGAGAGGGATGGGATTCGAACCCACACCCTCTCGGTTAGAAACCAAGTAAAAGGAAAAATAAAGAAAAAAATTGAGAGGCATAGGATTCGAACCCACGACCTCTATGAGGATGAGAGGAGTAAAAATAAATAAAAAATGAAATGAGGCTGTGGGGATTCGACCCCTCAACCTCATAGTCAACTCAAATAAGTCAACTTTCAAAAAGGAGAATAAAATAAAGAGGTTGTAGGGGTTCGAACCCACAACCTCTCAGCCTTAAGCGAATGGAAGGGAAAGGAAAATAAAGGAGAATTGTAGTGTGGCTGAGGGACTTCACTCGGGTCCCAAGTCTCCCATAGGCCGAAACTAATAAAAGAAAGACGAAATGGGGTTGTGGGGGCTTGAACCCACAACCCATCGGCCAATGCAAGAGAGATTTTAATTAGAAAAGTAAGCCTTTAATGTAAATATTGTGATTTGACTTAGAGTTAAAATGTTATGAATATTAGAATGAAATCAATTAATAATGTAAATGACATTCAATTGATTCAAGACTTGGGTTTCCTTGCCCAAACTTCCGTATTGATACATAAGTCATACGTGAACAAACGTCCAAGAATAATGCCACCACTTAGATCAAATTCAAGATCTTGGCATAATACAAGATACATAAGTCTTGTACTACGTAATCTTAGGAATGTAAGAATCACTTAACGAACTACGAATGAAGCCTCATGGCTTGTATGTATAGACACATAAGTCTAACATACGTTCAAAAGTAAGTGAACCTAAGATGTATGAAATGAAATGATGAACCCTAGAAGGGTTAAGTATGAGTGTAAATACACTAAATGGCCAAGTATTGGCATATGATGAGATGAACAATGAAATGATAATAAACAATGAAATAATGAAACCTAGAAGGGTTAAGTAAGGGTGTGAAACACACAAATGGCCAAGTGCATTGGCATATGATGAAATGAACATCACGTAATAAGAGGTGAATAACTATGAAAAGCAAGGTGCTAATGATGATGAATGTGGTGACAACATGATATGAGGCTAATGTAAATGATGAGAGCAATCTCAAATGAGCCTAAGTAAATGTTACCAATACGTACTCACCTATGAGAGTGTAAGATAATGAAGAGACCAGTCTCTATGAACACTCTAATGAGAGTATTGAGCTTAACACACTCAATACGAATGATGAGATGAGAAATCATCTAATGAGCTATGATGTCCTCATACTAGAAGTCAGCTTCCATGACGTATGAGATGAATGTAATGGAACTTTATACTGAGCACCGATAGACTAGCTATGAGCGGTGATGCCTTCTTTCGGGAAGGGCGGAGGTTCACGTAACTCTCATGAGATGAGACTGTCCGGCTTGCCGGGTATGGGTCTCCTTATATCTCCTAGTCTTCGAACCTATACTGCCAATATAGGGATCTGGCGGGGTTAAATTCCCATGTACGCTAGCATGTTATTGGATCACTTTGGCCGGTGATTCCACCTCTTTTCGGTGTGGGGGAGACACTGGATTTCATGATGCTCACATGATCTATGTCGGTTAAAGTTAAAGTTCCCAATGAATGAATGAGGCCAGCCTCAAATGATGCACATAATGAAATGAATGATACCAAAGGTGTTAGGATAGGATAATCAAAAGGTGAGTTAGATTCAAGTAATGACATTAGGTCATTCTTGGTCATTGCACAACGAACCTAATGAAAGTCTTAAACTACATCCTAGGTATAACTGGTGGTTTACACTGGTCTATGAATGAAATGAAATGAGTACGTATGAATGAATGAAGCAGACTCTGTGTTTGCTAATGAAGACTCCCTAGTTGAGGTCCCATATGTTGAGCCCTCATTTTGGATGTCTTAATGTCAAGTCCATGATTCCAAGGTCTCATGGCATATGAATGAATGATATGAAAGAAGTTATGTGCTACATGTGAAATGTACTGTATGCTCTATGATGTGTGCTATGTGTAAATGTATGTGCTGTGTGCAAATGTGAAAAGTATGATGTATGTTATTCTCATGGCATAACTTTCCTATTCCAATCTGGAAAGCTCACTGACTTTCCTAATCCAAATTTGGAAAGATTCATTTACTTTCCTAATCCAAATTGGAAACTTTCCTAATCTCAATTTGGCAAGTCCACTGACTTGACTTCCAAAAATCATGTTGTTAGGAAAGAGCTATTCTTTCTCATGCATGTCCTTGGTGTGTGCTTGCATATACCCATACTTAGTACAAGTGTGTACTAACCCTATACAAACTCTACTATTTTAGGTGCAGGCACAGGTGGACGGTAGAGCTACAGGATCATCGCTGCAGTTATCCGGACGTCCAGCATTCATCCGGTTTTTGGTAGGTCCTCATGCTTTCGAGGATGCTACTGTTTATGTTCTAGCTTAGTTTAGGAGTTGAGCTAGTGGAGCATGTTCCACTAGCGTTTCTTTCTTATTTTATTCAGACTATGTATGGATGCCATTTTGGCAATTATACGATTATGTTATTGAACTATTTCTTTCATTTGATTATCTCTTAATGTTTAGATGGTTGATGTTGAACAAATTACGAATGTATTAAAATGTTTAGTAAGTAATGTTTAGAAACAAAAAGTTTCAAATTTTCCGCTAAAATTAACCTATGTAAAGTAAGAATGACGTAAGTAGGCTTGTCTGCGACCTCTGAGAGGTCAACGACGCCGGTCTCGTCTGGGGTCTAGATTCCAGTCGTGACAAAGTTGGTATCAGAGCACTAGGTTAAATTACGAAAATAATAAGTTCACATCAACCACATTGAGTAGTTTCTAAGTCATGGTAGTGAAGTGCACCACTATCCTGGATTAGAGACTGCATAATGCGTAGGAATGTTTCCCTTCTTCTGATCTTATCGTGCTTTTCTAAATGTCTGAATTCTTGGTGTTATGAGCGTGTCTAACATCAATCCTTTTTGTTTTTCCAGAGAATGAACACTAGGAGAGGATTTGGTCAGAGGAGAGGAGGAGCAGCTGCTGGGGTAATCAGGATCTACCCCAGGCTCCAGCTGAAGGAGTGGCCATGCCAGTTAACCCAGCTGGGTTGAACTGATGCTGAGGTGCGGGCATCTTTGGCCCAAATGGCACAGGCCATTACCATGCAGGCCCAGGCTATGACTGCCCAGGTCAACAGACAGGATGTTCAGAGGGAGAACCCACCGGTCCGTAGCATGGCTGACAGACTGAGGGATTTCACGAGGATGAATCCTCCCATTTTCACAGGGGTTAAGACATCGGAGGATCCTCAAGAGTTTATAGATGAGGTGCATAAGATCCTGGTGGCTATGGGGCCACTGACATTGAGAAGGCTGAGCTGGCTTCCTATCAGCTCAAGGATGTTGCACAGACTTGGTGCAAGATGTGGCAAGATAGCCGTGTCTTAGTGGAGTACCAGTCACATGGGAGCTGTTCAAGACAATTTCTGGAGAGATTCTTTCCCAGGGAGATGAGGGAGGCCAAGGTTGAGGAATTCATCAACCTCAAACAAGGCTCCATGACAGTCAGGGAGTATTCCCTGAAGTTTGTTAAGCTGTCAAGGTATGTTGTTTTTCCCAAGTATTTAATAGTAAGAATAAGAATAATACTGAACCTTGTTGAATCTCCCAGGTATGCTACTTCCCTGGTTTCTAACAGCAGGGATGAGATGAGCAGGTTCCTCACAGGAATCAATGGAGACCTGGAGGAGGAGTGTCGATCTCTATGCTCCATGATAATATGGATCTTTCCAGGTTGATGGTGCATGTCCAGCAGGTAGAGGACAGCCGCAGAAAGAGAGGTGTTCGTGATGCTAGGAGGCCTAGGCCTCAAGATCAGCAGGACCCAGTCATGGAGGCCACAGGAACAACTTTGGCGTCCGTGAGCAGCCCGGGTTTAAGAAGGGGCTCTCCCACCAAGGGGAGTCAAGTTTATCCAAGAGTCGCTATGATAGGATTCTGAGTCCAGAGTTAAGAGAAACAATGGAGTAGATACACCTCGAGAGGCCACCTTGCAGGAAGTGTGCTAAACTGCATGGAGAAGTGTATGATGGGTCTAACGCTTGTTACAGCTGTGGAAAACCGGGACACATGGTAGGAAGAGACCGAATAGAAGAAGTCAAGAACAAGGGAAGGAGAGAGTTGAGACTAATGGCCCAAATGAAGAGGCTCCAAGAAAGCACCATTCTTCGCACTCAAGTCTAGGGGTGCAGGGGAAGGCACTTCTGA